>VXAL01014685.1:660940-699075 GCA_013399475.1 Chauna torquata | reverse complement strand
CCTGGAGCACCTCCTGCCCTCCTTCTTCACTGACCTTGGTGTCTGCAGGGCTGTTCCTCACTCCTCTCTCTCCCAGCTGCTGTGGCACAGCAGTTTTTCCCCTTCTTAAATCTGCTCTCCCAGAGGCACAACCAGCATCGCTCACTGGCTCAGCTCTGGCCAGCAGCAGGTCCGTTTTGGAGCTGGCTGGAGCTTGCTCTGATCTGACATGGGTCAGCTTCTGGAATCTTCTCACAGAAGCCACTCCTGTGACCCGCCTGCTACCAAACCCTTACCATGTAAACCCAATACAAGCAGAAAGCATTAAGAGGTTATGAAAAAAATCTTTGCAGCATTTCTGTTCTAGCAGTCTGCAACAGGATGGCCTGAAGGGCTGGGGTAAAAACAAAATATATTGAAAAATATCCACTTACATGCACTTTAAATAACCATAATTACCTAAGTTTATAATGACATGTAATCAAAATATGATTTGGGAGAGGTGTCTTTGCCAATGTAAAATCCTTTCTTGCTGAAAAAAAAAAAAAACCATAATAATAACCACATTTAATGACAATCAAGATACAGCTAGATAATGATTTGATGTGCTTTTTCATATCTATTTCAAGGTGTCAGCACATCTGAATGTTATACTTTCCATGGAAGCTATTCTGCTTTAGCATCATCAATGTCAATGTGAAGGTTTTTAATCTGTTGTGCTAAGTTAAAATCCAAAGGATGTTTGCTGGAAATAAAAGGCCTGTGGACTGCCGGCAGGTGCTGTTGAAAGCATGGTGAGAGGTAAGAAGTTAGAAGAACTGCAGATGCCTGTCCCCTTAATGTCAGGGTAATGGAAGGACAAAGCACTATGTTGCTGGTGCTGTCTTGCCCCAGCCCTGATTGCTCCTCAGCAGAGGTTTTGTTTGCTTCTTTCCTAGGATTTGGACGACTGGGGAACTTTGCAGGCTTTGGCATCTCTCTGTAGTTTGCTCACCCTTGAACTACTGCCTTCCAGAAAAATTATTCTGTTTAAAGCTGCTCTGGACTTCGTCAACACTCTTGAGGAACACAAGAAACTCTGAAGTGTCTCATTTAACCCTCTATCCAGAACATTTCAACGTCATTTGAAATTTCCTGGAAACCAGAGCAGCCCTCCTGCCTCAGAAGCTCAATACCAGCCATGAGAACTGGAAGGGTCTTGGGTGAAAGAGGCTGTGTGATCACTCACTTCTCAAAACTCCTGTTAATATGTGAAAACTGGCATGGCTAGAGGAAGCTAGAGAAGTGTGGACCACATACTTTTTTTCTCCCATTAAGTGTTATTATGCTTCTCCTTTCTAGTGTCTACCGTCTGAAGAAACTCTCCAAGACTCAGCTCCCCTGTGGCAGTTTGGAGCTGGCATCTCTGCCTGATACAACTGGGAAATTTCCCTGTTTCCATGCAGAAGAGATAGTGGTGTGGTGTCCTTTTCATTGACTACGGGATAGAAGCACTTGATTCTCCAGATTTGCCCTGGGAGATGGAAAGTTTCCTACTTAGGCATTTGTATATCACCAAGAGCTTGGGGTGGGAACCCCTTCATTCATTTCTTTTCATACGTAACTTTTTATTAAATCAGATCTCAGCCTAATGTCTTATGAGCTCAACCATGGCATTAGCTTATTAGGCATGTGAAAGTGGAACCGCTTTGTGCTTTCCAAACTCTGAGCATTGAGGATAGATTCTTCTCCGTACGACTGATGCAACCTGCTGCAGACAAAAACTGTGGCTAGTATTTGGTGTATAATGAGGAATTCTTTGTTTACTGCCAGGAAAGTGTTTGCCATTATAAATACAGGAAAAGTCTGGAAACAACTTATAGGCAGCAGCATTTAGAGGCGGAAAAGAAGAGAAATGGATCTCTGGGAATTATGCACTTCTACTGAAAACTAGCAGGCAGTTCCCACCTAGCTGCCCCTCTGCAGGGGAGAAATGCAGGGAGAGCTCCTGAGGATTAGTGTTTAAATGTGCCTATACAAATATTAAGCAGCAGGTCATCCTCATCCTCAGGCAGTGTCATTTGCACATGGAAGGGACTGGAAGCACAGCTGAGGTCTGCCAGGGCAAAGGTGTTGAGGAGGTAATCAGCAAGAGCAGCTCTTCGCCAAGCAGACACATATATAGCACTTCTTGCTATAAAGTGGCAGAGCTCTGCATTTCTCCACTCTTTCTGTTTTACAGTAAGCCATTCCCTGGAGACTTCCACCTGCCAGAGTACCTGCTGATGTTACCTGGCCTTTCAAGCCTTACATGCCCCCAAAAGTGCGTGTTGTTGTTAAACTTAAAGTATAAAGTCTGCATTTTTGTACTGTTGTTTAGCCTGTCATACAGGAGTACAGCTCCATGCTATAATCACCAGAGAATAAAAACAAAGTACTTACTCAGCAGTATTAAAATATAGTAACTTCTGAATATTTTATGACAGCGCTTTAGGTATAAAATTTTACCAGAGGCCGCTACTAAATAATTGTGCAAAGAAATGAAAGGAACAAGTGGAATGTGGAATATAGCGGAAGAATGGTATAAATTCAATCATCCTTAATTGTCCTTTTCCTTTATATTTTATTTGTACCATAGACCTCTGTTATAATTTAAAGCCAATTAATATCAGTGTCCCATTAAAAGTTAATTTTTATAACCTATAAATATATATAAAAAATAAACTTTCTCCATATAACACACATGAAATAATTTGCCACAGCAGCCTATCTGAAGCAGAAGACATAGAACATGACACAGTATGCATTTGGGTAGATATATAGAAATGGATTTTCCCCTGAAGCATAAAAATGAGCCAGTTCCCAGACTTTGGTGGCATGTTCCCCATAGCTGGAATGGGATGACATAGCATTATTACTATTTATGGCAAATTGTTCCATGTTTCTGTATGTATTTAACTTGACCTTCTATGTGTTGTCACTTGGACCACTGGAAATTTTACAGGGTGTTGTTGCTTAACTGAATTTTCCCACATGTTCTTCAAACTTACTTGGAAAATATGCAGTCAAAATATGTACAATAATTTTAAAGTAATTCATGCAAAACCAAAACAGAAAAATGTGCAGTGAACTATAAATATGAATAGCTGCATTTTAAAATTCTCCCTTACCTACTATGAACATTATTGCTCTTCAAATGTTTCCTTTACCTTTCTGCTCCTCTGAAATGTTTTTCAGTTGTCTTTTCTTTTTGTGATTCAGCTTTTCTGTCCTGATCCTCAAAGATCTTTTTAACTCCTGGATCTTCTCTTTTTCTCTAATTTCATGAAGATAAGAAAAAAGAAAGCCTCAAACCTTAATTAGTTTGGCAAGATATTCACACTGAATGTTCTTTATCACCATGATTTAATTAATAACAATGTTTATTAGCAATGCATTTGCACTACAATTTACTTTTTTTTGTTTTTTTTTTGTTTTTGTTTTTGTTGTTGTTGTTGTTTTTGTTTTTTTTTTCCCTACAGAGAGTGTCATCATTGAGCTTCAGAGATAACAATCAGAGGAAAGGAATGGGGCAGAGAGAACAACTCTTTCAGGTGCTGTGTGAAGAAACAAACTTCACATTGCTATGATTCTCTGTATGCAAGCAGAGACATTTGACAGTCTATTTTTGAGTTTGTTGGGAAAAAAAAAAAAAAAAAGAAAACAGTGAAAATATTCAAAGTGTTCAACAGATCCTAGGGCTGTGCCAGAGTCCAGAAGGTGTGGGATGAGCAGCTCCATGGCAGTCCTGTAGCTGAGGGACTTTTCCTTACCCCTCTGTTGTGGAATAAAATGTTTGCTTTTCCCAGTCACACTCACTGCTTGAAGTGCAAAAATAGCTTGGTTTAAGCTACTTCATGAACCTGTACTTTATACAGTAGCTCCAAAAATCTTTTCAAACCCAAATAGTTCAGCAACCTTAAGAGGTGTTCTTTACCTGTGAGAGTAGCTCATGTAGTGTGTATCAGCCTAGTCCACCATTTCACCATCTTTACAACAATCGTATATTCTATTTTATGCAAAATAAGATATGAAACAGCTACCGAAACCTGGCTAAAGTGGTGCAGGTCTTCCACCTTTATATATCCCCTCCAAGTTGTCTGAATTGTACAGAAGTAAACTCTGAAAATGCTTGCGCATATAGATAAAATATTTATCGTAACATGTCAGTAAATGAACGGTAATTAATGTGTGGTAACATACCCACATAGAAAAAATCGCTGTAGTTCGAACATACCTTTATTGCTACGTAATGAGTTTACCTCAACCTGCTAAAACCTATCAACTGTATCTGCCTTGTCAGCATTGTCACATTACCAGCATTTCCATCTACACAGTTAAAAACAAAACAAAAAAAACAAAATAACACCACACAGACACAAATAAATATCCTCTTCCTTCTGCTGATGGCAGCACAGGTAGGAGCTGTTCTTGCTTGTGGTTATTGCTATTTTCTGTCTCTCACCTGTCCTGTTCAGCCCTATCACGCACTCTCACTAGGGGTCAGCTAGCCTCGGTGTGTCACCTAACCACACCATCAGAGCCTCATCCGTAAGCCACTGGGAAGTATTTTGGGGGAGGATAGTGTCATAAGTTTGAAGAAGTCTTTGATAGTATTTTGGATTTCCTTACCCACCCTTGAGGATCCTTAAGCAAGGGACTCTGAGGTATGGCTGTGCTTTTGGGTAACTCCACAGTCAGTTCGGTCTGTGATAGAAGTCGATTTAATTTCTATTTCTTCAGGCTTCACAGCCTGCTGGCTAATCTGCTAATTGGGTTGAAGAAAAGGGGAAGGAAGTGGAAGAAAAGGGGAGTAGTGACAAGAGAGGGTGAAAACACACTGCTGTCGGGATTAGTAACAGGTCCACAGAGGAACAAGTCTTTCAAAAGTTTTCTGAAAGATCAAGGATTGTTCAGATTTGCTTTAATCACATAAGAAATGGCAGCCTTTCCTAGTAACTTGTGGTTGCTCTCTATGCTATGAAGTAGCCAAAGGAAACTTTCACATGCACTAAAAAAATGCTGCCCCTCTGTCAGAAGTTATGTAGTCATCTAGATCGGTTCTCTAGTTGCTCCTATTTCCAAATCACCATTTTATTACAATTAATGTGCTATTGTACTTTTAAATATCATTTATAAATATGCATAAACTGAAATAATCTGTAGCAGAGAGGAACTGGAAGTAAAAGCATTATGAAACCTATGCCTCTCCAATATAAAATATTATAATGTAAACATATTGCACATAATTACATATAATGACAAATGTGTTTCTGTGTGGTATGATTAGTACTGCTGTAACAAAAGAATAAGGAAGGAGAAGATAGTCTAGCTGTCAGTTATGTCAGCAAATAAATACAGAGTACCTCTCTCTCACTATTATTTTATTTACTCATTAAACGATCACTACAAAACAACCTACAACTTGTATTCAGCTATAGAGTTACATAAATTAAAAAAAGGGAATATAAAGAACGATCAGCCTTTCCTCTTTGTTGGGGACAACGAGCTGGATTCAAATTCATGTATCTCATTTAGACAAAGAGCATGCACAAAATGACTTGTTAAATTCACAAAAAAGCAGAGGAGCTTGGCTGCAGTTATTTAGAAACCAGATGACAGATTATGCTCTGACCTTGCCTTCAAAAGAAGATTATTCTATGGGACAATCTAGAAAATGTTTGGGCCATTAGAAAATAGAATCTAAACTGTATTAAGCAAATATAAGATCTTGTATGATCTAGGAAACTTTCACCAAAATTTCCATAAGAGACCACCTGGTCTTTCTGAGAATAAACATGTAGGATATACTTTTGTAAGGAATTCTGTGGAAGATCCCCCAAAAAGTCAGAAAAACAAGCCTGGAGCTAATGGTGTAAATAGAGTTGGCTGGGACATTTTAACAAAGTGAAACCTCTCTGTAGTTTTTCAGGCCTTACCTGGGAGGAAAGTCAGTCAGAGCAAACAGCAGCCAGCCCTTTGGTGGGGTGGGAGAAGGCAAAAGTAAGTTCAAAGCTCTAAGTAGGTGAGTGGGCTAACCATTGAACTGCTGGTCTTGAAAGCCCTTTTTTTTTTTTTTTTGTAATTGATTTTTAAACACTTCATTTTTATCTAAAAATGGAACAAAAGAGGCATCAAAAGCTTGTATTTTTTCATGAAATAAAATTCTTTTTTTCTGGTCAGCTTGGACACAGAGCACCTATCACCAAAGGCTGAATCCAACTGTACTGGAAACAAGATGAGACAAAGTCACACATATGTCCAGTCCTAGTGCTGTGTTGCATTTCTGGCCTTCCAATCTGTTCAGGAGTGCTTGTGAATTACAAGCATGAGAGCTATGCACAGACACAGGGGAACAGGAAAAAATATTACATGTTCCCCTTCACATAAAATAACTACTGTGACAGTAAAAACCAGTAAATGGTAAACAGAAATATAAAGGTAAGCCATATTTGTCTTGGCTCACATAAAAGTAATTCAAGTAAATGTAGAACCTGCTTAGAAGTCTAAGTCTATAGCTGGCTAAATGTCCACAATAATTTTCTTCAGACCTGAAAAATGTACACTGTCTTTTTGAAGTTGTAGACTGAAGGAGAGTGCTTCTGTAATTGCTAACACAGTAATAGACATTTTCTTGCTGTCCACACCACTGGATTGTGGAAAAAAAAATAGCAATCTGTGAAATATTTTGTAGGAATTATACAATATATCTCTCCTCTCCCTCTCCTTTCCTTTATTTTTTTTTGAAGAAAATTAAGTAACTCGTGAAAGACCAAATGACTATCAATGAAGAACACACACACACACACACACACTTCTATGTTTTTTTCTGCATACAAAAGATAAACGATCAGAAAGCAGTATTTGTTATGTATTCTTTCCATAAAAGCCCTTGATTTTGCCAGAAATGAAAAATACTTATCATCTGCTGTCATGGTTCTGGCTGGGACAGAGTTAATTTTCTTTGTAGAGGCTCACACAATGCTGTGTTTTGGATTTTTGATGAAGATAATGGTGATGTTTTCAGTTGCTGCAGAGCAGTGTTCACACAGAGCCAAGGACTTTTTAGCTCCTCCTGCTGCCCTGCCAGCGAGGGGGCTGGGGGTGCACAAGAAGCTGGGAGGGGACAGGACCAGGACAGCGGACCTAAATTGACCAAAGGGATGTCCCATACCTTATGGTGTCATGCTGAACAATAAAACCGGGGTGGCTGGCTGGGGTAAGGCGGGGGCCGCTGTTTGGGGACGGGCTGGGCATCGGTCAGCCAGTGGTGAGCAATTGTATTGTGCATCCCTTGCTTTGTATATTCTTTTGTTTTTATTATTACTATTATCATTATCATTATTTTCCCTTCCTTTTCTGTCTTATTAAACTGTCTTTATCTCAGACCACGAGCTCTTACTTTTTTTTCTTCCTATTCTCTGCCCCATCCCACTGGGCGGGAGGTGCAGGGGGTAGGGGGAGAGTGAGCGAATGGCTGTGTGGTGCTTAGCTGCCTGCCGGGTTAAACCACAACATCTGCCTCCAAAATCACATCTTTAAGGAGAAAACAAAATATCATGGTAGTGACACAGCTTCTGCAAGCAGAGGGCTCTAGCCCAGCCTTGCAACAATGAGGCCTAAGTGGGGAGAGGGGAATTTCAGGTGTGTAGAAGCACCTTCCCAGTGAGAGAGCATCTTTTAATCCCTGGACAGTGGCGGCTCTCCCCTGGGCCCCCATTAGCCTTTCCCCTGCTCCCCACTTCCCAAAGCAACCTTTTCCTGAGATCCTGGGGAATGATTCCCTGAGGGAAGAGAAGCAAGAAGGCTGGAAGGAGGGATGACAGGTCTACTGTGCTTTGGTTGTGCAATTCATTGGTCTGCAGTGACAGCCCACTCAGCACAGGATGGGAGGCTAGTTGTGTCTGCTTTCAGCTCTGAAGTCTCACATGATATCTATGTTACCAGATACTATTTAAAATAAGCCCAGAGAAGATTTGTCCACCCTACCCATGGAACATTTCCCTCCCTGTTTCTGTAGAGTGCTGTTCTTCTCCACGTGCTACCCAAGCCTACAATAAACCTGATTCACTGCCTGAGCTGCAGCAGGACCTAATGGTGAAACCACTGGCCAGCCATCCTTAAGTCTGACAGGGGAACACAACACCCTTGCTTCATTCGATTGCTGTTGGGGAAGAAGTGGAGGATCTTGCAAAACAGAAACCTGTTCTGCAATGTTATTTCTCTTTTTTTTTACAACAAGGAAGGTTAAGCTGGAAGTGGGCATGAGTCTTCTTTCAAATAAAATAACCTGGAAGTACCCTCTACTAATTCAAGGAAAAAAAGAAAAAAGCACGTGTCGGAAGAGGCTGAATCAGCCCAATTGATTTTTGGTCAGTCTGCCACTACTCTAAAAGCAGGGCTGGCTGGAACACCACATCCTCTGTTATAGCTTGGGCTTCAGAATTACTCTTGCAGGCAGCAAAGAACTCTTTCACAGGGAGAGTCAGAAACCTTTTCTGTCCAAGCAGTACCATGGGTGCATCCCCTGAATGGGAAGGTGGAAGAACCATCGCAGTGACAGCCACTTTTCCCGCTGCTTTGTGGTAAACTGCTGGCTTCTGATAACAACTGCAGCATCTCAGCACACATTCATCTTGCAATTACAAATACTCAGAGAAGAAACAGGGTTGTGTTCTAGCCCTGCTAGATTTTGTTGCTTGTAAGTTAGACCCTGCTTTAGGGCCTAGAGCAATCTCAGACCTCTGGGATCCTTCGTTTATTCTTAATTGGCTTTTAAGATCCGAAAGAACAATTTCAGAATGTCACTTTTAGTCAACATGAGGCTCACATTTCTCAGACTCTTTTGTAAACCTCAAGATCTTCTGAATTTTTTAGTAAATTCCATCTTGGACTACAGGCTTAAAGAGGTCATTTTGGAAAATTCTATTTCAACATTTTATTCAAAATGTACTGTGAGTATGTTTTCAATGGCACTTTTTGTAACCAGGGTTTCCTGAAGCAAAGTTTCTGGTAGAGGATTTCAAACATGTAGTTTTACTACTGACTTAAAATGTTATCTTATATTACATCAGTTTTAGACACACCTGAAAATCAAAACTGAGCCTCAGCAAAGCCACCTATGAGGAGTCCTAGAGCAGAAGAGGCTGCAACACCAGAGCATACAAGTCTCCATTTAGCCTGGTCTTCCACCTCAGCTGTATTTGAGTTTTGCTGTCTGAATGGAAGAGGCTGGGAACTATGCAATAGGCAGATGTACATTACGGTGAACTTCTCCCCCAAGCCATTTGCTAAAGGTTGCCAAATCTAACTAGCCATATGAATTTTATCACTTTCAAAACTATTAGCTTCAAGCCTTTTACTGGCATAACAGTGGGTATTTTTGTCATTAGTTAATGTCATTTGTTTGTGGCTTGTTATGTTTGGTGTTTGCAGAGCTTTCATAATTTATTGCCTGATTATGCCACTGAATAGCATACACAACTCTTATTGACTTCAAGGGGAGTTTCACACAGAGAACACGGCAATATAATGCAACACTTCTAAAGTACTTCCTATAACTATTCATGACTTTGTCTACATGAGTGTTAAGATGTAAAGTGAAGAATGGAAAATTATTCCAGTAATTCCTTTTGTCGTACTCTACTTTTGTGCCTGTTATGAGGACAATAAGAACTTGCAACATTATGGTTGCTATCAGAACAGAAGAAAGCAAGCAATTTGCCAGTTAAAGCCACTGCAAAAGCAGACCAGATAAAAACCTGTTTACAGAGTTTCTGGTACACATGAATTAACTGAGGTAACTGACCAAAACTGGTCTATAAAAGGGAAATGGCAAGTGTTAAGAAATCTTCCAGCAGAAAAGTGATTGCAAAGCAGTTTTTCTTGTATTATATTGCAAATAGACAGCTAAATTTCTCGTGGAATATTCCTACTTCCCTGCTGAACACAGGAAGATGGCTGCAATCAGAGCACAGGACTGTTTTAACTGTTGAGGCACTCTGTTCACAAAAGTAATTATTGTTCATTTGCTGCACTTGGGAACAGATACGCTAGATCCTTGAACTAGCTTCAGTGCAGGCTTTCTACCAGCATATGAACACACCAATCCTGAAGACAATCTACTTCAGGGCTCAACAGATGTCCTAGTGGAACTCATCCAACTGCAAAATTAGAACCTGCACTGACAAAGATGGGATGAGGAGGAAGATAGAAGATTAGTTCCAAAATAATGCAAAATGAATGAAACCTCTAGATCAGAGGCTTCTGAATTCTCTTACGATACTTTCTGATCACCTGTTTCCCTGAATAGGTGTTTTGTTGTCTTCAGGTGTTTCCCTAAAATGGTGTTTTGCCAGTAGAGTGAAAGAGAAAGAGCTCAAGATACATGAACTGTGAGTGAGAAAGACTGAAAGTTTCTAACCATTCAAGAGATATAAACTGCATTATGTTGGGAGACTAAGGTGGTATCTATATTATTCCAAAGTGATTACTTTTGTTTGTTGTAATCTTTGGTTTCAAGGATCTCAGCTATTCAATTGGAATCAAGAAAGAGCAATTTAGAAAAGAAATCTCAAGCAAAAAAAATCCTCCTCACCACAGGTCATGATCACTGAGGATGATGAAGCAAAAATGCCTCTCTCAAATCAGAGCAACTATATCATGAGAGTGTCTTCAAATGGAAGTCTCTGTTTGCAAATCCTCTTACTGAACAGAAGTGCATTCAGAATGGATGAGAAGTCTGCCTTTGCAAGGATAAAAGAAAATGCTGGGCATATAAATTCTTCTTAGGAACATAAAAAGTAGCTTTTTGATTCAGGAGATCTTTGATTCTATGTGTAGAAAAAAGTGATTTTCAGCAGAGATTTAAAAAGAGACTCTGGAGAGAACTCACATTGCGTGAGGTGTCAGGTTAGGAAAATCATGTGCTTAATTTAGTATTTTGGTAGGTTGTCTCAACAGGGCTTTTCAGGAATGATAGCAAAGCAAGGGACATTAAAGCATTCAGCCTGTGCAATGCAAGAGGCATTCAGTAAGCAGTAATGTAATCCTGGCAAATAAAGTTTACTGATGAGAGAAGGAAAGGAAAAAAATAATTCATTCTTCTGTCTCTTTCTTTTCTGTGTTAAATGAAGATTTTGGTGAAGGTGGATGAAGGAAGAACTTCATGTAAGGTTTACATTCTATCCACGAAGTTTTCAAGGTTCCCTCTCTTAAGATATTGGCAAGTGGAGATATTTCTACTTCCCTGCTGATACTGCCTCTGTGGCATTTAAGTGCATTTATTGTAACAGAGAAACATGCACTGAGCCCAAGGGCTTTCTATGGCTGTGGAAGGAAAGTGGAAGACTGTCATTGTTGTTGAGACCTAGTCTTAACAGCCAAGGGCTTGTCACTTGCATAGCTCAGAAATGTATGAGGGAGAAGAAAGCCAGACTTCAATTCATGGTAAGGCAGTTCAGCTGTTTGAAAAGTTCAAAACCTCAGGGAGTTAATATCAGAAGCTGCAGCTGCAAGGTGCCTGACTTGGAAGAAGAACTTCCAGTGAGAGATTTTGGCCAGACACCTTCAGAGGTGTGAAATGAGAGCCATCTAGCTGGCTGTCAAAAGAAGCCGGGCTGAATGGTGATACTGAGATGCTGTTCTGAAGCAAGGACGAGAAGCCATTGATTTGATTTAATGGTGCGGTTGCAGGCAAACTTATCATCAAGGACTGGGGAGATTTTAGGTAGCTCCTTTCTTTCCACTGTACCATAACTTCTAAAGTGCCAAAGAGGACAGGCAAAGCTGAGTTATGATCTTGCATGACTCTTTCTCTCCTTGGCTCCTTTCTTGACTGTTCATTTTGTTTTCCCTTTTACAATTATCCTACCACACCCCTCTCTGTCTCATCAAGGGATGAACTCAGACATCTACTGCATGAACCAGGGATCAGCACAGCAAAAGGGAAAAAAGGAGAAAACACAATGAGAAAGGGGAACTGCTGTAGTTACTGAAGGAATGGATATTTTAGTTTCACATACATGAAGCAAGAATACTGCCTTAAGACAGGAGATGCTGTCAAAATACAGTATACACACATCTGTTGTTAACTGCTTTTGAGCACACAATGCACTGGTTGTAAAGTACCTCATTGCAATGCCAGTGAAGTCAATGGGTGAAATTCTCTTCTGCTACACCCCTGAAATCCTGCAAATCTTCAGCTTTGTTGCATGTACCTGGCGGGAAAAAAATGATCTAACGTGTAAAGTGTATTCTTGACGATGCTTTGAATATGTTATGATCTGAGTTTGATTCCTTAATTTTAACTCAGATGTGAAAAAAAGTCACCTCTTCCTTTTGTTTTACTAAACAAACAGTACATTGGAACTTGATGAATTAAACAATAAGATAGAAAAAATAATTTAAACTCTAAACAGTAGCTTTTAGGGGCTGAAAGAATTATTAGATTATGCTAATGTTCAGCAAGAACTATAGCACCAAAACTTTCCATAAATGCAGAACAATGCTTAGAGTCTTTCAATTTCAAATCTCCAGTGTCAAAAAGATCATTTCCAAAACAAAAACTGTATGTTCACAAAAATTCAAACACACAGCTATAACCTGACCAACCTTTTCAGGCAAAGCAGACAATCAGAAAGTAATTCTCTTCTTTCTTTCTTTCTTTCTTTATTAGTAAATTGTTTTAACTATACTACCTGCAATGTACAAAATCGTGTACTACAAAAGCAAAACAAATGTGCTGATGTTTTCTGCTACATCGAGACCCTTCTTTGCCACCTTGTCTTTTGTTATAGTAAATTGGTGAACAAAATTAAACACCTAAAAGTGGCAGCAATCTCTTTACTAATCATTTTAAAGTTATCTGCTGTCTCATTTTTAATGCCTGGCTTCTTTATTTGCATTCCAGAAAGACTGTGCCAAAGAGGTCCCCAAAATTTTTCAGAGTTAACTATTTCACTAAACTTAAAACTGCCACCTCTGGTGATTAATCAAATTTTGCTCTAAATAGGATTAATTCGGGTGTATCTGCGAAGAAGATTGTCAGAGTGCACATCCCTCTTCTCATCTGTCCTCGGGTCTTTTTTTCTTGCTGAATTTAAAATGAAGCTCGAGCTATAATCTTGCATGGCAGATTCTGGATCGTTCCTTTGATAAACATCTAAAATGCTAATGAATGTGGGCTGCAGTTCTGAAACAGCAAAGCAAATGATTTGACAAGAATCTGGAGGGTAAAAAAAAAAAAAAAAGGAACTTTCTGAGTTAAAAGAAAAACTCTTTTTGTTCACATAGAGTATTGTTTCCCCAAGAAAATTTTTTCTGCTCTGCAGAAAACAGAAAAAAATCCTACTACATCAAAATGCGGAAGCATGAAAAACTGATGAGCTTTCAGATTGTCCTCTTTTGCATGCAAATCATATCAGAAGTTCTCATTAGCATAAATGCATGAGCAACTCTAAATGCTTTTAATTTCCAATCTCAGCCAGCAGAGGAGTAATTTGTCACTGTCAGGGTGAAAATCTAAAAAGAAAAAAAAAAGAGAGAGGGACTCCATGCTAAATTGGAATCATATAAATTTTTGATTTGCTAATTGACTGATGCTGCAGTTCAATCAGCTGCCTTTAAGGTGTAAATAATTCAGTGTACAGTCAGAAATAAAAGCATAATGTGCTTCTACTGCAGGCATATTAACATTCACTGCGCCAGGACACACCTGACCATGTCTTTTTCATAGATACACTTTAGTCATGTTCTAACTCTATGCTGCTGAGTGCACCACACTAACAAACAAAACTACTGCTGAAAATTCTTAGGCTTTCCTATTAAGAAACATGTTACAAGAGAAAGTTTAAAATATTTTTGCTGCAAGTAATCTTATAAGCTAGTCCTAATACTTGCGGGAATGGTGGAATACATTTGTATAACACTAATGCAATTATAAAACATAGAAAGTGCATAAATGGAAATCCACCACTTCTATCAACTTTTAATTATCTCTTTCCCTTAATCAACTGCTTTAAATGTCATATGCAAAGTGTATTTATTGCAAAAATGCTTCTCATTAGTGTGTGTACACTAAGGGTGTGTTTGAATCTGTATAGGCTATTGCAACGGTGTGTGATTTACTATACAGGAACGATATTTGGATGGCTTCATAGTATCTGTGTTAATAAAAAAATGATTTCTTTGCAAGATATTCCTTAAGTAAAACCTATTTTCAATAGAATAGCAATTTTCTCCTTGCCTAAATCAAAAAAGATTAATAGCCATCTTATATATTTGTAATGTAATTATTCTTCCAAGGACATAAATGAATAATTAACAAAAAGTACCCTGAATATACAAAAACCCTCCTATGGAACATATATGAGGAAAAAATCCAGTTTATAGTTTACGAGAGGCATTAAGCTAATCATTAATATTTTGTCTCATGGACTGGTGGATGTGAAAATCAAATATGGCTACATTGACCCACGAAATGAATAAATACCTTAGTTGTGAATTATATTTTGCACAAAGTCAGATTGTACTATTTTGTTGACATAGCTCAAAAATGTATCAAATACACCTTATCTGATGTTCAGATGTACCATCAAACCTGTTTTTCCCTTTTCTCCACCCCTCCAAATATATATTTAAAACATAGTGTTTTTAAAAGGTTGGTTTAAACAATTTGTATTAAGTCCTTAACCCAGGCAAAGAGCAGACTTAATTGCCAGTAGTACTCTTGCAAAGGTTTTTGCAATGGAAATCCAGGTTTCTGATAATGAAAGGCTTATACCGAATTCCCCAGTGTTTTCAATGGGGATTTAATCTGAATAGTCTGTAGGATTAGGTTCCAAGGTGTTCTGTTTGATTCAGCATTTGATTCCGCTTTCAGTGAAATCAATGACGGCCTTGATTCAGTCATTCACAACTTTTATTTGCTATAAATTGCACATGTCTTTTTAAAATAGTGTTAAAATATGAACAACAATAGCCAAGTAGTGGGAATACATGAAATATAATGGACTGAATACAAGTGGTAAAGTTCAGTTTCCAAAAGAACAGTTCCTGCTTAGTCTGATGGCTAAGGAAAAGGGATAAATCCATTCGGTCTATATCAACCTAGGAAAAACAAACAAACAAACAAACAACTGAAAATCATATTTATGAGTATAGACAACAGTATTTTCAGATTACAAAAGCGGGGTGACAGAATGGGCAATGAGGCTGAAGCCTTCCGCAGTCTCCCCATCTCTGCGGCGGGGTGGCTGTACCTGCCCGGGTCCTGCCGGCGCCTCATGGCCCCAGGCACTGGTGCTGGGGCACTGGGGTGCCCGCCGGGGCTGGCTCCGTGCACCCGCCCGGCTGGGGCAGGAGTTGGGAAACCGGGGAAAGGTGCGGGAAGGGGCACTGCTCGGGTAAGAGCCACTTTCTGCAGGCCCCGCTCCTCCTTTCGACAGGCTCTTTCACTCTCCGGCATCCCAATTAAAGGGGAGCTCTGGGGGGAAAGGTTTGCTGAAATATGGGCATCTCACCACTGCTTGGCTCGCCACTCCAACGAGAAGCTGCTTTGTTCACCCTGCTGGTCAGGGTGAGTTACAGCCCATGGGAAGAGAAAGGGATCAGCAAGGGGAAAATGAGCTGCATCACAGGATTAAGAGTGAGGAAATGTCCTGGAGTCTCATTAAGACTGTAAGAAGGCAGTTAAAATTTTGCTGTTAAAGTTGAAAGCACGAAGCATAGAAATTTCATTTTTTTTCTTTTTCTTTTTCTTTTTCTTTTTCTTTTTCTTTTTCTTTTTCTTTTTCTTTTTTTCTTTCTAAATAGTTTTTAAAATTCTCTTTAAATATTTATGCTTTGGTCTTTTTAATCTCTTCTTACGTAGCTGCCTCTGGTTGTCCTGTGTCTTGCACATGATTCTGGCAACAACTGTGGCAGCCGGTTAGATGCAGCAGAAGGGAGATTAGTGCAATGAGTGAAATGCAGGCTTGCTCTATCCAATTGTTCCTATTTATATTTTAGTAGTTCATCTGGAGTACAAATATCATCTCTGAAAAAAAGCATCACAAATAATCACGATTATGGTATTACAATAGTTTAATACCCACATTAATACATTTGCTTATCTGTTTTACATAAACTTCGTGAGGAATATAAGAAAGAAGGACAAATTTGGAAATACATTTTTTGAGCAGGATCTTTCTACTGTTTGGAGAGCAGGGGCTCAGACACTTCAACCATAAAACCCTGGCCAAGTTACTGGTTGCCCACTGGTACAGGTCCAAGGGCGAGGCAGATTTTGCAGCCCCACACTCCTGTGCCTGGCAATCCTAGATGGGGCTACATGCAGTTATGGTATGGCAGCGTTACGGCACACCGGGACAGGGCTGCTGAGAGAATGTGCTGCAGTCCTGCTACCTCTCCCACGTCACACCACTGGGAGTATGTCTGCGGGAGCAGGCTGTGCTAGATGGTGAGTTGGCGGATTTATGAAATGCACGTCACGAATTTCTGCCTGGACATTGACCAATATCAACAGAAATTTATACTGCATTTGTTTGTTCAAAAAAAAAAAAGACTTACTCCCCCTTTGCCCCATTTCCCCATTTCTCAAATGAGCAGACAGAAGTGGGTATCTTCATCTGTTTTTAAAATGCATTGCCACTGATAGATGTGAAATACTGAAACCTTCCTGAGGCTGCCAGACCCATTGGTCTCCCTCTGTCTATTTCTCCAGCGATACTTTTTTCCGACTTATTGGACTCACTGTTAGATTAAAAACAAATAGAGTCCAGGCTATATCCTTCTGAATGCCCAGAAACAAAATCATGGTTCTAACCCTGGCAGGAGATGCAGGATGCGGTGATGGCTCACAGCTGACTGCTGTAATCCCATCGGCATGGAGTTAGAAGGGATTGCTGCTGCTTCACACGGGTCTTGTGGCAGCATCGGGGTCTGATTAAGGTGCCGAAATTCAGGGAAAGGAGGGCAGCTGCTCCCAGCCCAGAGCTTCAAAAGACTTGTTTTGGAAGAGAGGGATCTAAGCCCTCTTTTCAGTATTCACTGATGCATGGCTTGCCTTGTCTCTGTAAATCCCAGGGCCAGGTTGTGCTGGACATGGAGCCTGGGGACTATGCTGGGGACATCAACAGCCGTGGGGAGCATGTGTTCAGAGCTCAGTACTGAGCCAAGCTCATCTGTTTGGATTTAGCCCCCAGACACTGTTGTGATGACCAGACACGCAAAATAGGACCCTGGTTTATTTTCAGAGGAAAAACAAACCTTTTTTCAGCATGAAGTCTTGGGCCTGAAATGTGTTATATGATTGTACTTCACCTTTATTTTCTTTTTCTTTATCTTTTATACATGATTCTCTCCTTTTCAGATGATTCTCAGAGCTTTTTCTCCCATAGTAACATGGTTCACTCTTGCAGAAATGTATGCAAATTAACTTTTTATGAAAAATGGGGGCAGAAATAAAACATTATGCTGCTCTTGCAAAATAAAAAAAATCATTAGTGATTGCCAAAAGCAACAAAGTTGATCTCTTGGCAGCATGTTGTATATAATTACAAATTTTCTATTCTACTTCAGTCCTATGAACAATAGAAGAATAGCCCTATCATAGGACACGAAATAATTTTGACACTGCGCTAACTCACTCGTCTACCTCATTCTGACCAACTTCACATGAGCATTGTTTCAGACAAGCCACATTTTCAGTGGTGCTTTGAGAAAGAGGGAGAGAGCAAACACTTTTTCATTACTAGGAAACTGTCAAGGATGCTATAAGCATACCTCAGGCAGATTTAATTGTAATATTAATTAACTGGTTCACTTACTAATTAATCTGCTGCCCCCTCTTTTTCACACTGCTTTATTTCAGAAGCAGATTAAAAAAAAAAATGTTAGAAAAGTTTGTTTTGACAAACTCTGAACTGAAAGTTTGCAAAGTACATGAAAAAAATGCATTAGGGTCAGAGTGGCAATGCTTAACTTACAACCTTCATTTGTTCTAGTAGTTTAAAAGTGGGAGTAGTCAGCTACTTATTGTCTGGATAACATAATTAAAAACAATCAAAGTGTATCTTAAGAAACAATCCTTGCAGTTGCTATATGCTAATAAATGTATGTACTAGTAACAGGTAATGTAACAGGTAAAGCAGCCACATCTTCAATTGCAGGTCTTTCTCAACCACAGAGTAATACATAATGGAAGTTAATGTTCGATTAATATTATAAAATATACAGAAAACTCCACATAGGCTATATCCCACACACTTCGCCTTATTACTTATCCTTCTTTAATTTCTTCCAGATGCTGTGTGCAAATAACTGGTCCCATTTCTACGAAAGCCAACCTGCAACAAAAGCATTCCCCCACTGGTGGCATTCCCATCTTGTTGATTTGGAAACCAGACTTTTCTGTCATCAGAAAGAGGAGACTGCCAGTCTGCAGAGGAGATGCACAACACTGTTTCTTGCTCAGTAAAGTCTGATAACACTAGAGTTTAATCTAAGGCACTCATGCGTAGACCAGCTTTAGAAGCATTTTCAATATATTGGTAACAATTCCTCTTTCCTTTTGACAGAAAAAGCTTTCCCACGAGAGCTTCAATTTATAAGCAAATGTACAAAAAATGTATTTCATATTTTTCTTGCAGCTTTGCCAGTATAAAGATAGGCTCTTGCAGAAAGCTTCTAAAGGAGGAGCAGGTGGAGAAGACTGTATTCAGACCTCTTGGTTTAGGCTACGGTAAGTATATAACTCCAGTGCTAGTTTAAGGGGCAAGACAAGGTTTACTCATGCCATGGCATGATAAAGATGTCATTGGCTGCAATTCTAAGAACTGAACGCAAATGTCTCTCATAACCTCTTGGGACTCAGGACCTGTTAAAGACAGAAGAGCAAACTGCAGATCCTAAATGACTGTCCCAAGATCTAACAGAATTGTGTTAAATAAGAAGCAAGTCAATGTCTTCAAGAGACACTTAGCATGGAGCTACCTTTTCTGCCTTTAAACTCTTTTTAGAGATAGGTAAAATAACTATCATATGTGGAAGGAAAGATGGCATAACATAATGTGTTATTGACAATCTCTTGGGACAGGATGCATCATTTTCTCATGGCTTCAGTACAGTGAGGGTAAGTTATTTGCCTAAAATGTTATATTTGCCAAGCCATGATGCATTTCTTCCTCACTAGAGTTATTTAGATAAAGAGACAAAATGCGTCTTGTTAATAAGTATTGTCAAACTGTTTCATATGGGTAGTTCAGTGTTTTGGCTCAGGTCTTCCTCTAAGGGTTCGTTCAAGCTTATACCTCCAGCAGTGGTGATGAAATCAGTGTTCAATCTTCAAGTGAACTGTCTCTCAGGCTGCAATAAAGTTAAAGCATTTAACATGAACTTTTTGTTGGAAAATTTTTCGCTATCAGAACTGAGTAGAAGTTATTTGTTTTATGGCTAAAGGTATTAATTTTATTAAACTGAAGGTACTAAGCATCTTTCTGTGGGCTGTATGAAACACTGTCAACTATCTAATTTATACTTTTAAGTAGGAGACTTTACAAGAGGTTAATGCTTCAAACAGAAGAGGATCTAAATGGCTCTAAAATATGTTAATGAGTAAATGTTTGAGACTTTTTGGCTAGAGGAATACCTGATTCCACTGTATTCATACATTTTTCCAAGAGTTGTGGCTGAGAAAGACATGTGGTCACTATTACACATACTCTTATCATCACAGGCCAATAAAAAGGCAACTAATTCTGAAATATGACAAATTACACAGGAGAAACATCGTGGCTATAAGTCTTTCAAATTATATTTGTCCTTTTGTTTTTTGTATACTGACTAGTAACTTTACTTTGCTGTCATAAGCCTGCCATAACTGATATACTTTGTCCAAAGCATGGCCAAGAAGACTATTTTCCATCCCATTAAAAATCTGCCTGCGAATATTGTATATTTGCTATCTGATTTCTTCATATGCATTGCAAGTAAATGGTCTAGTTGTCACAGCAGTAAACCAATATACCTTTTAAGGTAAAAAAATCGTTTTGAAAAAGGTACAAGTTGATAGTTGAAACTGCATTTTCAAATTAGATACATTTACATCAACAGTTTCTAGAAATTCCTTATCCATACTGAGACTTAGTTTCTTGCAGAATTTAATGAAGCAGCAGGAGGAGATTTCTTTTTGTATCAGCCTTTCAGGAAGATCTGTATCTGTAAATGATCTAGCTAGTCTGTTTTCTGTTCTGCCTCTATAGCTGAACCCTTTCTATAGTGTAAATTTTTCATTGGCTGTAAATGGAATTTTTTCTAAGTGAATGGTAGGTTCCTTTTTGTATCATTTTGATCCCAGACCCTGTTTACAGAAGAACAATTTTGCAACAATTTCTAAATCTATCAGATTACTTCAGATTTTCAGTAATTTGAGTAGACTTTGACGGTGTTCAGCATCCTGCAATGTCTTGTGTTCTCTTGAAAAAACAAGCTAGAAGGAAGTCAGCCCACATAACTGAGAGCTAGTATAGCATGCATCGGTGTATTACTCTCACTTTAATATCTAGCCCTCGGTAAAAATAAATAAATAAATAAATAAAATAAAAATTTAAGAGCATACAAGTCTAAGAAAATATGATTTTCTGAGAATTGCTGGACATCTTTTTTTGCTTTCTGGATTAAGAATTCACCATGCATTTCTCCACTTAACAATTGTCTCAAAGATGATCCACTTTTATTTTTCTGATTTTAGAGGTGATGGTGGCAGGTTTTCATGTGAGGCAGGAGCAGCTCCCTTTCAAATTGCTAATGAAAGCCTGCTTTAACTCAGTGAAATAATAAATATTGTATGTGTGAGAGAATGTTGTCATAAGAATCGTATCTGGCCAGGTACACATTTGCATTGTTTTCTGAGCAGAAGAGTCTAGAAACATTAAAAAATAGCCCTTTGATTCAGCCAAGGTTTTTTCACCTCTTTTCAGTCATACTGCGAACATCTACTCACTAAAAAATGTATCCTGCAGCTTATGAAACAGATTAGCTCTTGAAGTCTGAGTGAAGTGGGGGTATTTACCACCATCTGGTTGTGAACCCTATAGAGAAGCTACTGATGGGCCTACTCGCTATTTAAGTGGTAGCCATATCCATGCTGGTGTCCCAATNAGCTCCTACAAAGGAGCAAAAAATTAAAAAATAAAAATAAAAAAAAATTTAAAAAGAGAGAAGAAAAGTCATGTTTATGTCAAAGCTATATTTTTTTCAAATTGGCACAGAAGCGACCACATTTTACTCAACAAAAATCTGAACTATCCTGGATGGAATGGGGGAGGGAAGAAAAATATTTAATTATTTTTCTGATATAAAGAAGGCAGAAAAAGCATGTGGACTCCAAAATGGCACCTTTCCAGGAACCTGATGAAAAATCTGTTATATTTTAAGAAAGAAAATAAGTTTTGTATGTTTCTAAAATGCACAATGGAAGGCTTATATTCTGCTAGCATTCTTAAGATTATTTCTCTGCATTTTGGAAGAGCTCCTGTTGTCCTAGTTTAAAAGGTGGTATATATTTGCTGGACCTGAATGTGTCATCTGTAGCAAAAGCATAACCTTTCTAACCTGATTCGGCAATCACTGGCTAACTCCTTTCAATTTTACTGCATGTAAATCTCTCTTCCTAAAGTAACTAATGCACAGCTAGTTACAAACCTTTACCCCTGTAGAGACCAGATACAATTACATTTTTAATAACTTTATTTTTATTTTTTTTCCTACAAAAGTGTGTGTTACTCTAATTCTCATGAGCATTAGGTACACTGTTACTTGAAGTCTTAAGACTGTAACAAACTGTTAGGCTAGTATTAAAGCCATGGGAATCAGTACTTAACATATTAGAACAATTATATTTTTAGAATATCCCAATTGTTTTCAGCTAAAACAAACACAAAAATAAAATTCTTATTCCCCAGTAATATTATAACTGTCAAAGGGATTAAAATGTCGTCAGATCTTCAGTCTGAGTTTTGTTCCACCAGTGCAAGATAATGTCCTTTGAATAATAAAAATAATAATGAAATTTCAATTAATATCTTTCATATGTGTTGGATCCCCAGTAGCTAGAATGGCCCACTCAGTTTGTCTGCAAAAAAGAAGCCACTTTTTTCCACTTATATCTGTGGTGAATCTGTAGCTTCTTAGTGTTAAAAGATGAACTAGCATTACCCCTTTTTTGGTGTAGATAGATGAGACAAATTGTACTGAAAACAAACAACCATGTTTCTATTCCTCTCACCTGCATATTAATGGGGTAAACTTTATATTCTTTATATTTTATATTCTCCAGTATGAAATATTGTATCAATTTTATCAAAATCCTTATTGTCTCAAATATATGAATTTAAGTAGCTGTTTTACCAAGCAAACAATCAAAAATGTTCTTTCTGGCACTGGATGAGCAACAGAATAGTATCCAAACCAACAAACACAGAGCACGACACTTGTTCAGCAGAAAAAAATGACATTAAAGGGAAGTGTAAAGAATATATGATATGTACTGAATTATTAAGTTATTGCATAGGTGTATGTGTATTATAAATTTGTTTACATAATTCTGTGTCTTTCAAGGATCTTTCCCTAGGAAACTGGGCAGCGCTTCAGGCACAAAAAGCACAATCTGAGAAGAGGTGGGTTTTTTTGTTTGTTTGTTTTTTTGTTGTTGTTTTTTTTGTTTTGTTTTGTTTGCTTGTTTGTTTGTTTTCCTGAACAGCTTTGTCTGAAGACATTTGGTAAATGAGTGTTAAATAAGCACAGGGTGCAACCTGCAATGAGAATCCTAGGGTTAGATTTAAGGCAGCATATGTTAGAGTTAATATATCTCTAAATGAACATAGGATAGCAATGGGTGAAATCTGAAAATTTACCAATCCTGATGCCATACCCTAGAAATAAATCAGCACCTGGTTCCTGCAGCCAGGTAACTTGCTACTTGCTATGCTGTCTTGTTACAGACTCCACATCCCTGGGCTCTACAAATGGACCAAAAGGCAGAGCACCTGTGAAGTGACTGGGGGTTGCTATAAAGGCACAGTCATATTGCTTTGTCTGAGGGATCCCCTGCACGATGAGTCAGAGCTGTGAAACAGCTCTGTTTTCTTCTCTCTCCCCCAGAGCTGAGTCCGAAAGATTAAGGAGGAAACTAGAGTGTACATGGCTCTGAATTACAGTCTCGCCTCTGATTTGCTCGTGGGATGTTATAGCTATATGCTACTTGCAAAATTGGACCAAAAATTGTAGGCTATAGTCTAGATCACACATCTGCAATCTAACAGCCTAGTTCATAAGCTGTAATTTTTTCATCCAGTTTTGGATTTCTACGTGCAGTATCTGCCAGCAATGTGCATTGAAATGTCAGGCAAATCCATTAAAGTTTCATATCTATAACCTCAGTGTGAATTTCAGTAAACTGTCTCCTGTGTACATGAGTAAACTGCATGTGCAGTATTTGTATTCTTAGTGAGACAGATTAAAATATTTGAAATATCACAATGGGGACTGGTAAAATTCTAAAAGACACATTTTTTGAAGACATATATTTGTTTAGGTAGGGGTGGTCTGTGAAGGAGCTAATTGATAAAGGAAGAAAAAAAAATTAACATTCTCTAAATCTGCAGTCGGTGTTTGCTTGGCACTAGAAGCTCTCAATCCTGAGGAAGTACATTTCTGCTGTTGGTCCTTCTCAGTACACTCAAAGGTCAGAAGCTTTGACCACAGAAGTCTTAACCAACAAGCTCTGCTTATTTTACCTACTAGAAAGTAGATGACAGATCAGCCCTTAAATGCAGCAAAGCAGAAGTGAGGATGCCCAGGATGAGGGTTACCAACATTTATTTATGTCCTTTCATATGTTAATTTACACCATCTAACTCATAGGAGCACATTCTGACCATGGCTTCTCATGCGTTATGAAGTAATTACTACCTAATTTTCTCATGAAAGCTTTCTGCTTTCCTAGAGTTTCTATATTGTGTTACTCATTTCTGCCCAAAGCTGTACTGTAGGCACGTTTTAGGCAAAAAAATAGGAGTTTATAATCCCTGGCCTAAAATCTTATGCTCCAAATTGAAATGTGTCATTAAATAAATTAACTCCTAAGCCCTTTGCTCAGGAATGTAAAGTAGTTACATTTGCAGGGTTGTTTTTTTTTTTTTTTTCATAGTTTTTGGTCATTGGTCATCAGTCTTTTGTGTCATATTAAATTATTCACATGTTGTTACAATATTTCTGTTAAGATTGAGAAGTTTTCCTAAACTATAAGTTAAAAAAAAAAAAAAGTTAAGAAAACAATTACTGAAAAACCCAAACCAAGCCAAAATTTGCATGGGAACAAACAATGTCTTATTGGCAGAAGTTTTTTGTGTCTAGGCTGGACTTTCTGGTCAAGAGCAGACAGAGATAAAAATCCCATACGAGTGAACAATGTAACAAAGAGCAATGTTTTACTGAAAAGGGGGGTATGAGAACAGCAACTGAGGACCTTCATGCTGGCTGTCAGTATCTTGAGCGAATGCCATAAACACAAGGCTACCTGCCATCCTGTGGCTGATGTAACCCTAGTAGCCTGAAGAAAACTTCTGTGGATCTGGAGGCTGACAAGCACAGAGCAGAAGAAATCCTGAAAAATCGCCGTTCAATGGGACAAAGACATTGTTTCCTGCCTGGTTCTATTCACTAGCTGTTGGTCATTGAATACAGAAAAAGAAAATGAAATCTGATGCTCCGACATAGTTTGCTAAAAGTTATTTAGCTAAACAATTTACAAAAATTAAATTATTTGTAAAATAATCATTCAACATTAAGTTCCCAATGAAATTCATGTGTAAAACACATGGACCACTGATTTGATCTAGGATAGCATTCCCTATTTAATACTGTATCCTATTTCTAACGGTACAGATGACCAGTTTCAGAGGCAGCTATAAAACTGGAACACAAAGAAACAAAACATAATTTGTGCAGACACACGTGTACCTGTAGCACTATTTATTACATTATCTAATATTACATAAAACTCTTTGCAAGAAAAGAAAAGAAAAAGAAAAGAAAAGAAAAGAAAAGAAAAGAAAAGAAAAGAAAAGAAAAGAAAAGAAAAGAAAAGAAAAGAAAAAAGAAAAGAAAAGAAAAGAGAAAAAAGAAAAAAGAAAAGGAGCACATTTTTTCCCATTGCATGCTAAAGTTTTAGATTTAAACAGCATAGACTCATACTTTACATGTGAGTAACTTTTTCTCACATAGGAAAGATAGTCATCCAAAATTTTTATTCTTGCAGAATATGCTTTTATTTCTATGGAGCAAAATATGTCTACTGTTATTTCATTCAATAACGATCTGTGCATACTCAGCTCCCAACAGCCGTCCATGTGATTAGTTCTCCTAGACAAATAGGATTGTTTCTCCACTCCTGTAATTGATTCTGATGTGCAGGTCTGGACATTGTTCCTGTGTTGTGTCACTTTGATTCGCCTATTTAATTGAAAATGCGTTATGTTTACAGAACATCAGAGGGAGTATACAATGTTTGTAAAAGTCTGTTAGAGCGACTTTAAGCCACAAGATGGCAATAGTGTTTACATTTTTTTATTACCACTTAAACTATGTTCTGAAAGTGCAGTTTGGTTTATGTTAAAAAAATAATTGAGATTTCACTCGAGAGTGGCTGCTTTGAATCTCCAGTGATATATCCAAATATTTAAAATAGTCTTGACAGGACTAGGGAGCATGAAGTGAGTCACACTACAGAAGCCATCCAATTAACTTTGTCAGTCACCTTTCCCAAACCAAAAGAAGGCACGATGGCACTGAGTGCAGAGACACAACAGTTGTCTCGTTGTGAGACAGCATGAGTCCAAGTGCCACAGTTCATCCACTTTGGACTACATCTGAGCTACCACAGATCTGGTGGTCTGCTTGGCACCGTGCTTTACCATGCAGACGGACTTTGCGTCCCAGGTGCTCCTGCCAAACATGTCTATACCTCACTGCTTTATGTTGGATAGACATTAACTGGCTGCCTTGCAGAAAGCAAAGCCAAGAAACCCCTGGTGGAAGCTCTGTGATGGCGTATAACAAACTTCCAGGCACCCTGGTCCCCTCGGAGTGTCCCTGATCCCTTCCACTCCTCCCAAGCTTGGGCAAAGCAGCTCTGACCACCCCACAGATACCTATGGTTTGTAGTTTGGGCTGCTTTAGATCCAAACTTTTTTCCTGGAGATGCTCATTTACTAACATAGATTTCTTTTCTTCTTTAACATCCTAATATCCACACTTAACTGTCTCTGAAAGTTCAGTTGTCCACATCCTTTACATTTGCTGCCAACTGACTAGCTTGGTTGGTTAGCAGAATTTCTATCCCAAGGTGCTTCCCTCACTCTTTTGAAACAAGATATAAAGCCTACTGAAGGGAGCAGAATAGTGACCTCATCTCAGCAGGATTTGAAACTGATTGGTGCTCCTGACATTTAGTTTCCTCCCTATGCCTTTACCTCCAATACTTTCTCACTCCACCACGACTGATAAATCTATATATGCATATTAAAATCCATAACAGAAAAAATAAAATAAAATAAAATAAAGCAGAAGAGCAAATAGAGGACTGTCAAAGCAGACTCTTAACCCTGCAACTGTAACTACTTTACATTCCTAAGCAAAGGGCTTAGGAGTTAGTTTATTTAGTGACACGTTTCAATTTGGAGTAGAAGATTTTAGGTCAAGGATTATATGCTCCTATTTTTTTGCCTAAAACATGCTGACAGTACAGCTCTGGGCAGAAATGAGTAACACAATATAGAAACTCTAGAACATAATAAACATTCTCGCAATAATTATCACTAATGGACATAATCTTGTCTACTTTATTACAGTCTCAAGTATAGTATGTAATGGCTTCAGACTGAGAAGGCACCCACAGGTGACTTAGGAACATGAAAATACTCTTCACAGATAAAAGCAAAGGGGGCAAAAAGAGATTTTAAGGAAGAAGACCTGGTTCAGTTTTGGCCATTAGAAGATTAAATCAATGATAGGAACTCACAAAGATGTGCGAGTGAGTCTAGCTCTGACACTTGCATTGGGCAGAGGGAAACAGGATGGGAGTGGAGAGAGCAATCTCTTAGAGATGAAATACTGAGAGGTATTGTGCAAAGAGATGGATTATTGATCCCAAAGGTAAGAATGGTAAAGAGGAGCATCCAAACCAGAGCTGCTTGGACACTAATTCAGAAAGTCATCTTTACTGAATACATTATTTAAGCCTATGAGCATATAGTTCATTGTTGCCCTGAACTGGAATGCATTTAATCACAGTTTTCTGAATACAGTCCTAAATAAATATTGAGAGGTAGGAGACAAGGCATCAGAGGACTGAGCTGTGAAAACAAAGGGAAGGTAATATTTCGAGGCAGTTACCATAACGTTGAAATCCAAGGAGAAGTCAAGGAGGGTGAAGATGGCATTTGATTACAAGTATGGCATTAGTTATTTAAGTATGACCAGCGTTAGCATTATGGAATAGCTCTGAAGAAGGTCTTTGAAGAAGTAGGGGAAGAACAAAGTGCAGCAACAGCTCAGGGAAAGACAGGTGTTGAATAGAGAGTTGGGAACAACAGGGCAAAGGAAGTTAACATGTATGTTGTGAAGTGGTGGCTGTGATGGGAACAAGAAGAAAAAAAAAGAGGGAGAGAGGAGACAGAAGGCATTGGAAATGGAGTTGTTGGGGAAGCAGGAGAGGGAGGTGAAGGGATACCATGCAGCTCAGCTGGCAGCTGGTAGGACCAATTTGGCACATGCAATGTTTCAGTCCAGTTCATCAGTTTTCCCCAGAGGAGGGTGGCACTCTGTGCTGGTGCTTCCAGAAAAGGCAGTGCTTCTGCTGTCAAAACTGGTGATGCTGATGGACAGTGACTATGGATGGAGATGTGGCTTCCTGAGAGCTGCTGTCTCCTCTTGCTTTTTACACAGCGGCCTTTCTCCGTATGTTGCGCATCAGCTTCCTCTCCAGCTGCCCTCCTTCATGCGCCCTAGTGTGCTCCTGTGAGGTAAAAGATTCAGTGAGGTTCAAAATAAGTTGACTTATAGCTTAAACATGATTGTATATTAAGACTATTTATCAGAAAACTTCTTGTGTCATCCAAAGACGGGAAGTGATGGTTACACTCAATAGTGCCTCTCCATGTATGCTCAGTCAAGGCAGCTGGCATTTTACTTTGGTACAGATTGCAGAATCCATCTACATGAAAGAAATATTTAAGCATCTCACTCTAAGCCTGAAGAATCAAGACTGGATTTTCAATCCTATTTCTCACTCCAGCTACTTCAGTGACCTAAGGTAGCACATTTTATACAACAGCTTTCAAAATGACTGGTAATTTTGGTGCCATGCAGCCTGATCTTAAGACATGTTCAGCTCCAATTTCCAGCTTAAAAATTAAAGACTATATTTGAAAATTGCCTCTGGTCCAATATCCCTGTTTGTAATAAGGAGTTAGCTTATTTTCCAAGAATGCTGAGAATTTAATTACATAATGTCTGTAAAGCTATTGCGAGAAAAGCACTATATAAGTGTTAAGCGTTATAATTGTATTAAATGTGTTTGCCCAGTGTTGCAGAGAAGGGATGTGATTATGTAATAAGCAATGACCTCTCATCACCAGCAATAAAAGACTTTGTGAAGACCACAATGTTGTGCTGGAATAGGCTGAATTAAATATCAAGAATATCAAGCAGTGCTTTCTAAGTTTTCATTGCACAGAAGGTTAAAAGAATGTCTGTTAAAACATACATTCTCCAATCAGAATATTCTCAGTACTAATGGTTTTACAAATACTGGTACAGATATTAACAGAAAGAGCTAATTTAAGGCTATCTACTGTCACCAGTACAGCTTTAGATGAATGAATTTTAATCTGACCCTCAAGAGTCAGTCTAGCCGAATAATAACAATGAAAAATGCATGAGAACAGCAATTTCAATACGGCTATTTCGCAGACAAGCTTATTTTATGCATCAATAGCAAATAAATCAAGAAATTGGATGGTCTTTCTGAATGTCTTTCACTGTTCTAAGTAAATCCATCTAGCTAGCGTAACCATCAGTTCTAAAGATTGGAGAGTAAACAGAGAAGGAATATTGATTGATTGCTTTATTTGGGATGGAATTCTTAACGTCACCTTTGCCAGCAATTTAACTTATGGGAGTGAGACTTACTATCTTGTTGCTATAAGCTTAACTGCAAGATATATTAATTGCTAGCATTTGGATTTCACCAATTACCTAAACAGAAACTCCATCTTAAAAAAAGTACTAGTGAGAACTTTAGTTAAATACCATGGCCCAGGAAACAACAATTGATCATTAGCAACAGCTTCTTTTAGAGCTCTTGTAGAAGGGGCTAATGAAGTGTTTTAAAAAAACTTCTACAAAATGTACCATAAAGTATGTGTCCGAATTAGTAACAATGGGAATTACTTGTTGTCACTGAAAAAATAGGAATTATTGTTCAAATTTAGGTGCCTAAAAAATAATTCAGCCTATTCTGGCACAACAAAATGGCCTATCACTTTTTATTCTAAAACAATTTTCCAGCAAGTACATACAGTGTGCCACTGTTAAACAAACAAAAAAAAATTGGTTTTGGTGTGTCATTTGTCTACTCCTAATATTAGGTCCTCAGGTTTACATTTTGGGCCCAGTTCCCAGGACATATTTCATTTGATTTGGAAGATGGCCCAGATCTTTGTGTTAACACAAAGCAGAAAGGTTTTTATATTAGTGTTTACCAGTGGATTCAAGTGGAGTTCAGACAGCCAAAGTTTCATTAAAACCATTAGGCCCTAAAGAGTAGCTTATCAAAACAACGAATCATACTGTATTTTTAAAAGAAAGTTTGACATATTTTACTTGAAGAGAGTTCAATTTTGCTATACGAGAACTGGTGGAGCCTCAGAATAGTATTCCTTAACACTAATTGCTTTATATACTTCAGCGTCTGAAAATCTGTAAAATCAAGATACTAAAATCCTTCAGATTTTTTAATATGATTTTCACTGGAATCCTCAAGCATGCACATATGCATTCAACTTTGTGAATATTCCCCTTCTGTTGACTGAAATGTTGTAACTGTTCTATTAAACACAGGCAAGTTAGATAATTAAAGCCTTATACCTTAACAGATGCACAGGAAACGACTCTTGGATGTTACTGCTCTGCATGAATGTATGCTTGTATACACACAGCACTGAATGGCTGAGAATGAAGATTATTTTTGAGAAGTCTTATAAACAAAAGGCCTGTTTCATTTGCCCTGTTTTATGTGTATCTCCATACACGTGGGTAGTTTAAACATGATAGCAGAATTACAAAGGAAATCACTTACTGCCCATGGAGTTTGAATTGCATTGTCAAGAATAGAACTAGTCAAATGTTAATGAAACTGTTATTTTCCAAATCCGGCAGAAAGCTGATTTGAAGCCCTTCTGGGCTGTCATTTCTAATCTCTCTCTCTTCTGGCCTGGTATTTGCAGATTGATACAGATGAGAAAAAAATCCTCACAGGAGATTTGAGATAACTGATCCCATTGTTTTCTGAGCAAATTCCCATGCCATTAAGTTGCATCTCAGAGAAAAGATAAAGTTCAATACCACATGTTCATACTACATCATTAACATCACTTCCATCAGAGAGACTAGGAGGCAATATAAGACCTCCACTCCACAGAATGGAGAAAAATGTTATTAAGTACGGGTACAAATATGCTCCACGAAAACCTCTATCCCAATGTATTAAGCAAAAATAATGTCATAAATTGGAATAATGAAATTTGTAGAAAATCTGCTGACAACTTTGTACAGCTGATACAATTCAGAAGCATATCTGGGTTTTGTCTCGGTAAACATGTATTTTTAAACATAGTAACATAGTGTATGAGCCAGGATGACTGCTATCAACAGGAAAATCCATATCATTGCAAAATATCTTTTGGAAGGTCATGGAGAAGATGCTGAATATTAAAATGTGGGATATTATGCTTGTTGCTGTAACAAAGGATTCTGGTCTAACGTAGCCAAAGCTTGAACCTCCCTATTCTCAGTTGCAGCAAGAATATTTTCAGAGCAAGTATATTTAGCATAGCAGAGCTTCAGTCCTACACTAGCAGATCAGATAGAATGATTGCAATGGATTATTCTTCCAATACTTTCAATGTTTGGAAAAGATGTGCTCAAAGTATGATAGCTATCTAAAAAGCATCATAGTAAGAAGTGGCAAGTATACCAAAACAGGAATATTCACACCCTCCAAACAAAGCTGAATACTACAATGAAAACGTGAAACTAATACTGCAAGTAGGTGCTTCACAACAGCAAGTGGAGGGGTGTTATTGGGATAAGGCACTCAAGAAACTTACACAAATAACAAATAAAATTGAAAGACCCAGATTGCTTTAAGGCCAGAAGATAGGCCTTACACTGATAGAAAAATTGAATAACTGCACTCTCCAGCTGGTCACTAGAAGATCCCTAAGTGCATGAGGAGTGTACGCTCAAGAGTATGTGAGATGGAGTTTCCTGTCAAGTCAACATATATGGATTAATCTCTTGTGACTTCTTTAGCGTGTAGAGACTAATTTTTGTGGCGTACCATAAGTTACAGTGCGTTCATTACAACTGGTTTCCAATATTTTTTTCATGCTGCACTATGTCAGACTCATCAGCATCACTACAAAATTCCCCTTACTGACCTTGTGTCCCACCTTGTCAAACTCACTCCACAACTGAATATTGCCTTGACAAAATCTTCCCGGTGGACATACCTCCGAGCTGTTCTCCATATTGTATCTCTGCATAGAAAGTAACTTTACACTAGCTGAACATTAACAGATAAAACACTTCCTTCTGGAGAAAACTATTTCCAACCCACTGAGATCACCTTGTGATCTGCAAGTTACAAAGAGTGAACTGAAAGTGAAAAGCAAACACAGCACAAAGTGTTCTCTAGCAGATCTTTTACTGCAGTTTTCATGGGAATACAAGATTTTTTGAGAAGTGGAGGAAAACTTAGGAGAAAGAGTGTCACGTGATACTACAAAATGCTTGCATATCTGTAAATAAACCTGCAGCATAAGTGAGAGAATTGTAAAGAAATAGTAAATCAGGAAGAAATAAAATATTTAATCTGTTTGAAGAGCACAAAAAGTTTTGCATGACCATGACTCTCTGCCCTGAAATGGGTTCACATGGCATTTAAAACTCATTCTAATAAAAAACAAGTTTACTGAGTAAAAGAGACTATTGCAGAATAAAGATTAGATAGTGATCCCAATGAAAATGTCTTTGGAGATTCAGAAAGATTTTTGAGGAATCCCTGTGCATTCTGCTAGGTAAAAGATGGAAACAAACAAACAAACAAACAAACAAACAAACAAACAAACAAAAAACTCCACCATCTTACTGACAGCATGAATGCACATTCAGAAGAACTAGACACAGGTTGCTTCATTTGTGCAAAATATCAGGACAAAATTACAACGGAACTTAGTTTGTAATGAATCTAGCAGAGCCTGGCAACAACTGACCATAGAGTGACATACCTGAACAAAGAGAAACTACTATTACTTCTAATTTTTTATTGAAAATTCATTTTTGAAGTAATTCAACCGTGTTATTCAGCACTGCAATTAATCATACCATGGCAATGTGCATCAGATTTGGTCTTCGGCATGAGCTTATTTCAGCTAATGGCTCACCATATGTAACAAAGGAACTCTGTTGGTTTGCAAAGAGTTGGGATTTCAAGCACATGACTAGCAGTCTGGACTAGTACGAGCCAGAGCAAGAGAATCGTTAAGAGGCTTACCTGAGCTTACCACCCTACAGAAAGACATCTATGGAACCACTGACTTCACCTACACAGATATATAAGCAGAAGACTTAAATCATTAAACTCCACTAAACGGTTTTGCCTAATGCTCAAAGCTATGCAAATTGTGACAAAGCAAACAAGCAAAAAAAAACCCTCAGATATTGTATTGGGTTTACGTGGTAAAGGTTTGGTAGCAGGGGGGCCACAGGAGTGGCTTCTGTGAGAAGATTCCAGAAGCTGCCCCATGTCAGATCAGAGCCAGCTCCAGCCAGCTCCAAAATGGACCCGCTGCTGGCCAGAGCTGAGCCAGGGAGCGATGCTGGTTGTGCCTCTGGGAGAGTAGATTTAAGAAGGGAAAAAACTGCTGTGCCACAGCAGCTGGGAGAGAGAGGAGTGAGGAACAGCCCTGCAGACACCAATGTCAGTGAAGAAGGAGGGCAGGAGGTGCTCCAGGTGCAGGAGCAGAAGTTCCCTTGCAGCCCGTGGTGAGGCCCATGGTGGAGCAGGCTGTCCCCCTGCAGCCCATGGGGTACCACATGGAGCAGATCTCCACGCTGCAGCCCGTGAAGGAGACGACAGAGGAGCAGGTGGATGTGGCCTGAAGGAGGCTGCAGCCCATGGAGAGCCCCCGCAGGAGCAGGTTCCAGGCAGGAGCTGCAGCCCGTGGAGAGGAGCCCACGCAGGAGCAGGTGATCCGGTGGGAGCTGCCACCCGTCGGGGACCCATGCTGGAGCTGTTTGCTCCTGAAGGATGGACCCTGTGGTACGGACCCATATTGGAGCAGCTCTTGAAGAGCTGCAGCCTGTGGGAAGCCCACGCAGGACCCGTTTGGGAAGGACGGCATCCCGTGGGAGGGACCCCACGCTGGAGCAGGGGCAGAGAGTGACCACGAAGGAGTGGCGGAGATGAAGTGATATGTGCTGACCGCAGCCCCCATTCCCCGTTCCCCTGCACTGCTCGGGGGGAGGAGGTAGAAGAGGGTGGATGGGGGGAAGGTGTTTTTAGTTTGCTTTTAGTTTCTCACTGCTGTAGTCTGCTAGTGATAATAATAAATTATATTAATCTCCCTATGTTGAGTCTGTTTTGCCCGTGACGGTACTTGGTGAATAACCTGCTTGTCCTTATCTCAACCCTTAAGCCCTTGTCCATCATATTTTCTCCCCCTGTTTCTTTGAGGAGGGGGAGTGAGCGAGCGGTTGTGGTGGAGGTCAACTGTTTAGCTGGGTAAAACCACCACAGATATGTAGAAAAGGATACACATGCCACTAAATCATAAATATCTGAACACTGAAGTACTCCAAAAGAATAATAATAGAAAGATTGGATGATCTTTGGTGCCTTGTCATGGTAACTGAACCTGACGTAGTCTAGAACAACCACAGTCTAATAGACTTGTAGCTTAACAAACTCTCCTATAAACATACAGAGACTGAGATGATTGCACTGATGTGAGAGCACAGAGTAAATTTGACAAAGCCCATCAGTAGATGATTTGTTTAGTTTGCTGATCCTGAGTAGATCTTCATTCCACTGAGTTGCTTAAAACAAGACAATGCATCTGCCAAATCACACAGTCATCACTTCTTCCAAACTCATTTTAAATACGTGGGTTTTTTTTGTTTGTTTGTTTTGATTAAGAAAGATTCAAATATTTAAGATGGGTTCATTGCAGTTCCTGGCAGGGTAAACACAGCCAAAAAGATCTTTGAAAAAGATCATTTACGAAGGATGTCTGAATTCCTAATGGGAAAAGTGCACTATGCAGTTCCTAGAAACACTAACATGATGCTTCAGAGGAATGTAAGGTGGTGCCTACACACATTCTGAAGTGCAGTAATCTCCCTCATTCCTTTAGGGCACACACAAAAGAAGCTGCCTTATTCAGTGCAGATGGTTTATTATACAGCAACACCCTTTGTTAAATTGCAACAGTACTGGGGAAATAATAAATATGGAACAGTTATTTCCCACTTACTACTGAATCTTTAAACTGAAGGCAAATTTATCTCACCAAATTTACAAGTCTGCAGCATCGTGAGCTTGTCACTCTTCACTCCCTTTATAGCTGATGGATAGAAAGAATTATTGTTAAAGAACAGCTCATTTGACCTAATTTGGATGCCCCCTTTAGAAGAGTCATATTTTAAAAGTGGCTTTGTTTATTGACTATAAGAGAAGTCTAGGGGATCTTCTCAAAATTAGGCCTACATAGTTACATGTGTAAGAATTCAGTAAAGTTTTAATTTTTTTGAGATTGTTGATATATTAGCAACTTCTGTCAAGCCAGTATTGTGAGGAGAACCTGACTGGCTTGATGTTCCTATTTTGATTTTAGTGTCAGAGACTGTTAACTAAAACTTTTCTTTTTGCTGTGCAGAAACTGCACTTTGCATTTTATTTAAATTCATCTAGCAAATCTAGGATGAAGTTCAGGTATTAACATGCCAACTTTGGAAATATTTCCAATGAATTATTATTTTTATCTCCAAATCAGCTAAATGATCTATTCATTAATTAAGTGTATATCTTATGCATGACTGTATAATAAACTGTGTTACAGTGTTGTATTGGTAAAGCTGAGCTTCATTTTGCATTTTCAGCATGGTATCATTAAAGTCCTGGTATTATCTTCATTGAACGTTGTACCTCTGTATCACACATATTAGATTAGAAATATCTTGCCTCGTATTTTATCAGCGTCAAAGCAATATTTCTTTTGACTTAGTCCAAACACATTCCATGCCTACCAAAACAACACGTCATCAGGTTTGTTATGCTAATTTACAAGAGAAGGTGGCTTTTATGTTAAGGATTAATTATCTGTATTCTGTTATACCCCACAGTCCTGAAGATTTTAGCTTGGTAAAAAAAATTAGGTCTTTCTGAAGTCCAATCTTTTCTTACTAACTTTAGTAAAAAAAAAAAAAAAAAAAGTAAAAATAAAAATAAAGCAAAAACAAATCCTTTACACAGAAAAAATCCCACCCAAAAGAAAGGCATTCTTCAGAAACAATAGCATGTGCTCATGCATATAAATAAGATGGTAGAGTTAAGACTGTGTGGAGCATCTTGTCTTACATTTTCACAGCCTTGAATGCTTTGATCTACTACATTTTGATGTAGGTTTTTGCTAATATAATTAGGGAAAAGCCATAAACAATTTTACCAAACACAGAAGCTCAAAGATTTCTATTCAAGATTCTACAGCAAGCCTATCACTGTGATGCCTTATGCAATGAAAAGTGTAACAGAGATTTAAGTCAGGCATGGAAATTATTTGCTTGTCTGGATCTGATTTATCTCTGTAGTCCTAGGTCATTCTTACTTAACTTTCTGCCAGCCCTCTCATAGAATATGCTCTACTGGAAACTTAAGAAAGATTCTTTGCATAAATTAAAGCAAGGATGTTCAGCTTCAACTACACCACTTGTACCTTAACTTTTCCAACACTGTCCTGACTTCATCTATGGGATAAACCAGAGAAAAGTTTTGTTTGTTTGTTTTTTGTTGGTTTTTTTGTTGTTGTTGTTTTTGTTTTTTTCCTGTTTTCTATGTAGTGGAAAAAACTGGTTGGAAAAGGAGCCCAATTATCTATGGACTATCACATTATCTGGTTGTTTATACAGGCCAAAAATGGATAGAATTAAAAGTCTCCACCCAATGTGCAAACAATGCTGTAAAATACAAAAATATTATGGAAGACCAAACACAGAGGATAAGTGGGATTATTTTTTGCAGTTGTAGAGAAAGCAAGAAGACGTTCAAAAGAAGAGTGGACATAGAGACTGCATTTATTGTAGTAAACTGAAGTGTAGGACCAAGGCTTGAGCACTGCCATGCCATTGTTCAGTGCTTAATTTTTCGCACAATCTGTATCATGGGTGTGGCTGGGGCAGCTACCATTTCCTCAGTCAGTGCCCTGGCATGAACTGCTGCATATCATAGCCAGGAAGTGATCCCAGTAAGCAGTATGGATGAAGGTATCTGGTTTGGAGCAGGGAGGAGGAAATTTAGCTGGACACTTGTAAGCCAGGATATGCCCTGAGGTCCAGAGAACAGATCCTGGTCACTATCTCTTATCAGTTAGTATAGATATGGCCACAAATGTACACAAACATAGTGTAATAACCTTGTCTCTCGCCTGTAGCAAAGTATTATTTTTTTACCCTACAAATCATAGGAGCCCTATGCTAGAGGACTTGGTTGTTGGGGCGGGGCAGGGGGAGAGCATGGAAATTTTACCATCTTTTATGGGAAGTTTCATACCCATCAAAGTTATTGCTGTAACCTCACCAAATAAACTCAACCTTTGAGTTCATCTACCAAAAGTCAGAGAGGGAAGAAAGAAAAAACCATCTTGCTTGTTATCAGAATCGTACTGTGGCCACTACTGAGTAATTTTACTATGTTTCCATATATGAATGAAGATTCTTTACAGTCTAAGCAATGAAGATCTGATTAGCAAACCTCACAAAGATGTTCACAGTTTAATACAAGTGACACTTATTTGCCTACAGCCATCTTTCTAGTATGTGAAGTAACTTAATGAATAATTGAAATGTTGCTGTTTGATATCTGCTCAATTATTCAATGCTAAAAGAATATAATTTTTTAGTAAACATTGCTATCCTGAATTTGTTTAGCTGTGGTGCTAAGATCACAGTGACATCTTTACCCACAGTGACATTGAAAAAGTCAAGACTATTTTCTGGTGGCTACACTGTGTTCTAGCAGACTAGAAGTATGATTTTCAGAGGTATTAACAGTGGGAGCTTTCAAGATGTTTGTGGATCTGGGGTGTGCTCCAGAATGCAGAAAGAAGACCCTAAGTTTTTGCATTGTGCAGCAAGATATTTTTTGCTCTTGGCATTGACAATTATATCTTACAGAAAATTCCTTATTCATCACAGAGCACTGGAGCTGAGCATTCTACTCAGTTATTGGCAACTGGATTAAATTTCCAGCAAAATTGTAAGAAAGGTAAGATATAATAATTAGACTGAGGATGTGCAGCTATAACCAATGTATAGCTTTGAAAAAATATATATATATATTTGGAGGCTCTGCATTACACAGTTTACAGTAAACTGATGACCTAGAAGAATTATCTACAGAAATAGAATTATATGCATACATACAGTTCACATATTTAGATAAAGGGAGAAAAAGCTTTCAGCTAAAACTGAGAAGTCATCATTTCACATCAGATTTTTTTTTTCCTAATCAGAAAAGCAAA
>VXAL01014685.1:649287-659444 GCA_013399475.1 Chauna torquata | reverse complement strand
AAGACTGGGAGAAGTTCATTGTTTTTTTTATTTTTATTCTTATTATTTTAGTTCTATGGTTCTATTGACAAGAACCCAGTAAAATTAACACTAAAATAAATAAGATGAGACACACAAATTTTAGCAGGGTGACCTTAGCAAAGTTGCATATTTCAGAGCATTTTTTAAAAAGATTATTTTGTTCTGTCTGCTTGTCCTGTCATGTATTCTGAAGACATTACTCCAGAAACAAATAAAACAAACAAAATTCACAATAGGAAAAGCAGCTGAAGAAAAAATGACTAGAAAATTAATAAATGTTTATTAATTTTGGGTCTAAAAGGCTGTATTACGTCATGATTGACTTTGGTCCAGAATGACCACAGCAGGTGTCTGATTGCATCTGAGGTCAGCAGGTAAGTATGCATATTTAACCATTTTGGAGTACAATGAATTTGGAAAGAAAAAGTGGAACATTTCCCTGTATATGCCTGTGTTTTAGAAATGAAGGTACTTAGTGACTAACAAGGTTTCTACCAGTCAAAACATAAGAGTGAGGAAACACATTTCTGGAGTGACAGGAACATAGGGAGTTACCAAGAGATCTACTTAGGTCAATGGGGAGCTGAAGCAGTATGTTATTTAAGGACAAAGTCCAGGACAGGTGAAACATCACACATACAACTCTGAATCCCCTGACTTGTCTTCCCGTTATCCTACTTCATTACCGTTTGGCTCAGCTTCAACATACTCATTCTAACCCTTGATCACTTTGTGAGGCTCATTGAGATGGGGGTAGCATTCCTGCACAAGAAGAAGCCTTAGGTGTTGTCTGAAGGCAAACCCAAATCCTTTTGATATTGCTGTCTATTGATATCGCTATTCATTTTAGCCATGAATTTGGAAACAGTTTCTAATATGGAGTCCTCAAGGATAGGCACAGACCTGAGCATTCATTTGCTCTGATCTGGCTATCGTTGCCTGTCACAGTCATCAGTGGCCTGTTGTCACCTTTCTTTTCCACAGGATGGTCCTGCCCCTCTCTCTCTCATTTAATTTTCTGCTTTCAGAATATCAGTTTAAACAGGAAATTCCAAATAAGGCACATAAAACCTCAGCAAAACTGCACATGTAAAACTTAACATTGCCCCTAAGATCTTTTTCAGTTCCTTCCCCCCATACCTTCACAGAGGGCTGTAGGATGCATGAGGAACTTGGGTTGTCATTTAAGAGCAAATGTTTCTCCAGAAAATTCCACACCCCGTATCTCTTACAGTTATTGTCAAATGACAACCAGCTGTCTCTATTCTTTATCCTTCATCCTACTGAACATGGTATGCGCCAAGAACAGACTCTTCCCCAACCAATACACGTCCTGTCAGAAGTCAGCAAAGATTCCTGACCTGTCTCACAAGTCAGCAAAATCCTCTGCATGGGCAGCTAGCGGTAGCCTTCCTTGTTTCCAGATGTGTTTGTTATGATAATTAAGCTTGAAGGCATCTATTCACCTCTCTGTGTCAATGTGGTATTAATGGATCTTAGTAAAAATAATAATAATAATAAAATATTGTGTAAAATAAGGAAACAGTTGAAATGAATAGCTGAAAGAAAATGCAGAGAATGAACTACCAAGAGTCACCTGATTAGGAACATATTTGCATTTGTGTTGATGAAAACAGTATAAAAAATATTGGGAGGACCACAGAGCAGAAGCCATTCAAACTGGACATCACAGCATACATTTTAAACGTGGAAAAGTGACAGATGTGTGACAGAAGTTAAAGGAAGTCATTAGTGTCATAATAAGCCACAGTGCAACCTGAGAACAGTAACAAGTCCGCCAGCAAAAAAATCAAACGTATCTGCAGAGTAGCAAGGAGCAAAAGCCCTATCCTAAGAAATCCACAACTCAAAAGACAGAGTGCATCGTGCTATATTATTGCATGACTTACATGACTGCTGATGGGACGATAAGGATGAAACATATTCTGCCAGTTTGTCACTGTCTGCAAAATATCAAATAATATATGTGGATATGTTTTTTAAACAGTAGGAAATCAACTTTGTATTCACAGTGACATAATCAGTGACTGAAGATATCCATCCATTAACTACATATTTGCAGAACAGGCAGTATAAAACTCATTATCTCTTGACTCAAACAACATTCAAAGACACTGATGAGCAAAAGAGCTAACTCCATCAAGTCATCAGTAGCTATAATCAATAACCAGAGCCATAGGCTTGACCATCAAACTGTAAGTGGCAAGAGAAGATAAAAGCAGCCATCTGTTACAGTAATAATGACCCTATCATCAATAACAAGTTTCAAACATATAAAAGTTTAGTTGGATTTCACCAGCTTGTAATTTCCTTAGATACTTTGTTTCTGGATCACATCTAGAAATTTTGACCTTCCCTATTGATTAAATGGCAATTTCATGTGGCCAATGATTAGATAATCCAATCTTATCTGCCAAAAGTGATCAACTGTATATGAAATAAAGGGCAGAAGTAGTGTAATTTACAATACAAATGAGCTGGTTCCTGTGGCTCTGATTAAATAAAACAAAAAATCAAATTAAACAGTGATCAAATTATAGGGGTGGCACTGTAACAATTTTAATTTTTCATGATTCATTTAATTTAAGACAGCACTTAGCTAAAAAATAAATAAGAAAGAAAACCCTTTTTACTCCTTCCTTCTTTGAAGTTAATTAGCCTTACTTAAAGCTATTTCTTGAAATGCCATGGTGCAAAACACAGAAATATTTTCAAAGTCATCAAAGTATTCTATACCATACAGAAAAGTGCTGACAACATTCTCAGTGATAAATTTAACCTGAGAATAATGCTTCCACTTCTTAAACAGATTTTTCCTAAGCTCTTTCTGTCCATTCCAAAGAAGGTGCTTCCAGTACAATATTGAAAAGATATCTTCAAAGCATCATCTCAGTTTATTGCGTCCTGAAGCTCAACAGACAGTTCAGCCTGGAGAATTTACAGTTTAGGAAACTCTTTCCGAGCATCCACTTGATCTCCGTGCCCACGTGCAGGAAGATGAGAGGAGGCAGGTGGTTCCCCCAGGACACACTGCTCCTGGAGGACAGGTGCCAGTGGTCACTGACGTGCTTCAGACAGTAGGGGCAACAGATACAGGTGCAGGTGGGTATGTCAAGCGTCAGGAAAGCCGCGATTGCACTGGCAGAGCTATTTCTGGAGATGGACAGACTACAGCTGTTCCTGTCAAAGCATGGGAGGGAAATATCATGAAGCTGCCTCTAATGAGGATGCATCATTAGACAGCTTTGTGTGATATAGCTGTTTGCCACTAATATGGGAATGCAAGTTCTTTGACTGGAGAATTCATATCAAGCTTGTGCCCAAAATGACTCCCCCTTTTTAATAAAGTACTCAATGCTAAAAAGTAACAGGATTGTCACCATGCCTCTGATATCCTGATCAATAGGTCAAACGCACACAAGAATGCATGGGCAGCAATTTTTTGACAATATGGAGTCAGAAATAAAGAAATAAAACAATAAAGTATGCATTCAACACTGTACTATGGACTAGCTGGACGACGGGTTCTGCAAATAATGTAAGTGAAAGTTTGAAAGCGGAAGATGGGATAAAATAAAGGGTGTCTGAGGTTTATTTAGTGCATCCTTTATCAGTATTATTTTAGAGACAAAAACAATACTGTAGAACAAAACAGTGGTTTAAAAGCTAAATGGAGGTGGTGAAAGTAAAATAATATGATTTTAATAACTGGTTTCCATTTCTAAAAAACATGCTAATTAGATATAAGGAATGAAAGGTTTTGAGAGGTTACTTTGTAGCTTTGGTGTTTTACTAACACTTTTCTTCTGCATACACCTATGTTCAGTACTCTATTCAACTGTTTTGGGTCTGAATAATTCACTACTCTAAACTCTAAGTTATTGCTAGAAGTTTTTCTGAGCCCTGTACTCAGGGGATTTTCTCCTCTCTTAAACTCTTAACTAGGTTTTAGCTGGCTGGAAAAGCTACTTCATGAAGACCTATGAGTGGACTGAACAAGAAGAGACTTCACTGGCCATTTTTTGTTCTGCAAGTATTTGTTCTGGCAATGAAGGAGAGAAATGATGATTTATATGAAAACAGTGTGGAATCACTTTGACCTACTAAACAAATGTTGCTTGCCTTCCTCTTCATTTCCTGCTTCTCTTCTCTTCTCTTCTCTTCTCTTCTCTTCTCTTCTCTTCTCTTCTCTTCTCTTCTCTTCTCTTCTCTTCTCTTCTCTTCTCTTCTCTTCAGTACCAACTATAAAATCATTTCAAAAAGCAGTCTTCATGCATGATGGGCATTTCAACACAAGATTAGCAGATCTAATTTTTGAGATGTTGTATTGGGTTTATGTGGTAAGGGTCTGGTAGCAGGGGGGTCACAGGAGTGGCTTCTGTGAGAAGATTCCAGAAGCTGCCCCATGTCAGATCAGAGCCAGCTCCAGCCAGCTCCAAAACGGACCCGCTGCTGGCCAGTGAGCGATGTTGTTTGTGCCTCTGGGAGAGCAGATTTAAGAAAGAAAAAACTGCTGCGCAACAGCAGCTGGGAGAGAGAGGAGTGAGGAACAGCCCTGCAGACACCAAGGTCAGTGAAGAAGCAGGGCAGGAGGTGCTCCAGGTGCCAGAGCAGAAGTTCCCTTGCAGCCTGTGATGAGGCCCATGGTGGAGCAGGCTGTCCCCCTGCAGCCCATGGGGTACCACGCTGCAACCCGTGGAGGAGCCCACGGAGGAGCAGGTGGATGTGGCCTGAAGGAGGCTGCAGCCCATGGAGAGCCCCCGCAGGAGCAGGCTCCAGGCCGGAGCTGCAGCCCGTGGAGAGGAGCCCACGCAGGAGCAGGTGATCCGGTGGGAGCTGCCACCCGTCGGGGACCCATGCTGGAGCAGTTTGCTCCTGAAGGATGGACCCCGTGGTACGGACCCATATTGGAGCAGCTCTTGAAGAGCTGCAGCCTGTGGGAAGCCCACACAGGACACATTCGGGAAGGATGGCATCCCATGGGAGGGACCCCACGCTGGTGCAGGGGCAGAGAGTGACCATGAAGGAGCAGGGGAGACGAAGCGATATGGGCTGACCGCAGACCCCATTCCCCGTTCCCCTGCTCTGCTTGGGGGGAGGAGGTAGAAGAGGGTGGATGGGGGGAAGGTGTTTTTAGTTTGCTTTTAGTTTCTCACTGCTGTAGTCTGCTAGTGATAATAATAAATTATATTAATCTCCCTATGTTGAGTCTGTTTTGCCCGTGACGGTAATTGGTGAGCAACCTTCTTGTCCTTATCTCAACCCTTGAGCCTTTTTTGCATCATATTTTCTCCCCCTGTTCCTTTGAGGAGGGCAGTGAGAGAGCAGTTGTAGTGGAGTTTGGCTGCTTAGCTGGGTAAAACCACCACAGATGTTTTTCTCTGAAGGAAATGGGTCAGAGCAGAGCAGGATATACATGTCCCCATGCCTGTGTGTGCCCTTTTGGCATCTAAATAGATCCCTGACTGTCTATCTTCAAGACAACCTTTGGAGAAGGACCTCACCATATGAAAGTGTGCTTCTATCAGTGGAAAATCTGTCCATCATTCTGACAAAGCTTCTTTTCCCCTTAGGGCTACTAATGAATTGATGTTATTGACTCCTCTCTACTCAGCATCAGTGAGGGCACACCTGAAGTACTGTGTCCAGTTCTGGGCCCCACAGAGAGAACCTGACATACTGGAAAGAGTACAATGGAGAGCCACCAAGATCACTGAGGTACTGGAGCTCCTCTACTATGAGCAGAGACTAAGATAGTTGGGACTGTGCATCCTGGAGAAGAGGAGGCTCAGGGGGATCTTGTTAATGTCTACTAACACCTGAAGGGAGGGTGCAAAGAAGACGGACCTAGGCTCCTTTCAGTGGTGCCCAGTAACAAGAGGCAATGGGCACAAAATGGAATACAAGTGATTCCATCTAAACATCAGGAAACACTTCTTTGCTGTGCAAGTGACTAAGCACTGGAGCAGGTTGCCCATAGAAATTGTAGAGCCTCCTTGGAGATCTTCAAAAGCTGTCTGGACATGGTCCTGGACAAGCACCTCTTGGTGTCCCTGTTTGAGCAGGAGGGTTGGACCAGATGACCTCCAGAGGTCCCTTCCGAACTCAACCATTCTGTGATTCTGTGAGTCTGTAAACAATTCAGGGCAATTCAGGGTTGCATTAGTACCATTGTTTATCTTGGCTTGTTACCTCAGAAATTGTTATATTTTAAAAAGGCTGACACTGAGCTATCAGAAATGTACTGCAAATAAATCTAGACAGGTGTCCACCCTATGTGTGTGTGCCTGGACAGTGGAAATTTCAAGACCTGTTTTTTGTTTGTTTGGTTGGTTTTTGTTTGTTTGTTTTTTTCCTCATCCTCTCTCTCTGTATTAATGCATTGGCCCCCATATAAACTTGGGTATTTCAATAATTTCAGTATTTTGACAAGTTTTCAGTTATGGAATGCTGCCTCCCTGGCACTACAAGGGAAGGCAGCTAGGTGGATAAAGAGTAGTGATAAAAATAATCAGTTAACACTAAAGCCAAAAGTGTAACTTCACCTTATTCATAACTACTATTTACTTGAAGAGCTATAAAATTTATGAGTTCTTTAGCATACAGTTGAAATTCAGTAAGGGGATACTACTCAGGTGACAGAACGGATTTTTTGGGTGATACCTATAAAAAGCTATTTAGATTTAGTGAATTTACAAACCTATGAAATTCCAAAAGCTCTGAAGAGCCATGAATGTAGATGGCCTGAGTAAATCGGGTAGTGATCTGTGTGGTTTCAATATAGTTGTATAGAACAGAATTTGTTTTCATAATCACTGTAAATAACATACAAAAAGAAGAAAATTACAGTTGCAAATTCAAGCACATCAAAGGTGACACTCTCTTACAACAGCTCCCATTTACTATATATCATGATACAGTCTTTAATGACATGATAACATACCCCTACCTCATTAAGTGTGCAGAATGTACTGTGATTAAAGGAAGAATGTTTTACAGTAGGGAAAAAAGAACCTTCTGTTACAACACAGGATGAAAGCCCAGGAAAGCTGGATGTACCTGTGGTTCTATCATGGACTGCATATGCGATGGCTATCAGAAGGCAGACAAAAAAGGATTTGGAATACAACTGTACGGCCGAACTTGTACTTCCTAATTTCTGAATACATGGTATCTTTAGAGGTGTCTTTTCCTTAACACCATTTTCTACATGAAATATGAGTTACATGCAAGACAATTACAGCAAAGTTATGAGATGCTCAAGTATTTGACTGCTGGTGATAAATGCTTTCTTATTTCAGTAACTAAAATACATAATAGTTCTTAGGAATAGTAAGCTAGGAAGAGTTGCTTTTACCACAAAACAAATTCAATTCTTACAAAGTAATGCAAACCAATGAGGAAATTAAAACATTCTTGCCCCGTTGAACTCATCTGATACAGATTTAATGATTCAGTCATGAAACAATGGAAGTTTACAGTATTCAAAACACAAGTGTACTTAAACATTCGATCTGTCCTGATAATGCTTTTCTGTAGAAGGCATTTTACTGGCAGACAATCCCTCTCTACACAAACAAATTCTAATTCTAGACTGAAAAATACCCCATTACAAACTAAGCAGTGTCTTACATAGCTAAGCCGCTGTAGGTACTCCTCAACCAATTTTTTGTTTAAACTCTTTCTCTCATGTTTGTTTTCAAAGTATTGCAGAACCTGCTTCTGAAAGCCAACCAGAAGGCACTCTTTCAGTTATAAAAGATACTTCTTATACATGAGAGACAAGAGAAAGATATTAAACAGTAATTAGTATACTGAATAGTGTTAAAATGCATGGAAACTCACAGATTTGTATTCTCTGACTCGCTACTCTCATTTTATACAGGAACATGTTATACTTTTTTTTCAGAATGTTAGCTGAATTGTAATTGGCACTAGAATCAAAAGTTTAGTGACAGTAAAAGTGTTTGTTCATTAACTGTTAGTGTGGCTCAAATGAGAGTTAATGTAGTAATTTAAAACAATAAAATGCTAGGATTTGAGAAAGTATAAACCAGAAAAATCTTTGATAAGAATTTTCTCCAAGAAACTCTTGTGCTTCCTGAAACATAGTGCTAGTTCACAAAGTCAACTCTATTTTTCCTGCAAACCAAAATGTACATAAATACACACAAGTGCTGTTTACAAATCTGAAAAAATAGATGTTTTCAAAACAGGAATACTATGCTTTTTTGAATACTGAAGACATCTTTTTTTTTGCATGACTGCAAGAAGCAAGAATCCATCATGGAAGAACATTAGAAAAACACCTATGAACTCACTTCTGATTTGTCAACTATCTTGTAATAATATGATATACCACCTGGATCTGCAATTATTTATGCCTAAAATAATCTACCAGGTTTTTTTGTTCCACTTGAAATATCCTGGCTCTTATAGAGTTCAATATCAGGTTTAAAAACTCATTTTAAATAAATTAAATATACAGCACTATTTAAGACTTGTTTTAAGCACTATTTAAGACTTGTTTTATATCCCTAACTACCTCTGATTATCTTATGATTGCAATTCTGTATAAATTCATAATTTAAGTCAACAGGAAGGAGTGAAAGTGTTTTGAAACGTGGAAAAGAATATAAAGGTAGTACTCTGCAAACACATTAACTGCACACTGTCTGTCGTTAATCTTAGTCAATGTGGACTTACCAGGATCAGCAATTGTAGCTTGAATGTTGAGTTTTCAGTATTGCTGCAGAATGCAAAAAACATTCAGCGCATATTGGAATATGGACTTTAATATAAGAAGCACAGGGAGCTAGCTATTCAGTAGCAATTTACAGGAGATCTCAAGTGAAAAAACAAACAAACAAACAAACAAAAGGCTCTTCTAGGTCATTATTTCCACAGAACAGGTTCTTTCCCCACTATAAAATGTTAGCTAGAACAGCCCAGATTTTCTATGGTTGCACTAATAGTACACCAATTTAACCTTTATTTTTTTTCCTAGGTTTATAACAAGTTCAAATTAGACTTCATCAGTCATAACATCTGAAGATGAATGAAGCTTCTTGATTTTATATTTCCAATGAAATCGGTATTCAGTATACTTTCAGAGCTGAAGGTTGCCTATGGGAAGACAAAAAGCTTTTCATTTTCTGAGGATGGCTGAAAATGGACCAGAGATTCTGAAAATAATTTACAATCTATACCTGAGGGGACTAGTTCATATTAAGTGTTTTTAATTTATGGATCAGAAATTGGGCTCCATGAAACCTTTTCTGGTACTGTCCTAGCTGCTTGCTCTGCTGTTACAGAATGAATAAAGCAATACAGTGCCTGCTTGTTTCAGAGTTGCAGGCGCAACAGGAAAGGGGTATTTGGATCCCCCTGCCCCAATCCACTGCGGATCGAATGCAGCTGAGCCAAGCCAGAGAATACAACTCTACACTGCCTGCATGTATCCAGGACGTGAGCAATGTAATACAAGATGCAAGAATAGCATAGATAAATATTCCAGATTTATATGTAGAAAAATGAGACTTTGGGAACTCGGTTAGCATTAAAAATGCTTTCAGTAAGGGATTGTTAATGGCACATGAGAGCACAAACTGCTACTTAGAGAGCACAAACTGCTTCCAAAATGAAAGGCGGGGGGGACACATTGATCCTGTCCCAACCTTGGGGGGGACGTTCTCTGCCTCAAACAGCTTGTAGCCTGAGCTAGTTACACAGTAAAAACTGCTCAGTGTTTGGTAAGTGAGTGAGGATCTTGATATTTTTTCCTTTGCAGGCTTCCTTTGGTACTGAACTGAATGTCTGCCAACACTTGGATGAGCACCTGCATGACAGAATGTTTCTATCTGAGTGCTGAAACTATTCTTAGACAGTGTATGTTTAAACCTTCCCTTTTTAGTAGACTTGCTGGTTGCTCTTGATTGCTAAACTAATCTATACGTCCACTCACCAACCAGCTTACCTGCAAAAATTCTAACTCTTAATATTTGACCTCTATGATTTTGGATCTAAATTATGATTATTTATTTATTTATTTTTACTAAATATGTTTATTTAAAATTTGAGAAAAAAATTAAAAGCTTGAAACACCCTTCAGGTGT
>VXAL01014685.1:581544-635751 GCA_013399475.1 Chauna torquata | reverse complement strand
CAGCAGTTTTTTCCCTTTCTTAAATCTGCTCTCCCAGAGGCACAACCAGCATCGCTCCCTGGCTCAGCTCTGGCCAGCAGCGGGTCCCTTTTGGAGCCGGCTGGAGCTGGCTCTGATCTGACATGGGGCAGCTTCTGGAATCTTCTCACAGAAGCCACCCCTGTGGCCCCCCTGCTACCAAACCCTTACCATGTAAACCCAATACAATCGTTCTCAATTTTTCGACGTCATTTTTGACTACTGCCTCTGTATGCATTTTCTTAAATTAGTTTTACCAATGCTATAAAGCATGTCACATTGCTACTCCTAGCCAGGACTCCGACAACTATACAGACGTTGTCTTACTCCGCCAGCTCACTGTAATAGCAATTCAGAATGAGTCAGTTTTCTGCTCAAAATCACGAACCTTTCTGAAGTCACTGCTTTCCAGGAGGCAAACCTCCATTCCGTACATACAACTTTACTGTTAAATACATAGATCAGCATTCAGAGTCCATTTTGTTTGAAATGGCTGAGGCGGCAGGGCGAACCTGCCTGCAAGCGTGGCCAGTGCAACCTCCAGCTGGCTGGGCAGGGGAGAGAGCTGCTCCCTGCAGAGTGGAGTCCAGGGGCCAGTCCCAAGCACCAAAGCCAGCATCAGCCATGACTTCAGGGAAGTTGGAGCTGATCTCACAACAAGGTATGGCAGCTGTTTCTCATTTAGCAAGTATTATTAATATGTGGGTGAAAAAGATGTTAGAAGACAAATAACAAATTACGCAATAAATCTCTGGTGTTTCCTTTTGTTTCTCACTGCCATTCTCTCAAGTAGTTTATCAAATCACAGTAAAAACATTTGGGCTTAGTGATCACACGTCATCATTTTCTCCACTGTAATAACAATTAACATTGCTTATTTTGCATTATAGTTTTAATGTTCTCATATATGAAGAATGTTTCAGCTTTTTTGCAAAACAATAGACAAAATAGTAAAATTCTTGTGAGCTGTTTATGAGTCAGGTGCCTAAAAATTCTTAATTTTAATCAAGGTCTATTACCAGTCGCTGTCTCCTATGGTAAGTCATGTCTCCTTCCAATTTGTCTTTTTATAATAACTTATCTTTTTCATGCAAAATTTGGTGTAAAGACTGAAAGGAAATGTTTATACAGTACTTTAAGTGTGACAAGAGCTACCAAAAAATTGAATATGTTTTTTTGAATGAAAACTACATTATTTCCCCTACATCAATTGAGATATGAAGCAAATAGAACATTTTAATTGAATTTGTGTTAAAATGATTTAAAAATTGGCATGATTTGTAAATAGACTTCTCTCAAGGTTTTTTTTTTAAATGTTATTCAACTTTTAAATTAATAGCATTTAACTGATAGTCCTTTAAGTGTCTTTTAATTTCTCTATTCTCAAAGCATAGTCAGTTCCTCGAATTTTTACAAGATCTGAAATAAGTAATATTTGCATATAAACCCACTTTAATCTCTTCTGTTTTAAAATGCTATATTGGGAAAACCTTTAATAAAATTGAATTCATTAGATTAAGTTGTAACTACAGTATAAACAGGCATACATTAAAGACTTTAATCACCATGTCCTTGCAGTTACCTTTATTTTCACACTGAAAATAAGGCGAATTTATAGCTCCACAGAAACTGCAGGCAGCTCAAAGCTGGAAAACACACAATGTTAATCTAAGCTTGGAGTGAAATAATGTAGGCACTGACTTCCCAGAGCCCTGGTGATGGGGCGATGCCCGTGGCAAGCAGGCACGGCTGGGGTGCAGCTGTGGGGCTGGGGCAATGGGGCGGTGACAGGTCAGAAGGGACTTTGCTGGTCATTGCCTGGCTGGAGGAGAGGGGAGGTGGTTGTGCTGCTCGTGTTGATTTCTCAAGAAAGCACCATGGCAGGAGACCAGCATGTGTATCTTAGGGGGAGTAGGAAGAAGTCTCTGCACCTTGCCTAAAGGAGAGCAGAGGTGAGAAAGGGGCATGAGCTGGTCTGTTGCTTTCTTCTCCATGTTCAGACTCAGACCCCTACTGACTGGGAACTCATCCACTGCAGGTGAGAAAGAAAGAGCTTGGGGTCTTATCTGAAAGCAATAACTAAAAAGTTTCAACTTTGAGGATCAAATCATGAGATGCGTTAAAAGCCTCCTATGGCCTGACCCTTTGGGATGGATCTGATGCCCTAACACTTCATTGCTTTGTCCATAGAACTTTAATTCAAATGTGTCACAGGCAGTAAGTAAAAGGCTTTTTACCTGTGCACACTATTGCTGTGAGCTGTTGGAGAAGTCTGACATAAAATTAATTGATTTTAGTTGCTAAAAATTGCAGAGCTTTTAGGAAAAAAAAAAGAAAAAAAAAGGAGTTTGGGAGAGGAGATAAAGACGTGAGGAGAAAACGTGGGAAGGAGAAATAGCTAGAATCAGGAACCAGTTGGAAACCTTTGCTCACAAGGGTACTACTATTGCTTAGACTATGAAAATATTGTTTAAATGTCTGTGTCATCTTCCCACTTTGTCTTTATTCATTGTTTCTTCTCCTCTTCTTAGTGTATTCATTCTTTATTCTTCCCTGCTGCCTATGCCTCTTCATGGCTTGCTCTCACAACAGAAAGATACTTCATAGACAGTGCCACCGGCTTATTTGAATTTAAGGTAATGGAAGCAAATAACATTTTAGTGGCAGAGAAATGAGTTCAGAATACTTACAGCTTATGCTTTTATATATTACTATACTACAGTGTTAAAAATGATGGCCTGAAATTACTTTAAAATACATTTCCCACTTTGAACATGCTAGAAAAGACTGTGAACTCTTAGCGCTTGACCTCTGTTCTTGTGATAACTAGTGAATAGCCATCTGGAAAGGCTGTATTGCTACTCTTTCTGTGAGTGTATATGACAACTGACATCAAGGGGCACATAGGAATGACCCTTTAACGTTCCTATGTTGGGCAAACTGTATTTTATTTTTAATTTAATTTGGAATAGGATTTAATACTAGTCTCAGAATGAATTTGGGAAGGAATATAAAGTCTAAATGAGGAGAAGTCATTCACTGCCTGAAAACCATTCACATAACATACAGTTTATCAGCTCTGGTAATTTTAATGCTATGCAAATGAGAAATATGCATGGCAATGTGTTTTTTTTATTATTATTTTTTTTTTTTTTTTGGAAAAACATGATTTGTGGCAAACGATCTTAAAAACATACCTATATACAAGTCCTTACATTATTTTAATGAAAACCTTTATTCATGTCTTTGCTACTCATTTTAAGGGTATATGAAGCCACTTAAATATCTATGCTTCCCCCTTATCATTGCTTTTAATGTATCCAGTGAAAGAATCTGAGACTCCCTCAACCAAAAATTGCGATAATATATTCCACTGAAAATATTCAATCTAGCACTTGAAAATATTTCATTCTCATAAAAAAATGATTGCTAATGGGATCACAAAGTTCTGAATAAGAGCCAGAAATAAAATCAGACTAATCTAATAACTTCTTCATGAAAATTTTAACAAAAGACAAATTAATTTAGTTAAATTAAGTATACACATATTCCAGATTAAGAAACTTCAGAATGCTCCAGTCCCTTTGTTCTAGTAAACTAAGTAGAGATCACAAATGCCACAAAATGGCTGAGGTGGAAAGGCCCCTCTTAAGACCATCCAGTCCAACCCCACTGTTCAGAGCTGGGTTACCTACAGGAGGTTGCCCAAGGCTATGTCCAAATGGGTTTTGAGTATCTCCAAGGATGGACACTCTCTGGGCAACCTGTGTCAGTGCTCAGTCACCCGCACAATGAAGAAGGATGTTGATGTTCAGAGGGAGCCTCCCATGTTTCATTTTGTCCCCACTGGCTGTTGTTCTGCCTGGGCACCACTGAGAAGAGCTTGCCTATGTCTTATTTGCATCCTCCCTGCATATATTTTTTGCACATTGATAAGATCCCCCTGAATCTTTTCTTCTCCATGCTGAACAGTTGCAGCTCTCCCAGCCTGTCCTCTCATGAAAGTTGCTCCAGACTTGAACATCTTTGTGGCTCTTTGCTGGATTCACTCCAATAAGTCCATATTCTTCTCATACTGGGGAGCCCAACACTAGACTCACCGATCCAGACGTGGCCTCACCAGGGCTGAGCAAAGGGGAAGGATCACCTCCCTTGACCTGCTGGCAACACTGCTCCTTGAGCAGCCTAGGAGGTTGTTGACCTTCTTTGACAAGAGGATGCATTGCTGGTTCATGGTCACCCACCAGGGTCTTTTCTGCAGGGCTGCTTTCCAGACAGCTAGCCCCTAGACTGTCCTGATGCATTAATTTATTCCACCCCAGATGCATGGCTTGGCATTTCCCCCTGTAGAAGTTATCAGATTCTTGTCAGTTCATTTTTTCCCACCTGCTAGACACCAAATCTGTTATCTTATCACCGAAGGTTATCATGATGGTTAACCACAATTTCCCATTTGAAAATCCATGCTGACTGCTCCTAATCACCTTCTGGTCCTTAATGTGTCTGGAAATGGTTTCCAGGAAAATTTGCTCCATCACCTTCCCAGTAATTGAGCAGAGGCTGACCAAATTGCAGTTCCCCAGATTCTTCTTCTTACCATTCTTGAAGACAGGAGTGATGTTTGCTCTCTTCCAGTCCCCAGGAACCTCCCCGAGTCATCATGAGCTTTCAAAGATGATTGAAGGGGGCCTTTTAGTGACACCAGCCAGCTCCCTCAGCGCGCATGAGTGCATCCCATCAGGTCCCATGGACTTGTGTGAGTACTAATTACATTGCATTTGTAAAGATACATAATGTTACTACAACTCCTGAGAATGCGTTTTTCGCTTTTTAGCGCGTGTACTCAGAATATTTTACTTTATTACTTTTCAATTCTCTGAGAAAAACCTGAATTACTGCCTGTATAAAAATGAAGCCTAGAATCCTGCTGCACTGGAGAAAATGTGCTATAGTAGGATGGCTGAACAAATAACTAGGGTGTTTGACCTAGGTATGAGGCTCAGCTTCGATAGGCAAAAGCTCTTCACTTTTGCCCCTTAGAAGCAGGAAGATGTGTGTATTTTGCCATGTTAGCTGGAATCACAGTTTGGATGTACAAGAAAGGTGTAAGGGAGGAATAGTGTTGCTGCTGTGGTATGATTAGGGTGTGTGAGAGGAAAATACATGCATGAGAAGTGACTGTGTGCTGCAAATTGAGCAATCTGGTCAGCCCATGAAGAGGATTATGCATGTGCAACAGTGCAGGGGAATTGGTTGTGTGCTGATGTGGGACATGAACAACGTTTTTATACCCATATTGAGTCTCTCTCAATACCTTCTCTGCTGTATCTGTGGTGCCCTGGCTCTGGGGGAGGTGAAAAACCAGTTGCCAGCCTTTGTGTTCTGCCTCAGCCTAGTCCATGGCCCCTGCAGCTCTGGCTGCCCCACTTAACCGTTGCTGCCCTACAGCCAGGAGCAGCCCTGGCCCCACTCGCCCCTGTCTCTGTCTTCCCATCTACTTGCAGCCACCCTGAGCTGTGGTGAGCACGAGTGTCTCTACCCTCCTTCTAAGGCATGGGAGCAACACCCCCATGTCACGCTCTGCCAGCACCTCATTGATCTTGGAGCACAGCCCCACTCTCCCTCCAGTCATCGTCACCTGGTGTAGGATGTGCTGCACAGCTGGTCACCCAATAGGGAAAGGCGTGTATGTATGGGGGGACAACCCTCCATCACCCCACCTGCATAGCTCTTGCTTTCCCCTTACCCTGGGTTATCCCCAGCCTGGCAGAGCCCGCTCCTGCAAGAGGGATCCTGTGAGCACAGTCCTACAAAAAAAGTGCCACAGGCTGCAGATTGATGGACCTAGTAGCTGCATCTGGTACAAGAGATGAAGAGCTGGAGAAAGGCCAGCTGATGCACAACCTAGTTGTGCTCTATTGGGAACAGGGCCAGATGAAAAATATCTCCTCTCTTATGGGATTTTTCAGGTCTGGTGACACAAGAGAAAACATAGATACTACTGTCACCACTTTTCACCTCCTGCTCCTTGTTCTTCCCATTTCTCACCTCATCTTTAACCTGTGTTCTACAGCTTGCTACCTACAAAACAGCTAAAAGGAAAATCCATCTGGGTAACCCATGAACACATCTTTTTCTTTAACAAGATTTCAGCTGCTTTGAGGGGTTTTGTTTTATTAAGCTGGCAAACAGCTCTTGTGGGAAAACCAGCATTTTACACATATAATTAGGAAGGTAGGATGCTCTATTTCTGGATATGCACAGTCAAGAGCTGGGAGATTTTGGCACTTATTGAAACAAATAGCTTTTGAACATCTGAAATTGCTCCTGAATATATTTGGATTACAGTGTGAGCGTGGTAATAAAGGAGTCCCCTGAGAGACAAAAGATTTGGATTCAAATATTAATATCATTTGGCTGGGAACTGATTATCTCCCAAGCTAAAGCTGTTAAATACTTTCTCATTGATAAACCCTTTCTGCCAGCTTGTGGAAAGACTCAGAGTCAGGGTTGCCCTGCACAAATGGGGTGAGCCCTGCTTCAGGTAGTACCGATAGTGGTTCCCACACTGGTCAGTGACAGTCTCCCTTTTAGCCTCCAACACGCTCTTTGATTTTGATCCCGGATTCGTTGTGTTTTGCTGTTGTTTCAGCTCTTTTTCTTGACTCCTATAGGTGTGGATGGCTTAAGCTTCTGTTTCTGGTCCTGTACCGCCCTTCATTTGAGGTAGCCTTGACACCAGTATCGAGTTTGCTAATAGAGGGCAAGGAACCAAACCTGCGCATCTGTTTTATTCCACTGGCTTGTAGAGTTCAAGAGGAACTGGACCTACCACAAAAAGATTTTTCCTCTTTTTAAAGGACTTATGAAACTTGATTCTTTTCTGCACAGAGACAGATGTCTTTCTCTCCATTTTGTGCATTGTAACCCCTGACTAGGCTTGTAGATATAGTCCTTGCACATGCATGTGAATATCTTTCAGCTGTCGTCCACAAAAACATGTTCCAGAAAGTAAGAAAGTCTTGGGGCCCTGCTCCAGGCAACTGATCATAAGCAGAGTACAGAGGAGACCACAAGTCAAAACCTGTTATACCATTGCTAATTCTGGTATCTATATCACAAGTGTTTTGATAACTGCATAATTTCTTTGGTTCAAGCCTACTCCTGGGGTCAAGATTTTTAATAGAACTCATGCCTTTTATTAAAAAATAAACATATTTTTATTGAAAAAAAGCTGCAAATGAGGGTCCACACGCCCTTGAAATCTGCATACTCAACACTGTCCCCCAAAGTCCACACTATTTTTCTTTTAATTTCATAAATTTTAGAACAATCTGATGATTTTTGAATCTTCAACACTGAGAGGCTAATATTACTTTAGTCTTTCAGAGATTTAGCGATTTTTTGAATGTTCTCAAACAGCAGAACTGTTCCCTCGTCTATAACGTGAGTACAGTTCATTAAAAAAAAATCCATTAACATTAATGAGGCACTTAAAAAAACTATAAGAAAATCTCTAAAAATGATGTAGTTGTTTTTCTGCTACTAGTCACTCAGTCACCGTTTATAGATATTCAATAAGGTTCTTTTATGAAGCTAGAATTAGAGCATTGAAGAGCAACCAAAGCTGAACTGTGGCCTCTGTTCCTTTAGAATTGTCTTTAAAAGAAAAAGATTTAAAAAATTTTAAAAAGGAAAAATTTGCACTGCGTTTAGTTTCAGTAGCTTCTCTCTCTCCACAAAAGTTGAATGGTTTATCAATTATATTGCTCAGCTTCTTCATCCATTCAATGGAGACATATCCCTCTCACTTCTTAGACTCTGTAAGGGAATATTTTATAAAAGTAATGTAATGTTTAGAGAACTGAACTCCCTCATTTAGTGTAGTCTAACACAAAGTGTACACTCGGATATAGCCAGCACACAAATGACTGTCAGATGGTCGGCAAAATTAAAGCATCTTGATCTTCTGGGTCACTTGTTTACCTGTATCTACCTCTTTATGTAGCATAGTGAAGTTTATTGAATTCATCGAGGTTACTAACAGACATAAAGCCAAGCACACAGGAAAACTATGAAAGGTCTAGGGCAGAGTTCAGTCAACTGCAACGATTTTTGCCTTTGAGAAACAAGGCATACATATCTAATAGTAAAATTAGGACAGCCTAGCAAAATGAAACACATATAGGTATGCGTATACAGTCTCATGATAATAATTAATTTATCTTGTAAAGGGCAAGCACTGTTGAAAGTACTTAAAAAAATTACTAACAACCTCAGACAGAGATTGCTGTCAAACAGAACTAACTGCAATAGAGATCTATAGCAGTAATTGATATAAACATTGACATTAATGCTGAGATACTTACATGGAAGAATTCAGCACCTCATAAACCTCTTTCCATGCAAAAACTGACCTTTCAAGCTAACGAGAGTTGCTTGTCTCTTGTATGGGAACTCAGCATGCCCATCACTGCTTTTTCCCCAGCCTGCCAGAACAGACCCATTTTTGTCCTTATTGTATATCCTTTTTAGGACAGTTGCATCTCACAATAATGATAAAATAATAACAAAATGAAACAGTTAGTTCTTTAATCAATAAAATATCCTTCCTTGAGCCTTGTCTGAATAGCTTGTGCTAGAAATTGGCTGAGATCACTGCAAATCAGTGTAATAAAATGATGATGACTAGTTCCTTTGTAGAAAATGAAGCAATAAAGAGCTTTTGTGTTAGCATTATGTTTTTATTGATAGATACCACACTGAAGACCACACACATTATCGTTATATATGAGAAAAAACATAGCTGTTTCAACAGACAAAAAACAAAGTGCAGTTGATTCATCGGCTCCTTTAAGAGCACTGGCATCTGGACCGCATGCACTTCAAAGTCTAATGCTGTACTGAGATGTGCTGCTTTGAAGTACAGCTGCTGATCCAGACAAATTTTGGAGCCTAAACCAGCATATGAATCTGCAGTACTCAGAAAAAAAAGAAAAAATCTATTTCAGATGCCAGTTTTGACTCATTTTAGAAAATTGCTGTCTGGATCGGCTGAACTTCAAAGCAGAGCATCGCAGTGCAGCATTTCCCTTTGAAGTGCAGCTAATCCAGATAGTGGTTTTTTTTTTCCCTCCCCCTTTTTTAAAGTAGTTAAAATTGGCATCTGACCTTACCAGTATTTCTCCTCACACTCTACACAGTCTTATTCCTTTCTCCCTTATTTCCTTTTCTTTTGACCTCTGAAAAATACAGCAATACTTGCTATCTTGTTACCTCCTGCATTGTCAAAGCTACTATAAAGAGGGTGGATTTGGGAATAGCCTCTATCAAGTCACATAATAGACAGCGGCCAAATACTGCATATGGCTTGTCATAGTTTGTTAATAAATAATTAATAATCATGCCATCTAAGAAAAATAAAGCTCAAAACAATTCTCTCTTAAATGCTCCTATTCAGAATATTCATAATCATGTTTCCATGGTTCTGGTAACTCATGTTAATGGTCATTAGTATTGGTTTAAAAAGTAGTTGAACTTAATAGCAACTGAACTTTTAGAAAAGACATTTAAGCTATTTTGTCACCAAAAGGTCTTTGGAGCCAAGCCAGGAAGGCCTCAAGGAAATGGTTTTGCTGGGGAAGGAAGGAGATCACCACGGGCAGAGTTTGCACAGCTTCTGGCAACGGGTCCAAGGGCAATGCAGAGCGCTCATCAGGACAGGATGGAAAAGAAGCTAAGACCTGGTCAGGACCTTCCTGCAGAGGTTGTTGACCACATTTGAGAGCAGTCTGGGTGGGAGACCTCAGCTTCCTCCCAAGGTAAGATCAGCTGCTGCCAGTCCCACTATGTAATTGGGGCCAAGGGGAAGGGATTCCCCTCTGGAGAAGTGCAGAAAAGGCAATAAATTATTATTCTTAGTAAAGTAAAATCAGAAAATGTGTTCCTCTCATTGAATATAATTATGGCCCATTCAAATAGCCACCTACTAAAGAGTTTTAAATAGACTAACCTTGTTTCCTGATAAACCGACCTGTCAGTTTTTGATCTTGCTGAGAGTTATTGAGTCTTGCTGACTCATTCTTGCAGGTGGCTCATTAAATCCTTGCTGCAGCAAACCTCTGAGGAGAAGAAAATAGGATCAATGTCCTCAGGCAAACTTGGAGGAACAGGAACATCTGGTTTTGTAAATAAAAACAAGTCCTGGAAAAATGGGTAAACTCTAGCCCTGGACTGTGCTTGTGCATTGCACTTGGAAGAGGTTTGTATTTTCTGAGTACCTTAAGTGCTGCCAAAGCCACATCACTTTGCAGACAAAAAGTGGGAGCAGGATCAGGAACACATGGAGAGCCACCTGCCAGGCTGCTCTAGCTGCACACACAAGGAAAGGACACAGCTTTTTCCTAACCTCTTTGTGCTCAGACCTCTGAAACAGGCATCCTCTCCCCAACTCACAGATAACGGATGAAGGCAGCTGATGTTTGTGAGGCTTGACAGAGAAGCCTGGAAGGAAACTACTTGTTGCCTCTCTCCTCCTAGAAGGGAGGGAAGGAAGTAGGATTCGTGTCCTTACACTAAACAGTCTGAACAGGAGAAAGAGAAAGTAACTGCTTATTTTTCATTGCAGTCAACTGAACGAAAAGATATCATGCATTTTAACATTACCATAGTCGGGGTAAGGGCAAATCGTGCCTGACAAAGCTAGTGGCCTTCTATGATGGGGTTACAGTGTTGGTGGATAGGAAGAGCAATTGACGTCTTCTACTTGGACTTGTGCAAAGCGTTTGATACTGCCCTGCACGACATCCTTGTCTCTAAATTGGAGAGACATGAATTTAGCAGATGGACCACTCGGTGGATAAGGTATTGGCAGGATGACTGCACTCAGAGTATCGCAGTCAACGGCTCAATGTGTCCAAGTGGAGACCAGCGACAACTGGTGTTCCTCAGGGGTATTGGGACCAGTGCTGTTTAACATCTTTGTTGGAGATACGGACAGTGCACCCTCAGCAAGTTTGCTGACGATACCAAGCTGTGTGGTGCGGTCAACACACTGGAGGAAAGGGATGCCATCCAGACGGACCTTGACAGGCTTCAGAGCCTGTGTCAGCCTCATGAAGTTCAACATGGCCAAGTGCAAGGTCCTGCACTTTGGTCTGGACAACCTCAAGCACGAATACAGGCTGGGTGGAGAATGGGTTGAGAGCAGTGCTGAGGAGAAAGACTTGGGGGTGTTGGTGGATGAGAAGCTCAATGTGAGCCAGACAGGTGCACTTGCAGCCCAGAAAGCCAGCTGTATCCTGGGCTTCATCAAAAGAAGCATGGCCAGCAGGTTGAGGGAGGTGATTCTCCCCCTCTACTCTGCTCTTGTGAGTCCCCACCTGGAGTACTGCATTCAGCTCTGGGGCTCCCCAACATAAGAAGGACATGGACCTGTTGGAGTGAGTCCAGAAGAGGGCCATGAGGATGATCAGAGGGCTGGAGCACCTCTCCTGTGAAGACAGGCTGAGAGACCTGGGGTTGTTCAGCCTGGAGAAGAGAAGGCTCCAGGGAGACCGTATAGCAGCCTTCCAGTACCTAAAGGGGGCCTACAGGAAAGCTGGAGAGGGACTTTTTACAAGGGCATGTAGTGATAGAACAAGGAGTAATGGTTTTAAACTGAAAGAGGGTGGATTTAGGTTAGCTGTAAGGGAGAAATTCTCTACTATGAGGGTGGTGAGGCACTGGAACAGGTTGCCCAGAGAAGTTGTGGATGCCCCATCCCTGGAGGTGTTCAAGGCCAGGTTGGATGGGGCCCTGAGCAATCTGATCCAGTGGGTGGCATCCCTGCCCACGGCAGGGGGGTTGGAACTAAGTGGTCTTTAAGATCCCTTCCAACCCAAACCATTCTGTGATTCTAGTCACAAGAAATCCGGATAAATGTTATATGGGCACCCTTTATTCTCCAAATTTCTGACTCCTGACTGAGTGACTTTGCCACTTCTGATTTTTTTGTTTATTTGTTTGTTTTTGTTTTGTTGTTTTTTAACAGTTCTGAATTCAGTTATACACTGGTAAGGGATGCTCCCATTTGCTATTAAATTAAAAGACAAATCATGTTATATTCTGTTCAAACTGAAAGGTGAAAGCAAAAAAAAAAAAAAAGCTGGTACAAGAGGGCACTTTAATGACAGCATCTCTCATTTGCTGAGAAATAACTTTAAGGAGAAGGACTGGACAATGAGTAGCATTTTATTTACACAGACCACGAGACATGTCACTTGGGTGATCTGTTCTTGTCAGAGAGTCCTTAATTAGAAAATTCCTAGAGAGCTCCTGCTCCCACTAGGTGCTTATTATTAAAATCTAAAGACAGAAGGAGTTAGTAGAAATGCCTGAGGAATGGACGGAGAACTCAAGTTACACTGGAAGGCAAGAGTCAGCTGCTCCTAGCATAGGAAGAGGCACTCAGGATGACATGCTGGATTTTGAATGAAAAACTCTCAGTCCTGTTATTAGTGAGTATTTTTAGTATTAAAAAGAAAAAAAAACTAATTGGGTATATATAAATATTTTAAGCTTGTTTAAAAGACATTTTGTGGTTTGCTTACAGTAATACTCCCAAGCTAAATGTAAAACTTGCTATAAAATATTCAGCAGCCTTTTTATAACTAGTCTTAAAAACAATTTAAAGTCTTACTGTTTTATTTTTAATTATTTCTAAGTCCATATACTTTAGTTCTCAGATAAAGGGAACAGGGGTTTGGAACTGTGATTCAAATTTTACTCTGTATTATTTTCGGAGGCTTGGGGGAATTGAGCATGGGGGGCAGAGAAAGGAATTTCCTCAGCTCCTAACTCCCTCCATTTCTGGAATTCTTTAATTTTAGCTTTTATTGCCTTTTTAGAGACCAAGCTAAGCCCTGTGTTTAAGATCAAGTTTACCATCACACAGTAAATGTCATCTATATCCTCTGTTGGGGATGTGGGGATAGGACTATAATCCTGCTTTTGCTAACAGATAGCCTTATTCCAGCAGGCATTTGTGATTTCTATCATCTGTGATCAAGAGCTGCACTGCACACTGATTTTGAAGCATCTCTCAGATACTTTTTAAACTGTAACCATAACCAGTTTTATATGCATTAAAAAATACTCTAAGTGTCACTAATCTGCAGCCTGTCTGCTTTGTAGTTGGTGTGGCTGGGATTGAATTTATATTTGTTTATTGATACCTTCCACTGGTATGAAGACGAAGATGCTTACATTTATACACGGATTATGCTGGGAGTAAGTACAAATTTGATTGTTAAAGGGCTCCACAAGAAGAATGTATGCATAGTCTGATTTTATTCACAGCTTTCATGATAATAATTTTTTTTGATGTTTCAACAGTAATTTTCCCATATAAAAGTATTATGTTACTATAATGTTTCCTTTCTTTTTTTCTTACTGTTCCAAACTTGTAATCTAATTTCTTTATACCGTTGTATGTACAGTCAACCCTGGCTTGGGCAAGAGCTTCCGCAACATGCCTTAATTTTAACTGCATGCTAATCCTGTTACCAGTCAGTAGAAATCTTATTTCATTCTTAAGAGGAACAAGCAGTGTAAGTACCATTTTTCAAATAGCCATATTATCCTCCCCTTTTTACTACTGTAGTTCAGCAATATTGTCCATATCAAACATTTTCCAAGGAATTTTAATTTTTGATAGACAAGTTTGTACACTATTGCCTAGCTATTACCATTTAAATTGTCAGTATTCATGACTGAGGAGAAACAAATGGCTTGTTTAACACAGCACTCAATGCAACACTGATTTTGGCAGCCACTGCATATCATGGTGTCATGAAATGAAAAGTGAGGAGCTAGAAAAAGGGGACATAAGAATGCAGCTCGGCCAAATGGAGACAATATGTATCCATCACGAGTATCCTGTGTAGCTGCAAAGTAAAAATCAGTGAGAGGAAATGTACGGATAAACGTGTCACAAGGATAATAAGGAACATGTTTAAACCCTTTTGACTGAGTGGCCACTGCTCAGGTCTTCTTTTCTTGTAAACACGCATTTCTGTAATTGAGTTGTCATCTGCTCAGAGGCATCACGCGTAGGAAGTACTTATGGATTTATCTCTACTAGCTATAGTTTCAGCTTGCAGTGAATTATTACAGTCAGAAATTCCAATACCATGTGTTTGGGTGAAAAATCTCTGATCACTTCATGACTCAAAGAACAACCAGAATACAGAAATTGTAACATTTTCTTTTATTGTAAGCTTGTTCTTATTTTCATTTCTGCTTTTTTTTTTTTTTTCTTCAGAGCACTGTTACCTTTCAAGTGGCCTTTAGGGACTGGGAATCAACATTGTTTTATAACTGTTTGAGTCCAGGAGCTGAGAATTTAAGAAAAAAAACCTTACTGGACTTCTGAATCAGTTTGTGAATTAATATGAAATATTTGCATGCTCACTTAAATGCTGAGTAAGGACATGGAGAACCGGAACTCTTCTCACAGATGATCAATATTTAGATTTTCTGAACAATATTATGCCCTTGGTAGGGAGCAACTTGACTGGTTCCAGCATGGTCAGCACAGGGCTAGATCCAGTGTCCTTCCAAGGAGGCACTCTGCAGTGCTCCAGATTTTTGGATGATTTGTTAGTTAGGAAGCAACGTGGATACATGCCAGGATCTTTGGCATGGCACTGTGCTAGGCCAAGTGAGCAATCCAGACAGCCAGCACACATTTCAGAGGCTGAGTTAGGCCCGCCAGTGCTGTTCAGGCTCGGGCAGAGTGTGTTAGCTCTGGCTCACTGCAGCCCACCCCAGCCCCAGGTGGGCTCTGTGCAGAGCCACCCAGCGTCCACTGGCACGCCACCGTCCAGCACGCCCAGTAATGGGAAGACGGCTCAGTAACACACAAGCATGCAAACACCTGAGGTCTAGACAGTCTCACAACCCTGGGGTCTGCATTTCCTGAAAGCAGCAATGTTTTCTTTGCAAGTTCTGTGTTCGCAAGTACCAGTGGCCCAGCCTGGTTATTCATGCAGCCAGCGCTTATGCCACCAAGTGAGTTGCCAGCCTTGATAAATGACTCTCATGAAAGAAGCAGAGTTTTGCCCAACCTGATTTTGAGCCCCTCATAGGCTGAATACTTTTAAGAAAACCTGGAGTGTTGCTAAGCCGAAAACAGTTACTTGAGCCCCAAAGTTAAGTTTGAATCAGAACTTCCACCAAATTCCTTCAACACTTCATTTTTAAATGTACTGAAATCCTTTATTCTCCTCTCCAGAAAGTGAGTTGCACGTAGTAGTAGGAATGATATAAAACAACTTTTGCTTTTTCACCAAGTGCTGTGGAGGAGCACTGAGGAGACAGCTTGACAAAAACATCATATTTCACAAGATGGTTGCCTATGGAATAGCTGTGAATGCAAGTAAGCTTTATTTTATTTGTTGTTGTTGTTCTTTGCTTTTGAACTGTCATGAGTTTCACAGTGATTCTGCCTAAAGCTGTAGTCCCCCATCAGCTCCGATGTGCAATCATTTGGTGACTGCAACTTTAAATAGGTGCTAGAGTCCTATCTGATTAACAGTTTGTAATCCTTTTTTGTTGAGAAAAATTTGACTGTTAATGAACTTTCAACTCGGACAGTAGCTACTAGTTGCCCTTTAGTTAATGTGACCAGCTTGTATGTTCTTAACATTTGGTGTAAATAATTTTCCCTAAACACCTGATAGAAGATGTTTGGAGAGATGAAATAGTATTATAGTCTGATTTCCTAAGGAAATTGTGTTTACAAGTCACACTGCTCATCTGTCCAATGCTACATCCTCTTCTTCAACAACTTTTCAATCAGGTAATACATTTAATCTGATTTTGAGACAAATAGCTGTCTCAAAAACATTAAATTCCTAAATATATTTTTAAAAAATAGGTTATGGGTAAAGGGAAGCCATTACCCCTTGGAGAGAAAACCTGCATCTTGAGATCCAAAGTTTTCTGTTCTGCTGGTCCTTGTGACTACTGATTTATAGAAGCTTGGAGGAATCTAGAGTACACACGGACAACAGGAGATAGTGTGGGAAGAGCAATGTGCTGAGAAGGAAGAACCAAAGACAATACAAGGAAGGACATAAGCACATAGAGATGGAGAGGTATCTGGGGCAGATAGCACTGCTCTCTTAGAAAAGGTGAAGGAGATACAGGAGTTAATCAGGGTTATTTACAAGCATAATACATTGGAGGGTAAAAGTTCTACCCCCAGGCTGTCAGGGTGGATCTTGGTCCCAATATTCTTTTCAGTCTGCATATGGGAGCTGCTTTCCTTTGTGTGTATGGGCAGTCAATGTCCCCACGTAGTGAGACAAGAATCTGGAGCCAGGATTGCTGTCAGGAACCAACAGCTAAAAATTGTCCTTTGTATGTAGCATTAAAGAATTCAGAGTGGAAGGCTGGGGGATGAGAATGTGCATCCTATAGTATATTATGATGATTTGCTTATCTGTCATGTCCATTCATTTATCAGAGTTCCGTTTCAGCATCCAGCAGATTCCTACAGAATGCAACATTGCTTCTTTAATTAACAAATCAACCCAGGAATGTAAATTAACCAGCTTCTACTTGGTGTATAATTTGTCATGCTCCAAAAAGAAAGCAAAACTGCACAGTCAAAGCTTTTATGTTTTGCTTTTTACATTCATATACAAATGTTTACCAGTGAATTAAGATGGACAGTTGGGAAGTAGAAGTCTATCAGAAAATGGTTTAATTTAAGGCCTCAGTATTTTCAAGAAAAAAGACACAGCTGATTAGAAATGACAGAAATCACCATTATTTAGTTCTGTCTAGGGAGAAAATGAGGGTTGGTTTGTTTTTATTGGTTTTTGGTTGGTTGGTTTGTTGGTGGTTTGTTGGTTTTGGTTTTGTTTTCAGAATACAAAATGGACAAATAGTTGATGAGATAATTGAGGAAAATAAAATACAGGGAAATTTGATGAAAAAACCCATGACTACTGATGAACTCATGCTTCCCTAACAGATAGGTGAAAAACAAATATTGTGTTTGGGAAAACACTACATCATTGTATAGTCAGCCTCGGGTAAAGAATGGTCAGAAACTCAGTTGTCTGAAAATTAAATTTCAAATGCATTAAAAAAATTCAATCTGTAGCACATATTTTGAAAGAAAACTAACATTCCTTCTTTTCAGAGAAAAGAGGTACCCACAAGTATATTTAGTCCCTTTTTACAAAATCTAACAATGTTAAAATGATGTATAAATAGATGCCATTTTTCTCTCAGCTGACACATTATTTATCCAAGTACTACCTTCTGTTACACAGAAGCATAGTCAACTCCTGTTAGACTATTGCAATTTAGTAATTCTTAGTTAAGTGAATGTTCTCCCCTGTATGATCAATAGCGTAAATGTGGCAGCAAGAAGTTAAACCAATTTGCAGATCAGATCAGTAAGCTTATTCTCACAACATAAAATTGTAGACTTCTTTATTATTAAAGTAACATGCATTCATCTCAGCTTGCCAGGTGGTGTTATTCCAGCATATTTATTTAATAGCGTGCTAAAAATAGTCAGTGCAATATTAGTATTGTCTGGCTTCTAGCAGTGAGCCAGCTCAGCTGAGGTGCGCGTGGCCTTGGAAAAAGTACATCTGTATCTTTAATTTTTCATCAGCTCTAATACAAATTCAAGAGCAGGCTTTAATTGGTCAGGTCATAAAGGGATATAATTAGAGACTAGTGGAAGAGGGAAGTTGGAGGGAAGAGAGTAAACAATGCTATCTATAATCAAGGGCATCATTGAAAATTCAGTAAAGGGAATTCTGCTTAGTTTGGCTTCCTGCATTCTGCATGCCTGTCTATGACAAGAACTGTCTAGGAGTTGTTCACCCACTAATAAATCTTCCTTATGGACCTGTAATTCTGCTAGAATAAAATCATTGTTTCATGCACTCAGTCTGATCAGCGCAGATCATTCTATACTTTCTAATTTGAAGAGGGACATTGCAGTTGAGAGCCAATATGTTGAACCTAAAGATAGCTACAAGAGATAGTACATAGCATTTTGCAGAACTCCTTTCTTTCATTGTATTGTCTTTACTGTCATAAGAAAGTACACTCATACATTTTATGAAGCGGGCAGCTGGGGGAACTTTTTACTTTGGCATACAGTGCACATTTTGAAGAACAACGCATTTCTTGTATTGTTTTGATGCTTGCAGAAAGGTTATACAGATATATTCCTGCAACAGTGGTTGAAATATGAAATGAATAATGCTTAAGCAATTAAGGGAAAGTAGGGTAAGGACAGAGGGTTTCTTTGCAGTTAGTCTGTTTGAAATGGTGGTTCCTGCTCCTTAAAAATTCCAGTAGTGCATTTTTCTTTAAAAACATGCAAAATGCAAACAGAAATGCAGTGATGCTGGGTTTGGCTTTTGACAAGCATTGAACAACCTATAACTAAGAGAAAAAAAATAGAAAACCTTTCTATTTTCAACCATATTTTGGTAGTTGTTCCTATGTGAAGGGCTCTGGTGATCTGAGTAACATTTTTGTGTTAACTATGAAGTTTTCAGGGTAGTAGATACTTATCTTTAAAAGAGGTTTAGCTGATATCTCAGTATTGTACTTTCAGAAATTGCAGAAAATCAGGTTTCCATTAAACTTTTTTTTTCAGTCAGATTGTTTAGCTCCAGACTTTGTGCAAGTACTAGGAAGGAAAATACATTAGATTAAAGATTATAAGCTTCCAGCTAGGATAAAAACCAAGTCCAAGCCAAGCTCTTGTTTGATGTTTACGACCATTTAGAAAAAAAAATTCCAATGCAAGTTTGTGTGCTGTCAGTCCTGTAATTTTAAAATAATCTGTACTTTTTTCATCCACAATGACAGCACAAAGCTGAATTAAGGGTTCTGTGTAACCAGAAATGGCACAAGGCATTGAGTTGCAAAAGACTACAGGTTTGCTCAGAGGTAGAATTGCCTGTGCTTGGCTTAGGTTCCTGCAGAGCTGTTCTCTTCACCATGGGCAGAAAGACTAGGATTTGACCCTTTGATTTTATCATGATGGGTTGGCTAACCAAAACATTTAACTGCTAGCAGCAAGTTCCAATTTGATTACTATCCTGTACAGGCATGCAGAAAAAGAGGGAGAGAAATCTTGTCCTCAGATAAACACATGCAATTTCTATTTGGTTCAATGAGAGTTGTGCATGCTTCACTGAAGGCACAATTGGCTGAATAAGACTAGCTAAATTGACCAGACTTTCAAGATAATTTAATTATATCTCTTTGTATTTAAGAATATGTACAGTAAACACCATGCTCTAATAGCAATCCTTTTCCTCCCCCACTCCCTCCAATAAAACCTTTTATTTGATCTCAGAGGTGGACTGCATAGAACATCTCAGGGTCAAATACAAATTAATGTATGTTAAGTGCTTCAGAGGTTCCAGATGTTGTTAAAAACAACAGTTGAAATCCTTCAGTCTTCATGCACTGATATAAAAAAAGAACCTTGTTTAAATGATTGCATGATTTATTCTGTATTTTATATTTAGTCTTGCAGAATGAGGAAAACATTGAACTGAAAATCCTAAGATGTAGTACCTGAAAGTTTGCTCTCATGATTAGCTTATCTACATGGTGCAGGAAAACAAACAAACAAACAAAACAAAACAAAACAAAAAACTTTTGTAAGCTCAGATTTCAGAAATTTGCATATTAGTTTTGGAATTGCTTGGTAAATTCTGTACACTGCAGATGCAAAGGACCATCAGAAAATGCACTTTAGGGATGTAAAATATTTTAGCTAATGGCAATGTATCCAGTGCCAGACTTTTTAGTCTGCTACAATTATTGTACATTAAAGGAACCACATTGAAAATGGTATTAGATCTTTGCATTACTCTTACCATCCAGCTATAATTCACTTTTAGACTGCATCATTTTTCCTAGCAGCACAGAAAAACACCAGAAGTATTAATCTAATGACAGTCAAGGCAAAATTTAAGATCTTGGGAGATTGAGGTAAACCAGCATATTCAGCACATTAGTTTGAATGTTAATATTTTTCAGTGTATCGTTATATTCTATACATTAACAGCTACCACAGAATAGCTTGCAGACAAGGCCTATCCTGTTCATTCTGGAAGTCTTCCACACTTGTAATATCCTCTACCTGCTAGATGAAAGCTGAAGGGCATATTACCCAGAAGGGAAGATGGGGTAAGTCCCAAAGAAGAGTGTGGGATCACAGAATCACAGAATCACAGAATCACAAGGTTGGAAAGGACCCTCAAGATCATCTAGTCCAACCGTCATCCTATCACCAATACTACCCACTAAGCTACTAAACCATATCTTGTAGCACCTTGTCCAGGCGCTTCTTAAAAACCGCAAGGGTCGGTGACTCCACCACCTCCCTGGTCAGGCCGTTCCAGTGCCTGACCACTCTCTGAGAGAAAAAGTTTTTCCTGATGTCTAGTCTAAATTTCCCTGTGCGCAACTTGTGGCCGTTACCTCGAGTCCTATCATTAGTTATCTGGAAGAAGAGGCTGACCCCCTCCTCATCACAACCTCCCTTCAGGAAGTTGTAGAGTGCAATGAGGTCTCCCCTGAGCCTCCTCTTCTCCAGACTAAACAATCCCAGCTCCCTCAGCCGCTCCTCATAAGGCTTGTGTTCCATACCCCTCACCAGTTTCGTTGCCCTTCTCTGGACACGTTCCAGGGCGTCGATGTCTTTCTTGTAGTGAGGGGCCCAAAACTGAACACAGTACTCGAGGTGCGGCCTCACCAAAGCTGAGTACAGGGGGATGATCACCTCCCTGCTCCTGCTGGCCACACTGTTTCTAATACAGGCCAGGATGCCATTGGCCTTCTTGGCCACCTGAGCACACTGCCGGCTCATGTTCAGCCTTGCATCGATCAACACTCCCAGGTCCCTTTCCTCATCACTGTCTTCTAGCCACTCTGCCCCAAGCCTATAGCGTTGCATGGGGTTATTGTGGCCAAAGTGCAGGACCCGGCACTTGGCCTTGTTAAACCTCATCCCGTTCGCCTCAGCCCAGCAGTCCAGCCTATCCAGATCCCTCTGAAGGGCCATCCGACCCTCAGGCAGATCGACACTACCTCCCAACTTGGTGTCGTCTGCAAACTTACTGAGGGTGCACTCAATCCCCTCATCTAGGTCATCAATAAAGATATTAAACAAGATAGGCCCCAGTACCGACCCCTGGGGGACACCACTCGTAACGGGACGCCAGCTGGACTTAACTCCATTAACCACAACCCGCTGGGCACGGCCCTCCAGCCAGTTCTTTACCCAGAGAAGAGTATACCTGTCCAGGCCACGGGCAGACAGTTTCCCCAGGAGAATACTGTGGGAGACCGTGTCAAAGGCTTTACTGAAATCTAAGTAGACCACATCAACAGCCCTTCCCTCATCTACCAGTCTGGTCACCCTATCGTAGAAGGAGATGAGGTTGGACATGCACGACCTGCCTTTCGTGAACCCGTGCTGGCTGGGCCTGATCCCCTGGATGCCACGCAAGTGCCGTGTGATCTCACCCAAGATGATTTTCTCCATAATTTTGCCTGGAACCGAGGTCAGGCTGACAGGCCTGTAGTTCCCCGGGTCCTCCTTGCGGCCCTTTTTGTAGACGGGAGTCACATCGGCAAGCCTCCAGTCCTCTGGGACCTCTCCAGATAACCAGGAACGCTGATAGATGGTGGAAAGCGGTTTGGCAATTACCTCCGCCAGCTCCCTCAGCACCCTTGGGTGGAGCTCATCCGGTCCCATGGACTTATGACATTCCAGTTGAAGGAGCAGGTCTCTAACCGTCTCTTCCTGGATCTCAGGGGGGCATTCTCTACTTGAGTCACAGGGGACGTCATGGTCGGGAAGTAAAGTACCCTGAGGATAACTGATCCGGCTATTGAAGACCGATGTAAAGAAGGCGTTGAGAACCTCAGCCTTATCCTTATCCTCAGTGATCACATTTCCCACTGCATCAAGTAAAGTATGGAAATTTTCCTTGGTTCTTCTCTTGCCGTTGATATATTTGTAAAAAGATTTCTTATTCTTTTTTACTGCAGTAGCCAATCTGAGTTCTAGTTGGGCTTTTGCCTTTCTAACTTCCTCTCTGCATATCGTGGCAACCTCCTTGTACTCACCCCAAGTAGCCTGTCCTTTCTTCCAGCGGACATATACTCTCTTTTTCTCCCGGAGTCTCAACAAAAGTTCCCGGTTCATCCACGCCGGTCTTCTTCCCCTCCGGCTCGCCTTACGGGATACAGGAATGGCCTGCTCCTGTGCTTTCAAGATTTCCTTCTTGATGATATTTCATTGACAGTAACATTTACAGTAAAGCAGAACAATATGCAGCTGGACAAAATAGCGTCTTTTAATAGCCTGCAGAAAAATCTTACTAGGGTAAGTTGCAGAAAACAGATCTCTTCTTCCAGGGAAATGTTGCAACATGATTACCCTTCGTTAAATCTTAGACTAGAGACCTCCTTGGGAAGTGAAGTCTATTTAACCCACAGGATTTTTTTTTGTTCAGGATTACAAATGCTCTGTTAAGAAACATGGACCTCTGTCGGTCACGAAGGAACTACCACCACTCTTGGCACTCAGCATGTAGCGGATAGCACTAGGTTTCCTGTCACTGCTGACATGACTAGAATTTGTACACACCATATACAATCCTGCACTTTGAGGAAGGCGTAGGATTTCCTAGATTTCTAAACTAGAGAAATGTCTTCATTTTGCATGAAGTCTTCAAAATGTGCAATATCCATTTTTTTAAGATCTAGGTATTTTGAAGGTGAAAGATGGTATGTTATACTATGAACACAGATTCAAACCTCCAAATCTAGTCAGTGTTGCTCTTCTAAGTGAATAAGCGTAGCCCAAAATCTACAGTTTGTTGCAGGAAACCCTTACTAAAACAATGCTGTGGATCACAACTGCATGAAATTCACGTGGTCCCATGGTGACTATTTACATCATGTCAGAGTTATAAAGCCCATCCTGCAGGTAGAGAGGACAAGAAGCCCAAATACCTTTACTGATGGTGCCACTAATGGCTTGCAGATGCCAAGATCAAACTGCTCAATGTAAGTTCACTCAGAGATTCACTGTTAGGGCTTTCCAAGCTTGGAAACTTTTCTCTCCTCTTCCCCATGGTCGGGTACCAGATGACATGCAGAATGCAGCTCACAACCTACCGCAGCCAGCTGTCGGATTCCCCTCACTCCCATCCTCCAAGTGAGCTATTTCAGATGTCAGAGAAATCAGGTCCTCATCAAGCAATGACTTGGTTCTCTTCCAGCTGGATCTGATAATATCCTTACCAGGCCAAAACATCTGTTCTGAAAGGAGCCCCATGTAGAAACAGCTGCCCCCTTCCCACTCAGCACTTAAAGTGCTGTTACACTTAAATATATAAACAGTGTTTATACACTGCTTATATATCAGTTGTACTCTTGGGAGCAGATTGCCACAGCGCTCACACAGCTGCCACCTAAACCTTGCAGCTCGGAGCCTCTCAGGCATTTGGGTTCTGACAGTCTGCATCCGCACATCTCCCTCCCTGTTTGTGGTCTCGTGCGATCTTCCAGCATCCTGAGGGCACGGCTGCAGTGAGCACCTCGAGCCTGGTGCTGGCCAGGCTGTTTTGCATGCAGTGCCTGATCCATAATGACGTACACAGGACATGCCGGGTCACTGAGCCCAATACCCTCTAAAGCTGGCGGTCACATCATATACTTTGTTTTATAAAATGACCACCCTTCAGCCTAAAGCTGCTCAGATTGCTTGATCCCATTACCCAGTTTATTGAAAGGTTATTTTAGAGTCTCATTCCTTTGATGGCTTGAACCTGTCTTCTAATTTCCTGTCTCATTTTATCTCTGTGCAGTTTATACCCATTTGGATTCAGTCTCCATCCTGCTGAAGCTATTCCAGTTTGTATAAATGTATTATTATTCATTGGGCCAAAGATTCAGAAAAAATGGGGACTTGATTTTGCGCTGTGGGTGCTGAGGATATTTACTTGGGATGACCACGCCAATGAATATTTGATTATTTTTACTAAGGGTTTCATCAGGAAATGGCTCACAAGAGAGTAACCAGTCAGCCTGGTGAATGGGACATGTACTTTGGTTTAAGTTCCTACTCTAAGTTACATATAGTAAGGATTTAAAAATAGGTCTTTGATCTCTCAGTGAGTACCTAAGCATGGGGCAATGAGGTAGAGCAGGTGAAAAGGAATGGTGGGGGGGAGTCCCTAAGCTAACATTACATTTTGTATGAAGTCCAACCTGACAGTCAACCAAAGCATGCCTGCTGCTTTAGAAGGATCACATCAGGACAGAGTGGAAATAACCCCTCTCCAGCCTGGACAGACGGGCTGAGGTGCTGTTGGGGGGTAGAGTGCAATCTTCCCCCTTTTTACACTGTCTGCTTTAAGCACTTCCATGGCCAGCATCCTGCCTTAACCTGTGTTCCCATGCCTGCAGCTGCCTCCACATGTTGTATAGGAACAGAGTAGGGAGTGAGGGAGCTCACTAAGTGGATAGGCACATAAAAGACTTTGCAATACCATAATCCTTATGCATTTAACCCTGTGTTTTCAGCTATGATTACACAATGACTAGTACGGTAAGGCATTACTTTACTGCAAAGAGTAACAATTAAAAAAGGGAAAAGTAGGAAAAAAGAAAAAAAGAAATAAAGAAAAAAGAAAAAGAAAAATAATTTTCTTTTGAGAGAAGATTGTTCAGGGAAGCAGATCATATACTGATTTTTAGAAAGGTTTTTTTAATGGTCAGGGACAGGAAAAGATAAATTCTAAAGGAGAGATGATGACTGGAAGCTAATTATAAAAATTAGAAATAGTGTATCCTAATAGCTCTACTGTAAACATATAATTGTTTTTCATTTGTTTTTTCATCCTTCAGCATTTAATATTTTGCATTAGTTACAACTTTCCTGTAATGAATTTGAGAATCTCTCATACTGAAATCTGTGACACCCTGCACCTAGCATGATTATGACTTTATCTATGTTAGCCAATAATAGAACAAAGGTTTTTTTCCCCCCTTTTTTGAAATTAGCATCTTTGCACTCAGGAAAAGGATTATGAGGGAGTTTTTACTTTGCTCAGGCATTTTTCTAAATTAGCCATTTCCTACACCTTTGGGGAGCAGGCCAGAAGTAGGGGTGATATATGATCCTCAGGGCAAATCAGAGCTAACCCTGTGAGTCAGACCTCTTCCTTGAAATCACAGTTCCTGTGGGTTTCCTAGGCTCCACCTGCATAATGTGATGCTATATCTGCTTGTTGATAGGTGAAGATTTTGAATGTATCTCTTAAATCTCCACAGTGCAAGCTGCAAGATAGTCTGTGCTTAAAATGGACAAGTTAGTATACTGTGCAGCAACATTAGACCTTGACACATCTTAGTATATTAAAAAAAAAAACAGGAATTTTAATTAGTTTACTTTGAACACTTTAAAAAACAGAGGCAAACTTTATCTCCTCTCTCAGGAGTTTCACCTTCAACGACACTGAACCCTGCAGGGCATTTGAATGTAAACATGGGAGATGACCCTGGAGCTATTCTTCTCCTCTCCAGTTTGAAGCAGTTGCTACATACTAAACATACATCAGATAAAATGTTCCTTTTATTGTCTGTTTACTCTGTGCAAAGCTCTTGATTTATGCACAGGCTTTTCAAATTGTCTGTAGTGCGCTTAATGATGCTCCTCCTGGTGCTGCGGACACACACAAGCATGTCTGTAATTTTACGCCATTCTTCTCTCATGCAGCCATCCATATTGTTGCCCACTTGATCAACATAGAGCGGTATCATAACAGCCAGTCAAAGGAAGCAGGGGAGTTACAGAATAAACTTTCTGGCCTTGGCAAGAACCCGAATGAAAGCTACTTGAACCCAATCAGGATCTACGAAACGGTAAGCTGTCACTTTTTGGTTTTCCTCATGTAAAGAGTTTTCCTCTGTGGATTCTATTGTCGGGAAAACTATATTTCAAAGCCTTATAACCAGAGCAAGAAGGTGCTGCCAGAGGTTAACCTCAATTTCAGCAGAAAACACTTACTCAGAGCTGCAATTTTCAGGTTACTAAGCTCGAAGAAATGTCTATAGTATTTTAATTAGTTTGTCAGGAGACAGCTTGGGGGAGGATAAGGAGTGTTATGAATAGCAGACAAAGAAACAAACCTGCAAAGAATTTTAAAAACTAAACTATAAATACATGGAGCAAACACAACTTCTTTCTATAAAGAAAAAAAAAACAACATACAAAACCAAAACCAAGCAAACAACAACAACAAAAAACAGGTATAGCACATAAAATTCCTTTCATAGTTGCTATTTGTCTCTCCCCATGAGGTATCTTCCCAGTCTGGGCACTGGTTCTGCCCCGTTACATGTAGAGTGTGGCTGCCCAGGGAAGACCTCATGCAACATCCAGAGGTTGCCATCTACGGGAGGCAGCGCACTGGGAAGCCAGGGATGGTGAGTGCAGGACTACGGGCACCTCAGCCCTGCAAATAAATGGCTCTGCTTGCTCTCAGCATGGGTAGAGATCTTCCTTACAATACTCATAAAGAAAAACACACTCTTTCTGCAATGCATGCATGTAAAACATGCAAAAGTTTCTCAGCTTTTTTCCTTGTTCCATTATACACCAGATGCTATTTGTTTGCCTGTGTATGGTGATGTATGCGGTAGCATACGCCAGGGCTGCAATGGCCCTGGCGAGACTCCCACATGTATTGTTTCTGCTCTTGAGGAAATTCCCAACTCACGCAGCATGTAGTGAAGGCTGTTTGAACACCATGGAGAGGGGCCCTTTCAATCAGAAACAAAGTGAGATGATGGCTGGACAACCATCAGTAGGATTTCATAGTACATTTCAGTTACAAAGCAATTAGTCCTGTTTTTTCTCCATTCTTCTCCAGTTTAGATAATGTGACTTTTGTATCTTTCAAAACAAACAAATAAACAGTTCTCAAGTTTGAAGAAGAACAAGCAAATGAATGGCCTCAACATTATGAACACAAAAGTCTTGATGTTAGTGTTGACAAAGTAGCCAGAGCAGAACAGTGAGCACGGACTAAGCTGCCTAGCCTCTCTGAATACTCAGCGCCCACTCTTACCACATGCATTTGAAATGTTCCCCCAGAACAGAGCAGAGCTCGCAGTACTGAATGGCAACCTACTGCCTTCCAGTATGCACTTTTTTTTCTCCATCAAGCCTTCCCATGGTGATATAATTGAGAGGTAGGCTTCTAATTAACATTAAGATCCTAAATACCCTTGAGAAGGAAAGCCAGCATTTTCTGAGATTCTTTCCCAGATTTCTCATAGTAATATGCCCTACAATTACTTTCTAATTTACAGCCTAGATTATACTCTAACCTCTAATATTTATATTTCTTTTATCGCTCACTTGTGCCTCAGTAGCTATACTCAGAATTAATAAATTATGAAGGAAAGCAAAGAAAAGACTGCTTCTAACTTCAGAGAAGAAAGTTCTGAGAGCAACAATTCAGGTTTCCTTTTCAGTTCTATTGTAACCCTGCAGTAGCAGTGTACTAAGTGTCTTTGACATTTTTCCTTGTTTCATCTCAACATTCAAACTAGCCACTGTAGTGGAAATGTTCAAACTATCACCTAGATCAATCCTGTTAATATGTAGAAGGATCTGAATACTCTCTTCACAGGCACCAATTTGAAAATGTGCTGTGTGCTGTCAAGTGTGAACATTTGAAAGAATGATTTTACTGTAAAAAGTGACTGTAAAAATGACATTGTGGAATTTTATCACCTCTAGGATTTCCATATCAGATGAGTGCGCTTTACAAGTAAAATATGTTTTTTTTTTTCTTAGCATATTAAGCTGTAGAACCAACTCATGATCCAGTAGGCATGCTCACTTCCCTCATTCCTGCACAGCAGCCCCAGAAAAAAATATATATATATATAAAAGCATATATATATGCTTTGCAGGCCAAGTGGGGGCTTCATTTACACTCTGCTGGCATGTTTAGCTTGAATCTCATCTTGTATGTGAGATTTTTACTGCATTCTTCATGATTTGCACTTTCTAACTGAGATCAGAATCTGACTGTTGTATTCAAAATACATCTTCATTCTCACTTCAGTTTATTTTGGTGGGTTTAGACAGATGTAACAGACCTGTGCTGATATCTGTGTCATGAACAAAAAGGAACGTGACGAGCCTAAAAATGTGAATATAAATATAAACATGTCTTTCAAAATAAATAAATAAATAAATAAATATTATCCAATGACTTTACAGGTAAATGTAAGGAACAGATAAGTTATGCTGTTAGGTAAATGAGAGCATACCATCTTTATACACTGTTTCAGGGCTGCTAAAAACTCACAGACTTTGAGATAAAATAAGCACAAAAAAGCCCCACACTCTGCAGGTGCCTTAGCACCGTAGTTTTTCACCCTCACATGAATAGGACAGTTTATAGTGCTGTTTTGGTTATTACATCTCTAAGCTTAATTTTCTGTTTCTTTTTTTTTTTCTGAGACATTTTTACATAAGATAAATAGATAAGAGTACAACTGAGACTGCCTAATTTCCTCTTTTCAATTCCTGAAACAAATAAGTGGCAGCAAACATTAACACATCTGTCTGGGATTAGCCTGAGTGGAAATAGAACACATGGATGGTTTTCCATGCTCTTCGGCAGTGAAATGGAGGTTTGCCTTGCCTGCGTGTCTTGTTCTGGTTTTGTTCCTATGCTGAAAATAAACTGTAGAATTTGACTCCATGTATAATAGCAACCACAGTAACAATATTAACAATAAAAACAGTAACAACAGCAACAACAATAGTAATAGTAATAACGTATGCTTGTTCTAGAACACAACGGGAGAGGTACTGACCACCGTAGCTGGAATAACTGGAGTTGTGATAACTGTGGCTTTTGTTCTGGTCGTAACTTCATCCACAGAGCTCATCAGAAGGTCATGCTATGAGGTGTTCTGGTACACCCACCACCTCTTTGTGGTTTTCTTTATTGGTTTAATAATCCATGGTATGGGGTAAGTATCTGCATGAACTACATGGGGAATGTGTACACATTTTCAGACGAAACACGATTCAAACCTTTCACTCTGTGCTTTTCTATTAACAAGCTGCTGGGATCTTTGCTTAGAGACAGATTGCAAAATGAAAGCATTTTGATATTAAAACACACCACTTTTCTGAGGACTTTTCTGCATTTCAGTTCTTTCAAACACTCTTCTGCCACCTACCCTTCTTGTGACCTGCCTCTTATCGATGCGTCAGTCTGAATGAACTTTCATCCCTGAGAACTGGGGATGTTACACATCAAAACTTTGTGGGCTCAAATTAATAAGGAATGGTCCTTATGCTCATAGCTCTTGTAAGGCATATTGCAAGAGAGCTTGTACAGGCTTGCCAAGCTTTCAGCACTTCAGCTACTCAGAGGTGAATGTTCCTGTGCACAATCTCCTTTACATCTATAAATATAAAGTGATTTTGCCCCTCTTTCACTGTGGGGGAAGGAATCTCAAATTTCATCACCATACTGTGCAGTAACAGTAAGCACTATACTACAAACCATGGTAGTTCTCCAGGTTTAAACAACTCAAGGTTAGGACTAGCCCAGTCAGGTGGCTTTTATGGAGAGCGATGACTGCCAGGTCTCTGATGGTCTCCCTGTTATTCAGCTCCATCCTGTTGGTATAGGGCTCCTGGTTCTCACACTGAGGGACAGCGAGGTTAGGAGAGCCTCCCCGAGAAGCTCAGGGGCTGATAAATCCCCTGTGCAGTGTGAGAGCAAGGAGGAGCCTAGGGCTGAAAAAGTTTCCATCTTCTGTTTCCAGTTCCACTGACATCTTATCCTTCCTCTCCCATGTGCACTTCCCCTCATTTCCCTTTCTCATTTCTCTGCAATAGTGTTATTATGAACCTCCAGCAGTGCATCTACATTATCATTTTAATTCAAATAGTGAGTGCAGTTTTGAGGCAAATCTTGTGGTCTTCCTCACTTACTATGTTTTGGTTCATATTATTGCACAACCTCAGACTGCATGATGTGGAGTGTTTTGGGATGAAACTATACTGACAGGCTTGTCTCTGTGGTCCAAGCATTAACAAGTGATCTGTTATGGGACCAAACTAGACCTAGTCCTAAGTCTTTCGTAACCCTCAAACTTGTACAGTGTAAGGCCCTCGACAAAAAGTGCTTTGCTGTATAGATATTTTCTTGCTGACTACCTAGTCTACATATGACCTTGAGCTGTTGTATTGCTTTTCAGATCTAAAGACAGTGTCACTTGGTGCTATCACAACATCCTTTTTATGTCTGTTTCGTAAAACATTCAGATGGTATTGCCCATCTCTGAAGTACATGCAGACCATCGCTCTTTTACACGCAGGAACTTCTTAGCCCACCGCGGTCTGTGCATGTGTCTGCTTCCTTGAGGTACATGGAGTCACCATGGGACAGGTAACAGGCCCGTACAATGGTTTGAGGTCTGTTACTTTTCTCACCGCCTTTCTTGTGATTTGAGAGTTGCCACATTCAGTTTGGCTTTGAGGGTTCCTGAAAATGGCCTGATCAAACAGCACCCCCCAATTCTCTCCTTTAAATCTTTAAGAATCCAATTTCAAACAACTATAATGAAACCTTTGGAAATCTTCAGCTTTGTATGCTCCCTCTACCTAGCCAGCTGGATGACACTCCTCAGCAATAGATTTCCCTGAAAAGGGGACACTTCTTTAGCAGCATTATTAACAGGGTTAGATGAATCTGATGCTTTCACTAGGTGGGGAATGCATTGCAACAGAACAGCTCCTGCTGCCCCAACACATCTCTACCACCACTCGATTTATGAAAAGTAGAGAGCCAAAAATCAAGGTTTCATCCAATTCCCACCTCTTCCTTCTTCCCAGGTGACTGCACAAAAGCAACTGCTCACTCAAGCCTACTTCCTTTTCTGTCTTTCTGCCTGAACTGGTGGCAGCTGATGACATTGCCATGTAAAAGAAGGCAACCCTTGTCTCCTTGTCTCTTGTAAGATGAGTGGGCAGGATAGGCTAAAGTTGTGGAGTCAAAGTAAGCATGGAAGGGAAAATTTAGGAAACTATGTGAAACGAAGAGAGTTGTTCATAAAAATCTTCCTTCTCTACCCATAATCAACACCAGCTGAAACCCATTTAAACTGAAGAGTCAAGATTGATATGTTTGGGAAAATTCACATCATTAACATTCTCTGAAGTAAAGAAGCTAGAATTTAATATGTTTAGAAAGCACGCATCTAATTACGGTCCTCCAACTTTACTTGCAGCTTTTAAAAATGCATTTAGAAAGCAGCAAAGGAAAGAGAAGGTCTGTCACTATTAAATTTTATTGTTTTTCTAAACAACACCAGATGCTCATATATAGAGGGGGTCAAAGTGTCTGCTCCAAAGAACTTGGAAATCATTCTGATTTTGCCACAGAAATTAAAACGTACATTTTCTGTGCAAGAACTCTCCACTCTTCATTTGCACTGATGTATACCAATACTATTATACACTTCTTGCACTTTATAAAAAAGTGATGGCAAACATAAAAAAAAAAATGTAAAGAGAGCAGAATAGGTTTGAAATGGCCAGTTCCTGAACTTCAGTTTTCTTCATGTCTGTATTCAAGTACTGGTACAAACCCTACAGATGCAGAGAAACATTGCAAAGAAGCGTATTACTAATGAATATTTTTGTTTTAAGACAGCTAGTCCGAGGTCAGACACCTCAGAGTCTGCTGCTTCATAACGTCACTTACTGTAAAGATCACTACTGGGAATGGGAGAAAGTCACTCAGTGCCCTTTGCCACAGTTTTCTGGCAACAAACCTGTGGTAAGAGCATTGTTTGTCTTCTGTTTTTAACTTAATGACTTTCCTTGAGAGGCCATGTGTCTTAGAGAGTGGGGGGCTGGAGTTTACAATGCTAATAGCTCGCACTTAGTGTCATATTTTGAGAGTAATTGCACATTTCTGGTCCACAACCTCTCCCTGTACACTGAGAAGATAGTGATCCCCACCTCCTATATAATCTGCATAGACAGGTAGAGATGAAGAGAGATGTGTAAAATGTTGGTGTTATTAATAATTATTATTATTTCTGGAAGATTCTTTAGTTAGGAAATACACCCTTTGAAGGATATGGATTTCAGAATTGAATTCTATTTGTGTGAGGTTTTTTAGTACATTTAGTTTTTATTGTTCAGCAACACCAAGGTCCTTGATGTGTTTATTGCACAAATATAGTCTCCAGGTGAAAATCTTATAAGGGTAGAAATACAGAAAATACAGTGAACAGGAGAGCTAGAGATTCAAATTATTATTATTGTTTTAACTAATAGTGTTTTAATATGAATAGTCTAAATACCAAGGGAGAATAAGATGGAAATCAAATTATGTCCTTGCTTTGGGGCACATACTTCCTGTAGTCCAGCCTTGATGTCTTAAGTTGGGTAAAATGCAGAGAATTTGAAACAATGAATTATGAAAGAGAAAGGCAAAAGGCAGGGAAAATGTCCCACAGAAGGGTGGTTTTGCTGCAACAAGATTGCAAATCCACAGGGGGTAATTAAATAGCAGACTTGTACAGTGTGTCAGATGTCTAGCATCTAAACAAAATCATTTAACATTTACGGCTCAAGATTTAGCTTGCTCATATGCAAGTTTTTGTTGTTTCTTCCAGAAAGAGAAAACATATGAAGGGAAATCTTAAAGTAAAGGGGAAAATTAGCATTCAGTATCTTGCAGCTCTTTTAATGGCTGACATAGATTTTTCTTAAACTAAACTATTGTTAGGCAGTACCCAACCTGCATATTAATGAGAAAATGAATGCCTCTCTAAAAATTTCAGCTACATGTTGCCATAAAAATCAATACATGTCTACACTCTGTGAATACAGACACAAACTTGCTTCCAACAGCATGCCTTGACATTCAATATCTTAAAGCTAACTGGAGAGAACTTCCAGTTCTCTGTGTTAAACCCACTTTGCCACACTTTCCTGCATACCCAAGGCCATACTTGCAAAGTCACTTTACTTTAAATGAATTGTGATAATACCATATGGCATATAGATTGTCTGTAAGAACGGTGCTTTGCTGTGTGGGTGTTGTGCTATGGTGTGATACCTGCTAGACACTGCAGCAGGCACAAATCCCTTCAGAGGCTCAGAAGCCGTGGCAGTACTGGCAGGACAGGGGCAGATGTGACTGAGCAAGGGGGGACAGCCTTGTGCACAGCTGGGATTGCACAATGTGGCACCAAGCACACGCCACAGCTCCTAGGGGAGGCTAAGGCAGCTAAGTCCCTCTTTCAGTCATCCCACCCTGCTCCATGTCTCAGCCCATCTCCTCCCACTGAGGACGATGAAGCACTTCTATTGCACCCAGGGAACCTGGACTTTTCTCCTCATGGTGTCTGATGAGCTGTTGCTGCCCTGTCTCAGTTCATTCTCATTACAGGAGGAAACGCCACTCGGGCAAGAACACAGATGCCCTGATTAGCTGGCCAGGAGCCGTGTTGTTTAGCAGCCCACCCCTCCTGGCAAATGCCCTGTTGTCCCAAACCAGCCACAAGACATTTTGGATTGAATGCTCTGCTGCACGGGAGCGATGGTACATTTGAAATCTCAGCTGAGCTCTCACATGGGAAAATCTGCAGCCTTGCCATTCCTGTCACGTGCTTTTATTTACAGGTAGCACAAATGGAAAGTAGGAAAAACAGGTCTCATCATTATTGTGCCTTGATGTATGCTAATATATTCCAGACATGTGAGACTACCCACTGTGCAGAGACACCTGTAGTATTTAGGGACAACGGATGTGTTGAGTTTCTGCTTTAACTCAGAATCTTCTGGCTTATGCTGGTTTCTTCCCCTTTATTAAATCATGCATTCTTTTTTTTTAATTTAATTTTCAAGACTTAACCTTGGGAAATTGCCATTCCATCTTCTGAGCACTTTCTAAGGAAGCCGCGTAATTTAACAGCTTGCTTCTCATAAAAGATACTTTATAACCCCTGTTACCCAGCTTGTGGAGCAAAGTCAATGTTTCAGCAGGTTGCTTTTCGGAGATTCTAAAAGCCACATGATTGTGGAGTCCTCAGATTGCTAAAAGGAATTGTGCATGTAGCTGAACTGGAAATAAAAATGTATCTCCTACAAAAAAAAAAAAAAAAAAAAACCCCCCCCCCCCCCTTTTTTTATTCTGAAGATTCAATTACATCTAATTATCTAACCTATCATAGCTATCATAGTACAACTCAGTAAAATCTTCAGCTAGTATCCTTGAATAGCCAAGTACCTTGGATCGTTCTAGTGATCAGGACGCATGATCAGCAAGTACAAGTAGAGCAATCCTCTGCAACACTTAAAGTATGATCTTCTTAGTATCCCAGACGGAAAAAAACACATTTATTGATACAGAGCCGACTAATGGATTAAATGGAAATACATCCCATTTCTCTAATTGAATATTTGAGACTTAATGTTCTCTCATGCAGCTTCAGAAAACTCACAGCTGATGATAAGAGGTATTCCTATCTGATCCTTCTGAACTATTTTAGACTTTGAAGAGCAACAAAACAGTGAGGCTATGATAGGCAATATTTTATCAATGTATTCGTCTATACTTCTTCAGGTCCAATGATGTCCGTATAAAAGTCCTAAACAGATTAATCCTTTTGCCTTTTAGTAGGAATGGATTTTAGAGGACTCTTCTTGGCCAGAATACAGATAGATATTAGCACTGCTTTTGGACTGTGTCTGTGACGAAGTCCCATATGTCTGTTCTGCAAGAACGCCAGAATTGCTACGGTAGCAACAGAAATACTCTCTTGAGAAAGGCAAATGAAAAATCACAGAAGAGAAAGCAAATACTTTCATTTTAGGTTAACTGCTGATTTAAACCAGAAATGCAAAATATTTTTGTAAAAGTTGAAATAAATGTTGTTTTCTAATACGCAACTTTCTGCAGGCTTGGAAGTGGGTTTTAAGTCCTGTGGTGTTGTATATCTGTGAAAGAACTGTTAGATTCTGGAGACTTCAACAGGAGGTGCTCATTACTAAGGTATGTAACATAGCATGTGTGTCTGTGTAAAAGCAACATAATGCCAATGACTTTTTTTTTAATCTTTTATAGATAACTTCTCTATATTATGACCTTATTTTTCACTTCCAGCTTCAGCAGCTCTTTCATCATTACTATGGTTTCAGCCAAGTATTGATTTTAGTTTTGCATTTATTCCAATAGCAAGTCCATAAGAATATTCTATATGGGACCAAACTTGATTAATGAAGTACCAGACTTACTAGGCTCCATCAGCATAGCACAAACCTCTGTGCAGAGGCTCTCTCCTTTCAGTGAACTGAAACACGTCTTCCACTGCAGTAAATGGCACAGAGGCCCTCGACTTCAGCAGGATGCAATTTTTACTTTCAAATCTGGAGGCTTCCAAGGAGATTAAGGGTTATATAGTCAGTCAGCATAAATAGTCAAAGCGTCATTAATACCAGTACAACTGTGACAATTTATCCCAGTTGTAAATACCTTCATGTGCTGAGGGCCTGTTTAACTCACAGCAGAATGAATCAGGGATGTGCCTGTTGGAGCAGCCGAGTCCATGCATATCAGGCTGGTGATCAGAAGCAGGTTTATCTTGTGTGAGGGGGGAAGCATGCAGGATAATTTGTGCTGCTGTTTTCACAGGGTCGCTGTGGTCTGAGCATCTCATTACGCCACGTGTGACACATGAAACTGTCTGCTTAACTGAGATTACCTCTTAATAAAAGTACATTAGGATTGAGCTCCACCAGGCTTGATTGTTTGTGCCAAACCAGCAATAATCCCATACATGCATACAAGTTAATTGTGTTACATGAGAGTAAAACTGGAAAATTATTTCGGCCTGTCAAGGTGTACTTTTGCATAGGCTCTACTAAGCTAGAAAGTTGACAAAACATTGATTTGTTACAGCCTTTACTCTGCTTCTTAGATGCATAAAGTGAGCTGCTGCATGTTACATACTGTATATGCTCCCAAGTTATTGGGCAGTAACAGCACTACAACATAGAGTTTAGGCCATGACCTACAAGACATTTAAAAACTACTGTGCATACTAATTTTTATGAACTTGTGGTTGAACTCAAGTAGAAGTGATTACAAAGTCAGCTGTAGCTTAATGGAAACAAAAGGTTACTCTTCTCAAGGAAAACAAAGTTGTCCCTTTTATTATTGTTCAGGTGGTGACACATTCCTCTGGAGTCCTTGAGCTTCACATGAAGAAGCATGGCTTTAAAATGGAAGCTGGTCAGTATATCTTTCTGCAGTGCTCATCAGTCTCACTGCTGGAGTGGCACCCCTTCACTCTCACTTCAGCTCCCGAGGAAGACTTCTTCAGTGTTCACATCAGGGTAGTCGGGGACTGGACTGCAGCCCTCTTCAAGGCCTTTGGAGCAGAGGAAAAAGCTTTCAAGGAGTTGTGGATGTTACCAAGGTTTGAATATCAAACAATATATTTTAAAATGTTAATTTTACATTATAAAATAAATTTTAACATTTTAATTTTAANAACCACACACAAATAAACACAGTTATGAACTTAGGGCAATGTCTGTCATGAAGACCTGATGAATAATCCAAGATTTAAAGCCCATATCAATATCTATATCCCTATTGCTATCATCTAAATCTCCACCATCTAGATCTATAGATATCTATTTTGATAGAGGGGTGCTTATGAACCGAATTAAAATGACACTAGAAGCTATCTGCTAGCTTTTTGCCTGGATGATTATGTTCTGATGGCACCCATCACCTGCCATCCAAACATCCAGTTCGTCCCTTTTGGTTACTTAGATATTTTGTGGCTGCAGAAGCAATTGACTGAACCTTACTTCTTTCCAGCCTCAGCTTCCTTTCTCCCTCAACTCTGTCTCTGATGCCTAAATCCTGACCTAATATATAAAGGTTACCAGCATTCAAATTCTGTATGTGGCATCTTAATCCAAGCAAAATGTTGATTCTTCATTGTTGCAAGCCAGCAGGGCTCCACTGAAGTTAATGGAGCCATCCTGACTTGCGCCTGCTAAGTATCTGGCTCTTCATGTGATGGATTCAAACCATTTAGCTACTTGCAGCCATAGTGGATATTTTCAGCACAGAAAACAGCCCGGCACAGGATCGTTTCTATTGCAGTGGAGTGTGTAGTGCCTGGTACTGGAGGGACTATTTATCCCCTGAAAATTGCTTTCAATGTGGTGGTTCCAGTAAAACCAAATAGCAAAAGACACTTGTTTAATTACATTTATATAATTCTGTGGGACTTGGATGCTAAAGAACGTTCCCCTAAAAAAGCTTCTAGATACCATCAAGCTACAGAAGCATACTAGATTGTGGGGGCAGAGAAGAAAGTCTAATGCAGTCCTTGCATTATATCAGTTAATAAGAATTAGAAATGAAAGTTGTGCCTTTGTTAAAGGCAACTGGAATCGGAATTATGCTGTTTCAGCAGAACCGGAGCAGAAATGGTCCAAAGCGACTGCCAGCCAGTATAAAGAGGGAGAAGAGAAAAACATTATTAAATGTTGCTGGCCACAGTGCAGCATTGAAATAAACATCACAGTCATATATAAAGACTCTTCTTTATAATCTTGTTAGGCTGCCTAGTGCCACTGTTCAGTTGCTTTCTTGCAATATATTAAGAAGATTATTTCAATAGTTAAGCTAGCAGTAAAGCAAAAAACAAGTCTTTTTCACAGGTTTCAGTATCTAAAGATAAACACCAAACTGGTGGCTATATTCAAAAATAACATTTAGCAGAAACCAAACAGAAGACAGAAGACATTTAGCAACTGAATGACAAGGTAAGGTTCAAAAATAAAATATGTATACCGCAATTAATAAAGGAAGACTAAAAGAAAATATGTATGTATCCAAAACATAATTTCTAATCCTCTCTTGGTATATGCAAATGTAATAATTTTTGTCATTTTGTTTACTATCTTCCTACCTTCCTTCACACTCTCTAGTTCAAATGAATGGGTAGTGTATCTCAGTTTCTCTTTCCCTGCTTTCTCTGAGTCTTTCCATTAGGCTAAGCTCTCTAAGCTGCTGCACAGCAAGGCATTCAAACCAATGAAGGGATCTCTGTCACCTGATGATTTAGGAACAGACTGACAAGACAAATACCTGTAAGGAATGATTTAGAAATAATTGATCCTGTTTTATAACATGCCAATAGACTAAACAATCTCTTGAAATTCCTTCCAGATCAATTCCTTCTCAAGCTACTAACAATAATGAGAATTGCTACCAAGTTCACATTGAACTACATAGAACATTTTACATATATATCCTAAACCATTCCTGTTTTACAGGAATTTTTGAGTGCTCAAAAAGCACAGGGCTGGACAGTAATCTGAATAATGATATACATTAAAAATAGTTTATTTTGTTTATATCTGAGGCCAGATTTTCGAGAGTTATCCCTGAGTTGCTCTTTCATTTGCTACCACACTTGCAGAGCATTTGGAATACTGAAACTAAAATGAGCCAAGTGACAAGTACAAATTTAAGGGAAAATGCTTGCTAGGACTTCAGGTATACTTTAGGAAAGCAACAATGGGGTTTCAGATCCATTGTATCCCTATATTGGTGTGTACCATTGTTTCATAATCCCACTTTTCCTTCCTGTTGAAACACTTCATTGTCCCTATGTCTGCATATTTGCTCATACTATTGAAACTGAACTTTTAAGATGATTTACGTAATAAAGAGCACAAAACAACAGAAAATCTGAAAGAAGGAGAAAAGGCCAATTTTCCTGAAGACTTGGTGTTTGATAGAGAAACAATCTTCTAGAGCACTTATGTTATTTAAAGACAGACTAGACAGAGCACTCCAAAGCACAGTGTGTATTTACATCTCATGTTCCTAGAGGAATGAACGTGATTATTTAATAATCTTTTTCATCTCTAATGTTGATCAAAATGAATGCTTCAGCATCAGTAACATTGATTACAGGGGCTAGTAATATAAACAAGCATTTCTCCCTACGAATTTCACCTCTATGTCAGTTACTAAGAACAGTATTACTGCCAAAAATGTATTTCTGAAATAGTAGTTGTTCTGAAAGATTTGAGAAAATATTAGTTTCCTTGCATATGATGACCGCTTACTTGTTTTTTCTTCTATTACTTTAATATATATGCAGAATTTTTCAAAATGATTAATATAATCAGTTCCTCTTTACTTTGATATATACAATACAGAAAATAAAGCTCTAAAACAGGATACTTTTCAGTAATTCATACTTAAATATGCAAATTCCTCAGCTAAATTTGGACATGCAATTATATGACTAATCGCATTTCAGAAAGCCAGAAAATTGCAATTGCATGCTTAAATAGATGGCCAGGCCCCAAACCCACATGGGTGCTCTTGTTCTTTCATTTCAGAAAAAAACAGTTGCTTTGCTATTAAATGACACCCAATGAAAATTAAATGTGTTTGTATGGGTTATTCGTGTGCCAGCTTAGGCACGTCATTCCTCTTTCATTTTAACAGAAGCTCGGTTTTGAAAACATGTAGCCCAACAAATTTTAACCTTTCCGTCACTTTATATGTTGCTGACCCTTGACTAAACGTTTTGTTCCTGTAGACTGGCCGTGGATGGACCATATGGATCTGCAACCGCAGACGTTTTTCACTACGAAGTGAGTGTGTGCATTGCAGCAGGGATAGGAGTCACGCCATTTGCCTCTATTTTAAAATCCATTTGGTACAAGTGCTGCAATCCTAACACAGTATTGGCGCTGCAGAAGGTAGGTGGGAAAGTTTATTGCTCCATTAAAAAGTTCCACAAATAAGCCTATTGTGCCAGCGTAGAGAGGCAATTCAGAGCTGGAGACTCACTCAAGTGCTTTGACTTGCCCTCAGATGCAGTCATTTGCTTTCCAGCTGCCTCAGGAGCTGTTGTGTGGTAGGGTCTCCCAGATTCCCTGTCATTTCCTGAGGAATAAGATAGCCCTAGTTGCAGCGTTTTTAGTAAAAGCCGAAGGATCAAATTTTCAATAGTAATTGGAGACAAATGCAGAATGTCCTTCATAACTAGACAGATATACAGAGAGCTGAAAGACAAAATTGTCTTTCCTACAAAATAAATCCTGCAAGGTCATCTCAGAGAGCCCCAGGGGCAGCACTTGCTCCTTGTCCAGCCACAGGCTTCACACGGGCCCTTGGGCTGCCTGCCCTGACCCGGAATGCTGCTTTCAGCAACCATCAGCTGCTTTTCTCACCTTGCAGAATCAGAAGGATATTAGCCAGCACAGAAGGAATGAAGAAATGCCTTTAAGCTCTGGATGAGATTTATATATCAAGATGCATATTACTGCCTGCAAACCACAGTAATTATTTTGTTGAAAGAATATATTGGGGGCTGTAAGGCATGGATGGCACCAATTAAGCTAACATACTCTTGATGGGCTAACCTGTTATACATCTTCTGCTAAGGAGAGATGAGGCAGCGCTGAGAGAGGACAGGTGAAGAAGAGACACTGAGTGAGGCAGGTTGAGGGATAAGAAGGTAATAGAGAAAAGAAAAATAGCATTAAACATGCTCTTCCCTATCCATCATGGCAAGTGGTAACTTGCAGACCTTACAGTTTCCTTCAGCTGGTTTTCCAGTGTAAAAGCTGAATCAGGAACTGTTCAACATTTCACATTTAAGGACAGATGTTGAAATTGCATTGGAGTGGACAGATCTCTGAGAGGGTCAGTGCATATGGAGCTGATTGTGGGACCAAGGGGCTGATTTTTTTAAATGAAAGAGTGTTAAAACTGGCATCTTAATGACAAGCTGCCACTGAAAAAGCATCTGGGATTTTAGTAACTGAGGAGTTGAGGACAGGTTCAAATTGCCAGGGGGGATCTTTGAGGCAGAAAAAGCACTGAGAAAGGAGAGAAATAAAAATGAAAATATGTGCTGTGAAAAGAAGTGTACTTGCAAACATTCCCATTGTACTATAATGATCATTTCCACTGGAAAGAGAGCTATATATATGTGCATACACATTATATATGTATAATATACATACTGTATATGCATACATGTAAAATTGTTATTATTATCATTGCTATTGTTATCTTAAGAGGAAAAGAACTGAATTTAACTACACACTGAGAGTATAGTATACCTCAGGGTGTTCATCCGTCACTCAGGGAGAATCTTGGGTAAGTGTGCCTACAAGGATAAACGCATGGCGCATTCTGCCACAGTTTTCTGCTATAGAGTTCAGTTTTTTGAATTCCTGTGAAATACAAAAGCATAATGATTTCTATATGTTCTTTTTCTATATCTTGGTTTCCTTACTGGCGTAGCGGGAATAGTGAAGCTTGTTTTTCACTAAGGCTAAACTTCATCAGTGTTTGTAAAGTATTTTGAAAGCCTGGATGAAAGGTGCTGGGGAAGTTCACAGCATTCCTTAAAAAATTTAGCAGTCATATCAGTGAGNCGCCGTTGGTTGAAACCTACCACTTGTGGTATAATTACAAATATTTTAATCTTCCTCAAAGTATTCAGTGCTCTCTTTCTGCCATGATGAGTACCATAGAAATGTCTATTAAGGAAATAAATAAGAGGTTTTTCTTTTTTTAACTGCTTCATTTTGATTTGAGTACAGCTATCATTACACTTATTGAACTAATATTTCTCAGTGTTGCCCACATGCGGTTGAGATGTAATGTCTGCAGCTGTATGACTTGAAAAATAAAAACTGAAAAAACAACCAGCAAATCAAAAGGAGTACACATTTATCTAATTGATTCTTCACAATTAAATAGCCTTAGAGCCTTCATTTCCCCATCATTTTTTTGTGATAAGGAAGGGAACTGCTACTAGTTATGGCTGGAAAGTTTCTACTAGCTGTAGTTATGCACAAAAGGATCTTCTTTTTTGACATTAGTGATACGATTTTTCAGACCAATTGCTGTTGAAATTGATAAAATTGTACTGATTCATCAGAGGTAAATTTTAGCAAACATCCACTTTCTCTTTTACCTTAATTAAGGATAGAAGATAAGGTCTCACCAAAGACCCGTCCAGCCCAATATCCTTTCTCTAACAGTGGCTGTTTATGGATGCCACAGGAAAAATATACAGACTGGAAAATCATAGAGTGATATTTCTTTGATGTACACTTTCCTGCCTTTGAGCAACTTGCAGTTCAGCAATGTCTTGATACAAGAGCTGCCTCTGTTTAATAACCCTTAATAGATTTTTCTTCCATGACTTTGCCTAATTGCTTTTTAAACCCAGGTAGACCTTTGACAACCACAGCATATTGTGGGAGAAAGTTCAACAGCAGTCCAACTATTCAAATACCCTCTGCCATTTGCAGAGGACCGACTGTCCCTACCTTCTGCTTTGAATTCCACCCGAGTCCACAGGTTTCTCGGCAAAACATTTTGGCCTGAAGGCATGAAAATCTGGGCTATCTTGCCTGTCAAATGTAACTTGAGCTGTCTTTGAGAGCAGTTTAGGCCTCTTGCTTCAAATTTAGGGGTATGAATTTGAGTCTTGCCCTGCATTTATGTGGAAAGCTGCATGCTGCCACCAAAGTTCCAAATCAGTGCCCTGTTGTGCATGCCCCCAGCTGCTGGCACTGCTGCACCTTACCTGTAGTGGCCCACTGGATGAATTAACTCAGCTGAGGCAGATGTCTGATCATTTTGGTATGCCACAGCCCATGGGCAGCGTGGCATATTCAGGAGCGGGAGGGGTTTTGCAGGGAGGTTTCCAGCTGCAGGTGCAGGAGGGTTTTGCAGCGAGCAGTCTCATGTCTAAGGGGGAGCAGCCAGATCCAGGGATGAGGGTGCCTCTCTGGGCCGCCCCGGACTCATTGCCTTTTATGCCTCATTGGTGGAAAGATGGCTTTGCTCAGAGCCACAGCTCCCCTTCTGTCTTCAGGGAGAGGGGAGAAATAGGCAGATGGTCATCAACAGATAATTATTAATGACTTTCTGCATGATGGAAGTTGATTTACAAAGTATGTTCTTTCACCTTACAGGAAGGAAGTATCAGAGCTCTTGCTCTTGTCTGTTGTACAAAATTCAGAATAGGGGAACATGAATCATAAATATGCACACATTGCAAGGGAGTAGAGTATTATAGAAATAAGAGACTACTCAAGCCCCTGCATTACAGATCTGATTAATAGAAATACCGCACCTAACTCAATTTGCAAAAAGAGCGCTTGGAAAATTTAAGACAGTTTACTTGGGCAAGCCATCAAGCTGATGAATGTAGTTGATGGCGGTAGGGTGGGTGGAGACTAATGAAACATAAATCTAAAAGAGATTTTTAAGGGTTCTAAATATTTGCACAGTCAGTTAATATTATGAGGCTTACAAGAAAAAATATAGGATTCAGAATAATTGTTTAATTATAGAAATGCACTGATTCTGGTTTTATTCTACAGTTTTAATAAGGATGAATTTTATTGTGTGTTTATTGTATTTTAATTATACATGTAATATGCTGTGCTATGCTACCAGCACTCAGTGTGAAGAAAGGAAGACTCCTTCATAAACAGCATTTATTTTAACGTATTATACTAGAAGTCCTCCTTGACCTAAAGGAAGAGGAGATCTTTTATCTATAGGCCAGCCTTCTTCACTAGCTCTTTTCTTTCTAAGATTATAATCTTGGCCAAAAATACTTCTTATAATGACAGTCTTTCTTCATTAGCCAATGCTCTCCACTGCTAACGTGAAAATTAGAGGCACTGCAATGGATACAGCTTCAACAGAACTGCACCAGTGATGAGTTTAAGGAATTTCTGCAGCTTCAGAAAATGATATCCTTTCTCAAGAGGACTGTGCTAGAGGCAACTTGACCTAATTCGGTCAAACTGGCTATCACCGTGACAGCTAGGTCTGTAACCAGCTAAAAACACTCCTTCAAGCTCCATAACCTGATAGTCTGGAAAATAGTTCTGCATTTCAAGGACCACATTGTCTCAGCTCATCAGCTGGCTTTTCTTCCTCCTTCCCTGAATGTGCACAGCGCCCAGTCCTGCCCACATGCTCCCAGTTGCTATCCTGAATACAATTCATTATTCACTTAGGAGCACATGCCTCCTCTCCAAACACAAATACTAAATATACATTTCCATAAAATGAACTGCTGAAAAGACTTGAGAAATAAGATGATCAAGTAGAGGCTGAGAGAAGAAATTTCTCGCTACAAATCAACAGCCATAGTGTGATACAGACTGACAGCACTCTGTGGCTTCATTTTCAAGGTGCTGAGAAGGTGGAACAAGCAGGGACTTTAGGCTTAGAACACACAAAACAAACAAACAAACAAACAAAGGTTAAGGCTATAAATTATATATTTCTGCTAATTTAAAATAATACTATTGTTAGTCACAAAAATGAAATGCTATGAAGTCAGTGGGCTTGCTTTTTCCTCATAACCTATGTCAGTGTAAATCAGCAGCAACCCCCTGTAAAGCAATATTTAAAGTAAAACATTGAAACAGAGTGGGAAAAAGCAAACAGCAAAGATGGTTAGTACTAAAGTTCTGCAGACAGTCCTATTCCTGGACTGTAAAAATACCCTACTTAACCCTGAATGATTTATCTCTGCTTCCAAGGCTCATACTTCATTTATATTTCTTACAGAAACCACAGATGGTCCCTTACAGCACACTCAGATCTAGGAAACATCTCAAATTACTGTTAGTCTCTTTCACCAAATCTCTAGTGAAATATGGTGTTACCAGATTCTTCTCCCACCACCTTACCAGAAGTCTGATGACCTGGTGTATTAAAACTTTGGGAAATCTCTTTATAGCTTCCTGGTTTCTTCTCTGATTTTTCACTTCAGAAGTGTCTAATATTTGATCCTATGGAAAAGGTCTACAACTTCCAAATTTTCAGAGCTCCCAAGAGTGATTGCTTTGGGGACAGGCCTTCTAGATCACCTTTTATACTGAGGTGTAAAAAAAGACAAAGGGCCCTGGTCAGCACAAGTAGAGATGGGTAAGAGAAAATTAAGGGATTTTGCAACAATATAAAAAATCATGGTCACAATAAAAATAGTGCCAGCCATCCCTTCATAATAAGTTTATAGTTGACCTCCATGTCATTACTTTTTCATCTGAAATTGTGTATTTCTAAGCTTCCTCCATGTTTGTGAAATATCCCCTTGGAGGTACTATGTAAATAATTACACTCAAAATTACATTGCCCACAGAGACCCATGGGCTGTTGAAATGACTGACAGCAGTCAGTCAACGTGTTCTTAGTAAAGAAGTACATGGGACAGCAAGCACTCTCCCCAGCACTGGATTTTCCTTGGGTTCTACCCCAGGCCTTTAGGAAGAGGACAACCTTGTGTCTTGCAAATATGACCCTATGTTCTCTCTCCAATTTGTCCCTATCCTGATCTTTTGAAGATCTCGTCACTGGTTTCTTGGCCCATCTCTGGTTCCAGTCCCACTCCATATGCCTCTGATGTTTCATAACCTCTGAGCTTCTCAGTGGTCTGTTTCCCAAGAGTTCCAGTAACTCTCCTCATACTTCTGGTCACTATTTATTTTTCTTATGTCGGTCCTAATTTTCTCTACACTGCTTATCTTTGTTTACCTCTTCTCCTTTTCTATGATATTTTTGTCTTTTCCTTTTGCTGTGATACTATAAAGACACAAACAGCATTTTGCATTCAGTTTTGCTGTCCAGCCTTATGCTGGTTTGGAGAAGCACCCATTTCCCCAAAGGTAAAATTTACATTAGCTGCATGCATATCCCTAAGCACGTAATAGGGTTATACATAACAGGGGAAGAACTTTTAAGGTCTTCCAGTTAGGCTTCACAAATTTTCCACTCAGTATATGCAAACCATGTCTTCCCACAAGCTTGGACCTCGGTGTTTTTGGAAGGACATAATGGCCTTGGAGATATTTGCAGAAGATTGTCGACTGAGAGAGCTTCTATTGTTTCCAGGTGGTTGTCCCTGCATGCAGCTGTGCGTGGGATACAGGGTATTTCAAGGTCTGGTGCCCTCTGCTCAAATGTAATGATGGATTACATTAGCATGGCAAGAGCTACGGAACTTGAGTAATAAGAACAGCAATCAAATTTTTCTTGCAACTGTGGTTAATTTGGGCATCATGGTAGTGCCTGGGCAGACACCAAGTGCATTTCAGACATTCATCCCCCGGTTGGTGCAGGAACTCCCTTTCTAGTCCTGTACACAGTCGGGTGGGCTTGAGACAATGGACTGAGCTGAAACGAGGTGATGGGCAGCACTCCCAGACACCTTCAGAGCACAGCATTTGACTGACTGGTGGAGGAGGTTTCCAGGTGGGAATTTCCAACTGTTCTGAAGACTCTCTGAGGCAGTTCCTGCTCTGCCTAGGCCAGCTGTATATTTCAGTGTGTTGATTAAGATACTGGGAGATGAATCTCACCAGTTCTGAGACTCCACGGGTGGTTCCAGCTGCAAAATTGATTAACTTGTACACAGACAACACACTTGTAAATAGACAGAAGGAACTGTTCCTGCAGAAGTGGTCACACAGGACAGTCTTTTATACATAGTTAATTAGTTTAAAGATGCTTTGTACGTAGTTAAGATAATTGATCACAATACATCGTGTGTGTGCTGGAGCAGTCACAGAGGTCCTTGGGCCACCTGGATATTAGTACCGAGCAGAACAGGGATTCTGGGGAGTCTCATCTAATGCAGCTGAAGATGCCACAGCAAGGATTCTTGAAATAGAAACACTCATCATCACATGGACAGTGACTGACCATCTGGTTCGAAAGATCTGATTCCCTGTGCAAGCATTACCCTATGCCAAGATCCCAATAAATTAAAGGACAACTTGATCCCAGCCTTTAATTTTTGCCTGGAGAGCTTTAATAGTAGGCTCTCCAATCCAACATAGAACATTTAAAAAAGATCCAGCATATGGAAGATGAAGCTAGAGAAATTTAGATGAGAAAAACTGTGTAAATTTTTCATAGAGAGGAGGTCTTTAACCAATAGAAAACCGTATCATGGGATAGCTGTTCATTAGACCCCTGTGGCAACTTTAAAATCACAGTTTAATGTTTTTGTAGAAATTATATGCTCCAATTTAAACAAGACATGCATAAATAATAATAATAATAATAATAATAAAAAATAGAGATTCTGCAGACTTTTTTATACAGGGTGTTTGACTTGAAGAACATAACTAATACCTTTTGCCCACATCAACTGTTAACCTATGGCATAAGGTCTTGAGAAACAGGAATTCCTTGCTTCAGTGCTGAGTGAAATCGAAATTCCCTTTTCATCATAACTGAAAATCAATATAAAGTTTCAAAGGATTTCAAGTTATTTGCAAGAAATGCAGGATTAGGTACTCTAAGTTAAAGATGTACTGGCAGGGGAAGATGGGAAACTTGTACACTGCCTATCTTCACTAACACATGAATACTCAATCTTTAAGATGAAAATGAAATTTTTTAAATGATAGAACCTCTCCATCATCAAAATGATGTGTAATTATGTTTAAATTTACAGTGGAGAAGAGTCACACACTATGTGGTTAATGACTTGCCCTAATCATTAGGAAGTTTTATCGAAAGTTTTCTTCTTGCTAAATCTCTTTACTTTTATCTGACAGGTTTATTTTTACTGGATCTGTCGAGACCCATCAGCATTTGAGTGGTTTGCTGATCTTCTGTTCCTTTTGGAAACAAAAATGGCTGAAAGAGGGAAAAATAATTTTCTAAGTTATCATATATTTCTTACTGGCTGGGATGAAAGTCAGGTAATGATGAAACTCTTATGAGTCTGAGTTAATGTACCTTGCTTTTCCAGTATGGTAACATATGGAACAGGAACAGATGAATGAATGATGGATGAAGCAGAGAGACAAAGAACTGTAAATATAAAGACACAAGACTGTCTGTTTCCATCTCACATTTAGAAAAACAGAAACAGAAAAATCAAGACAGTGATCCCTCCAGTCCAATATCTTGTCTTGGGTAGCCGTGACTACCAAGTGTTTCAAAGAAAAGTGCAGAGAGCCTTTTGGAAGCTTGTGAAGAGACATTTTGTCTGCGTGTCTTTCAAACTTCCTTTAAATAGATTCTAGCATTTTTGCACTGACATATGAAGGGCTGTATCAAAAGCATTGGTTTTGTTTACTCTTATTATTTACTATAATTTTTGTTGTTCACATATACGTCCAGTACACTTTAGAACCATGCTGCATTCAGAACATTTTGGCAAATCTCTATAGACTAATTTATGTTGTTTGAAAAAATATTTTCTGTGATTGAGTTTAAATTTATCATTTTGTAATTTCATATGGTCATCCCACCTTGAGATACTTAATCCTTAGACTAGGTGGCTTTTATTCAATTTCTTTAGTCTTTACCTAGACCTAAATGAGTTGATTTTTTCTTTCTGTATTTTTTTTTAATTGATCACTCAGATCACACTGTGATCACAGTTAGGCACCTGCCAGAAAAAACCTCTCACAGAAGAGTCTTTGCTCTACTGTTTTATTACCTGTTGTCTCTACTGAATGCGAGGACTGTCTAGTAGNCCCCCCCCCCCCCAAAAAATTCTTTATGCCTTCTTCAGGGTTTCTGTCAAGTAATGAGGTATGTGCATAAAATTATATTCAGAAAAATCTCCCATCATAAAGTATATGGCAGTTGTAGAAGTCACTACTCTGCACTAGCAATATCACAGGATATTACATAAAACTAGTTTTGAAAGAAGCTATTCATGAACCGAACAAAACACAAAGCTCATCTCTCAGTTGTCAAAGTCTCACTTCCCTCTTGGGCAAATATCAGGCCAGAAGTCAGGTAGGCAGACAACTATTCTTGCTGCGATGCCAGGCTCTCCTCACTCATGTGCCCCACACTTCTCTGAAGTGCCTCCTTCCCTTCAAACCCCTTTGTTCACTCTCCTGTCAGCGCTGCCTTGTTATCCTGTGCTGCTGGTTAGGTGATACAGAAGCAATCCTGGAGTTGGGCTGTCTCTCCATCTGCACTGGTACTGCTTTTGCTCTTGGAGCCCCCCAACACCCCACCTCCAAAGGGCTGGGGCAGAACAGGAATGCTTCTCAAACCAAGCCCAAGACCAGCTGTGCTTGGTAAGTGCTGCACCTTCTTCTGAGATCCACAAAGCTCCCTCATCTTACAGGTCTTCTTTATCTTTAGTAAATTCTAGTTCATCACTCATAACAATTGGAGTTTCAGCACCAGTAATATTTGGATGATGCTTAACTTTACTTTTTTTCTGAAACCAAGCAGGATGGACAATTTACATCTTATAGCGCACCTTCCACTGCTGGTAGGTGTTTATCCTCCCAAGACATACGGTTTGTTCAATGTCTCAGGCTCTTTGTGGATTCCATCTTGGTATTGGATGGCCAAACAGATATGGCACAGGTCTGCCTCTTCTTGGACAAGAAATTATGTTTCAGCCTATTCTTACCAGTAATGCCCTTGAGATTCCTAGGCTTCATTAATACTGTGAGCTATACCAAGGACTGACACCAAAAATCCCAGAAATGTTCGACTTGATGTGAACAGAAATACCCCTTCTGCTCAGTGGCACAATTTTGCCGTAAGCAAATCAGAAATCCTGTTTTGCTCCTTGCCTCCCACTCCCACCAAATACTTTAAGCTCTTTCTTAGTCTGTTCCAAGTCCTCCGTGACATTGTCCCAAACTAACAAGACGAACCTTTTGTGACCTCTTGTGACAAATGCACTTGACAAGAATAATTGATTTGTTAATCAACATGGAAGATTCATAAGACTCATTATCATGAGAAATATACAATATTCCCAGGAAATGGATCTAAGTTTCAGTAGCCACTTCTGCAAGGGATGATAGTGGCCTGAACTAAATGCAAAGCCCATTTTTTAACTTAGCTTTCCTCCAGTATTTTCTTGACAGTGATAATAACAGTGATAGTCTGTAATGAAAACAAGTGTATTACTCCTACACAGTAGCAGCACAATTAAGAGAGACAGTGGTTTTGTTTTTAAATGCACCTGGGAAGTGCTCAGCATGGAAATGGGTGTAGCTTAAGAGCTCAGAGACAGTAAATGTCCATGAAAATCAGTATGTGCTTTCTTGGCACTGGCACCTGTGCAGCTCACTTAGATTAGTGCTTCACCTGAGCTGATCCACTTTCTGCACCTGTCTCCATGCCAGGAGAAGTCAAAACACTCAGGGTTTTACCCCTGTGGAGCTGGTACTTTTGTGACTGCCTTCTCCATCAGCAGTGCAATGGTCAGGACACACCAAGAGTCCCTAAGGTGCATGCAATTTCTAATATTTATTGTCAAATTCTGTTACAGTACACTTTTCTCCCTTTCCTAAACTCCAACTTGGCTTTAAAATGGTGACAGTCACTTCAGGATCTGCAGTGAAGGAAGTGTAGGGTGTGATATTTGAAGGCTGAGAAGAAGTTTAGGAATCTTGCCTGTAAAAGTGACATAGGCATTTAGGCCCAGGTAGTAAAAACAGGTATTTAATCCCAACACATTTCAAACATTTTGCCTCAAGAAGCTGAACTCCTCTGAGGTCATGGACACTTTTGGAAGTGTTTATTAAACCTCCTGAGTACACTTTCTCTCCTCTCCTCCCCTCTCTTCTCCTCATTGCCATTTGATAATTACAGTTTTCTTCTCCTTATTAATACTTCTGTCTTTCACTGAGAAGCAGTATTATTGCTTTCTCCTATTACTTGGAGTATACACTGTTGATTCTAAAATGATTATCTTGTAAATTTACCTTTAGGCTACTCACATAGCCCTACATTATGATGACAAGATGGATGTAATTACTGGTTTGAGACAGAAGACCTTCTATGGAAGGCCAAACTGGGACAATGAGTTCAAGCAGCTAGCTGAAAACCATCCTAGGTAAGGCAGGTTGACTTCTAACCTTGTTAGGTAACTCAGCATAAACAGTGGGAGGAGGGGAGTGCAAACCTTTCTAAATGACCCTTTTAAAATAATTTAGTTTTTTTGCTGTGTGGAAAGAAGATTTATGCTTAATGAAGCTTTTAATGAAGAAATCTCGGAAAGAGAATGCCAATAAAATCTAATTTTTGGACAAGAAAATCTAATATTTAGAAGTATTTCAATATCCTGGCCTTTGTCCAGATATAATTGAAACACACAATCCAATTACTGTTCTGCACAAAGGACAAAGTAGCATTAATTTCCCTTGAAGATGGTTATTAAAGAGATAAACTGTGATTTTTTTCTTATGATGTCAAGGATATGTTTGTTCCCTGAACATATTTGGCTACTCTTGCAAGACTATGCTGTTCTGTTATTAGTTCATCTCTGCTGGCACAGACAGTTCATTTGAACTTGGTGGATTCACTAGTGGTCTGAGAAAAGCTTCTTTGTTCCTGAAAGCCTTTGAAGCAAGAATTTGAAATATTTTGTGTTCAGCAGTAGAAAATTCCAGAATCTTTGGGACTCTTTATGATTTCCAAACATTTACCTGCTAATGAAAAATAAAGGCTTGCACCTGGGAGACAAAGATACAAAAAGAAAAAGAAGAAAACTTTTTTTAAAGATGAAAAAAAAAAAAACAAAAACAAGAAAAAGCTGAAAGGGAGGAGATCAAAGAGAATACAGTAAGCTACAAGAATACCATAAAATTGCAAAAATAACAGTAATAGAGAAACCACTCGATAGAGGTCAAAATAAATACAACCAGGAAATAAGGGAAGATTAAAAATAGAAAGATGCCAAGGGTAGAAAATATGATTTTTGAAAGACCTTTTATATGGGTTCTACTGCAAAAACAGAGCTTTTAAAGTTATAGCTGAAACATTATCATTTTGTTACGTTTTTTTTAAGAACAGCTGAGAAAAGTCTGGTTTTCTGATGCACAGGGAAGTAGATGGGTATTAACTTTCTATACTGGATCTTGTGATATTTCCTTAGAAAGCCAGTGCTAAAGTGACAGAAAAATCTGTATTTGCTTCTGAACCTAGATGCACATATTGATGGTCAAGTCTGAACCTCTTAAAGAGAACACTGCATGAAATAAACACATCTTGTGCACCCTGAATCAAAAAATCTACCTCTTCTTGCTCTGAGTTACAGAAGGTTCAAGGGGTGAAGCAACTCAAGAGTTTCCACTGATGGAACAATCAGCTTGTATGAACGGACTAAATTTTGGGTTGCCGCATATAGGTCCACCGAGTTTCCCATGGTGCAACACTGCCTTTTGGTGGATTAACAGGAATATACCACTCAAGGTTGAACTTAATGCAATTGAGAACTAGAGCAATATGGGACCTGCTTCTGGGGACTACAACTTTGGCACCAAAATCAGATCTACAGGCATTTCTTTACAGGAGCAAACATTTTGAAACTCATGCTGTCACTTGTCACTTGCTTCGTATTTAAGTAGATTCAGCTTCCTCCAGTAGCACTGCATGTGTGCATATCTGTGTGCACGTATATATGTTTTAAGGGAATAAGTGCTGTGTACTTAAAAGCAAACTCTTTAAGGCACTTTGCAGCATGGAACCAGTTTTCCAGTTCCTTGTAACAGACTTGTGCACTTATGAACACAACATTGCTCATGTTCTTGTTGTTTTATGAGAACTATTTAGAATTTTTTTTAAATCAGCCATCAGTACTAAAATGAAAAAGCAGACTCAGAAATAACAGAGTTTTATGCATATTTTAGGGCAAAAAAAAATTAACTAATCTGGAGAAAAAGCATTGAAAATTTTCAGCCTAAGCAGTGTTTGTATCTCTGAATGAAAAAGGTACGACAATCAAAACCAAAGAACTACAATTTAAAATAATTTGTGACCTTTAGTATAGCAATCCAAATAAATAAAGCAATATGACATAATAAACACTGAAGTATTAAAATAATTATACTGTAATACTTGTTGACAGTAACACAAAACTTTTCAAGTGGGTTTCTCAAAAAGCCATTTCAAAAGATACAAACAAAACTGGAGGCTGTCAAAAGGTGCAGTTTATCCATTTATTCTGCTGCTTTTTATGTTTTTGTTGTTATTGTGATTACAGCAACAGTATTGGAGTATTCTTCTGTGGACCCAAGACTCTCTCTAAGATTCTTCAAAAGACGTGCAGCTCATATTCATCAGTTGATCCAAGAGGAGTTCAGTTTTACTACAATGAAGAAAGTTTCTAGGCTGTACTTGTCACCTCTGTAATAGGTATTACCAAGTTGTGCATTTTTCCTCACCTTCTTGTGTCCTCTACCCATTCTGCAGCATTCAGGCCAGATGTTAAGAGCTGCAAATTGAAGTAGCTGCACTGACTTCAGTGAAAAAATTATATCCTATGCTAACTAAAGATTTGGGCCCAATCTGTAGTCCTTCCTTCAAAGAACTGAAGGGCCGATTCTTCATTGCATAGTCAATGATGCTGTGAATCCACCCACACCTCTGTGAAAACAAATACAAATCCGTAAACTTTGAAGAAAGAGGTGTGAGAAAAATGGACATTTAGAACTGTACCTCACTGTTGTGAATGATCAAACTACTACTGCAGGCAATACTATCATTCCTGCTGTTTAAATCATACCCAGCCGTTCAAAGCATTTTCCTTCCTGGTGTTATGATCTTGCACTTCTAGACTCCTACTGCGCACACATCCACATCATCTTTTGTGCCATAGCAATACTGTTTAAATATATACTTTCCAACAAATTCCTTTTGACCTACCAAAGCATGCACCATTTAAACCTGCCATTTCTGCAGTGGTAGTGGCAGTGCATGCCATAAGCTAATATTTTCTGAAGGTTAAGTAGACTCCAGAAATTTTTGCACTCAGTGAATGGATCTCCTGAGACATGCAACTGAAACTGGGGGAAAAAGTATCAGGTGTCCTTTACATGCCACACTGCTTCATGGGCACTGAAGAATGAGCTTTAAAAGATACAGAATCACAGATATCACGACTGGCTGAGGTGGGAAGGGACCTCTGGAGGTCATCTGGTCCTGGGTCACATGTCTCTCCTTCCACCTCTTGTGCACTTCCTTTTTG
>VXAL01014685.1:559574-581511 GCA_013399475.1 Chauna torquata | reverse complement strand
TTTTTTTTTTTTTTGTCAGGAGTGACTTGTTCATCCATGCAGGCCTCCTTCCACCTTTGTTTGACATTCTCCACAGCAAGACGGATCATTTTTGAGCTTGGAGGAGGTGATCCTTGAAAATCATCCAGTTCTCCTGGATCCCTCTTTTCTCCAGGACCGTATTGAATGGGATCCTTCCAAGCAGGTCGTTGAACACACCAAAGTCTGCTCTCCTGAAGCCTAGGACTATGATTTTGCTATTTGCTTTGTAACTTCCTCTCTGGATCCTGAACTCCACCATTTCACAGTCACTGCAGCCAAGGCTACCCTGAACTTCTACATCCTTGACCATTTATTCCTGGTCTGTAAGTGTGAGCTCCAGCAGAGTGCCTGCCTTAATTGGATCCTTGAACACCTCCATAGGGAAGTCATCACCAGTGTGCTCCGGAAATCACCTGAATTGCTTGGTCCCTGTCATGTTGTCCCTCAGGCAGATACTGGGGTGGTTCCCTATCAGTTCCCTATGAGGACCAAGGCATGTGAACATGAGGCTTCTTCCAGCTGCCTCACCTGCTTCTTCCTTATCAGGTAGTTTGTAGCAGACACCTGCCACAACATGACCCACATTGGTCTGCCCACTAATCTTGACCAGCTGTCAGCTGGCTTCTCATCAATCCCTAGGTAGAGCTCCATGCATTCCTGCTGCTCTCTCATACACAGAGCAACTTCCCTCCTCGGCAGCCCAGCCTGTCCTTCCCAAAGTGCCTGTAGCCATCCATTGCAGCTCTACAGTCATATGAGTTATCCCACAATGCTCCTATGTTCTCAGTGAGATCATTGCCTTTCAATGGCATGCAAGCTTCTAATTCTTCCTGTGTCCTCCCTATGCCTTGTGCATTAGTGTTCAGCACTTCAGAGACGCATCCTGTCACGTGGGTTTTCCAGAAAAGGTATGAGAGTTTCTTTCATCACACTGTCCTGTAAGCACTTGCTTGATTGCGTGCATACGCTTGGGGTGGGCCTCCTTCTACCCTGTTTTGCTGATTATAGCATCTTTCCTGTTCACATCATCCCGCACACTTTGCTTGCCAACTGTGCTTCCTCACTTGGCTGTTGGTCAACCACTCCCTCCCATCGTTCCTAGTTTAAAACTCTCCTCACAGGCTGGACAGCATATGGGCCTTTGCCCCACCGCAGGCAGATCCCATGTCTTCCCAGGAGTCCTCAGTCCTTGAAGGGAAACCCATGGTTGTGTAAGCCACATCCCTGTTGTCAACACCAGCTGCAGAACCAATTGTTGACTCACGGGATCCATCCCCAAGTTCTGCATCATAACAAAAAGCCTTTCGGCTGGTTGGTTGTTCAACAATGTCTGCAGATGAGGGAGGAATCGTATTTGCACGCCATTTCATCGCATGCCAGACTGACAGCCTTGAGAATAATGTATCTAAAATTCACCCATACGTATATCACTGCTTAGTGTTTTTAACAAAGTCTAATTCTCATCTGCATTTCTTGTTCTTCAATCTGCCTTATAACTGATCCAGCCTTTCCTCACAGGTCACAGACTGTTATCCAGAACAGTTTTCTGTTCGCTGATACACTGACATAGCTCTGGGAGGTAGTTACAAAACAGTAAGACATCTTATCACCTCTGCAAACCTTCTCAGGCAGCTACTGGGAGTCCAGAAGTACAGTTCAAGCCAGCTACAGAGCTGCTGTACACACTGCTGTCTGATAGCTGTGTGTCAAACAACCCATCCAGGGCCCAGTGGTCCCTGGAGCCACATCTTCTAACATGGTGGGACTAGCATAAAGCTGTGCATGCCACAGTGCAACCAATGATGCTGTCTCCAAGAGAGAACTGTCTCCAGCTGGTTAGGTCAGACAGCCCGGCAGCACATTGTGTGTCAAAGTGATGAAACTATGGCCTTCATGAGACCCCAGTCTTTACTCCTACCTTCCCTTGGCTTTCACTGGCACAAGAGCCGCCACTGCTATAGTTCCTATCCTCCAAAGCAGTCCTTGCCTTACAGCTTTGCATTGCCCCTCCTTCAAGTCTATCTGAGTGTATCATTACCGCCTTTCTTAACTTGATGTTGTCTTGCACCTTCAAGTACTATTTGTATTTATCTTTGTGACTTCAGCACTGTTAAGCACATGGAGCACAGGATAATTTTGGAATGGTAGGGGGAGACAAAACGAAAAATACGGGACTTAAGCAAGCTAGAAAACCAAGAAAAATATTTCCTTACCTTGCTCCCCAGCACAGAAAGTTAAACTATGCCCAGGCTGGACTGAGGTGTAATGGAGTTCACATAATGCATTTACCCAGCCACACAATAAAAGTGGGAGGTAGAAAACACCCTGTGAATATCAGCAGTTGAATAAGATGAATGACAACATTATATGTATACACTTATACACACACGGGAAATGTATGTGTAGAGGGGACATAGCTGTATAGACAAAAGAAACAATAATAAAAATTATGTCACAGAGGACTACAAGATTATTTTATATCTTTTCTATTGGAGGTTAATAGTATGTGTGAACTGAGCTTGATCTACAAGATACAGTTGTATTATTATTAAGTTTAGGGCAATGCATCTTTATTTTAAAATTGTTGAAGTTTTCTTAAACGCCTGCCTAAGTGAAATGATTAATGTGGTGCATACTGTGTAGCAGTAGAGTGAGTGAAGAATTAGAGCCTCTGCCAGTTCACCTAGAGGCATTTATCTTTTATTTTTTTCCCTGGTGCCCGTGCTGAGCCTCAGGGTAAGCTGACACATTTTTTAATATAAATTAAGCTTCTTTTTATATGTGTGTTGAAAATCTTGAAGGAAATGAGAAATGTGTGTAGGCACCAATACCAGCTGCCATTGCATGAAAGAAAGAGGTGACAATTTCCTGCAGATTCTGAATGATTGTTTTAATGGGGTTGGATCGGAGGTAACAAGCACAAAGATATCGTGCTGCCAGAAAAACAGGATCTGTTCTCCCCCTAGCCTCATGCAACAAGATGTAACATTTAGCTTCTGGCTCAACATGGCATCTCTTCACTGCTTTGATTTATTCCCACTTTTGCAAATCACTGTGGTATGCTACAGGAGATGCATTTAGAGCCCTTGTTATAGTTCATTGAGTAGCACTGCTGTTATCACCACCAGAGGAGAATTTCACTTGTATCAGGACTGAGTGACCTAGAATAAAAGAAAAATAATAATAATAAAAAAAAATAAAAGAAGTAGGAAGGTTTGTTGGACTAGGATAAAACTGCATTTAGGTTGAATGAAAATCCCTTTATTACAAATACAATTTAAATCAAAATGGAAACTACGAAGATTTGGCTTCCTGCCTTGTTTTGAATAACACCGAGCACACAGCAGCTATGATAATGTGAGTGCATATGTAATGACTCTATTATTATGTTTATATATGGAAACATCATTCACTGTCATGGAAAATGAAACATATCTTCATGGATTTGTCTGTTCAGCTTCTTCAGCAGGAAGCGTTCAGCACTATGTAGGAAAATAGTAGTAAATAAAATATAGTCATAACAGCGCAGGTTCGTCACATCCTGTGACAGAAAACTAATCATAGACAAGGATCGTAAATATACAGATTAATTACTTTGGCTCTAACAATAAACATAATGGTATTATAATAATAGGAGTTGTGGTATGATAATTTAAGTTTGTTCACTAGTAAGTGTAAGTTGAAATACATGGTTTTATACTTTTTGGGCTCCCCTCCTTTCCCCCTCCACCCAACCTATGCATGTAGTAGAAATTATTTAAGTAAGTTTGCAACTTAGTTTACACTGAAAGATTAAACAGGAACCACCACTCTTAACAGGATGTGTACATCATGTGGGACAAGTACCATATCATTACAAGGACTCTTCTGCTTCTTTCCTGCTTTTAGATATAATAAAAGGGTTAAGAGGAAATGTTAACTGCAAAACTTTTCTAATGCTTGAGTACTCCTGATTAGCAGGAGATTTTATGAGAACTGCCTTAAATGCAGCTCAGTCACTTTGGAAAGGTAATAAACTAAATGACATGGTGGCTTTATAATCTCAGCAGGTCAACAATTTCAGTGATTTTTATTTTTATTTTTGAGGAGAAATCACCTGAATTTCTTTAGGAACAGTGAAAATGAAAAGAAAAACATGACACTGCTTCTACCCACCTTGCCCTCTGAATACCAAAAGCTAAAGTAAAATGCGCACTTGAGGAATGCAAATCCACGGTGGTCAAAGCAGCATAGCAGGAGATGGCCCAGAAGGTGCATGACCGTGTGCAGCAGAGGTGAATTGTCCCCAGGCCACTATCTCTACTCCTGACACTTCTCAGCCAATCAAACGCCAGGCATGAAACTGCCTTGGTCATGAGAGACGAGCACTTACAAAGCGGAGGGCACTCTACCAGGGACTGGCTGGCCTAAATCTTCTGAGTGCTGAAAACTGGCTGAGCTGAGGCTTTCTCCCATCAGTCAGGTTATCTGTTCTGTAGCAGCAACTCCATCTCCTTGTCTCTGATCATTTAATTGTCTGAGAAATTCTGCATTTCTACATCTGTGGAATAAAATCAGGTGTCTATTGCATTAAAGCTGCAACCAGGAACAGAATCATTTTCCAGGAACGCCTACTTACATGTTACTGAACATGTTCAAATGAGAGTGAACTGATGATTTACGTTTTAAAACTCTAGCCAGATAAGTCTATTCAACACGAGTCTTCTTGACCTTCAACAAATCATATCTTAGAGTGAAAAAAAATCTCATTTACACAATGGTTTTAATATACATGGACAAATGTGTTAGTTGACATGGAAACACACTTTTTCTCCTATCAAAAGCAAGAAAGGACTAAAAGGCTTAAACTCTTTAAAAAATATATTAATATCCTTTCAGAATACATAGTAACAAACAAAAGTTGTATAGTATAATGAACCACTCAAACTAGCACATTTCAAAGGCCAGATGCTTCAAATATTTGCAACTATTATTTCTAAACAATGACGACTTCTAACAGGGTAAGACATTTGTATTCATTGACGATCAAAGCCCTGAGCCTGCCAATACTTATACATGTGCTTTACTAACTTCAAACAATCTTTTTACTGTCCTAGAGGACTAAATATGGCTCCCTTTGAAGCTCATGTACAGAAGACTGATGTCAGGCTGAAGGTTGGGGCCGGAAGGCTGATCTGTATTATTCAGCTATTAAACCACTGGACTGTCTTGATTCTTGGGTAGAGACTGTTTCTCTGGTACAGTAATTCTAACTATGAAAGACAATTTACAATCATGTTTGCCTTAAGGTACACAGATAAGATTGCATTTACACACTTTAATAAAAGGCCTGGTTTTCGGTGGTCTTGTAGCTTCTTGTAAGTAAAAAATGTGGTTTTGGGGAGAGCTTTCTGCTTTTCTTTTTTTTTGCCAAATGATGAATAACAAAATCTGAACATTTTATTCTGCGGAAATATGAAAATAAGCAGGAGCGAGGGGAAATATGAGCCTGTCCTCAGAAACAGCATTCCTGGTCTCCAGCCTATGTCTGACCATTATCCAGCATTGCTGCATTGAACTTTAAATCTCCTGTCCCACTCAATGGCTTGTGCCCTAGGTTCTCTGCACAAAAACATCTTTCCTCCTGCTGCTGTCCAAGGCTGCAAAAACACACACAGAAATCATTACTGTCAAAAACTGAGCTAAGTGGAGCTTTGTGAGCAAAAATAAAGAAGCATGCATAAGCCCAAATTAACACACAGTAGTTGTGAGGTGTATGTACATAGGAAATTTGCAGAAACCTGTGTGCTTTATATCTCACAGACGCTGATGTCCATAATTCCCTCCTACTGTAACAAGTACAATGTATTTATTCTCAGGTTTCCAGGAATTGATCAAGGTTAAAAAAATGAAAGAAAAATTTGAATTCTAAAGGTCACAGGAACCTGATCAACCTGCAACACCAAACACTCATTAATTACACATTACTATGCAATTACATTACATTTAGATTAAAATGTTTAGATTGAGGGATACCCACCATCTGCACACTAATGCTAATAAAATAACCATGCCATTTTCTGAGTTTGTGTGCTGCTAAGGAAATTCAGAGGGCTATGCAGAACGCATATCAATGCAGAGCTACCCATTTAAAAAAAAAGAATGATCTTAGATTCCTTACTATGCAGACAAGAGGAAGATAGTTAAGAGGCGCAGTTGGACAACTTTGAATGTAATATCAAAGGTCTGATGATGAAACAAACAAATGTATGCTGTGATACTGGTCAACACAGAAGTTACTTTAAATATAAACCATGTGGAGAACAGTAAGATTTGACTGAACTGGGCTTTGGGTAACATAAACATGCCTGAGTACAATTTCTCTGACAGGAATATACATCACCTATTTTATTATTTAATGGGAGCTGTGGTTGTCATTGCAAGGATGTATCTATAGTAAAAGACATCAGGCATAATCACAGACACTAGCCAACCTATGCATATTACAGCAAGTAGATCATCCTTCTATAACATTGTGCATTCATAAAGGAGTCTGAAACACTTTAAAAATAGCCTGATTCTGGGAGGTGCTGCATGGCAAGAGCTTTTAGTGAAACTGAAAGAAACTGCAGCTGCTCAGCATCTCCAGAATGAGACCTCCAGAGTCCAGTCAATGAAATTAACTGGAGTTTTGCCAGAAAGAGGACAGTAGAATTTGGCTGAGATAGTCAATGTCAGTGCAGAATTATATATTGCAAATATCGAATGCTGAACTTTAAAGAAAAAAAAAAAAGAATTCACTTCAAATGGTCTGATTTGTTTATAGTGAAATAGCAAGTGCTTAGTACTTGCTGATTGTCTTACTACTATAGGTATAGATAACCATCATAATGAAGTCCATAAGAGGGAATACATCTCTTTGGGGAAGCATGCAATTATATCCAGACGTTAATGTTACTATAGTAGGCTCCAGTTCAGCAGAGCATTTTTTCTTATGCTTAATTAAAGGCATGCAAGATGGGTTCTTTTGTTTCAAGGGGGTTAGCACATGCTCAAGGCTCAGTCCATATCCTGAAAGCTTTCTTTAAATGAGACCCTAAACGCCTCCACATGGAAGTACTTCCTAAATAAAAGAGAATCTTCTCACAGGGTTACTGAAGAAACTAGGAATCTCCTGGGCTTTGCTCTCCAAATAAATCATATCTTTAAGGAAATGCATGAAATCTGTTGTCCCCTTTTCTGGGGAGCCAGGTAAGACAAATCGCAATTTTTAGATTTGCATTTCCCATAATAACTGGTTGTAACATTGTTCCTTAAAGAAAAACAACTCATGCAACTATGTTGTCTGTCTGTCTATCTGCCTATCTACTGGTTCCCTTTCCAACCTCTCTCTTCCTTAGCAAATTTTCTTTAATTTATCAACCATTTTCAATCAAGATATAAGGTATATAATATTAATGTGAACTCTTATACAGTCCATATCACCAATATTGTCTGAATACCTCAAAAGTTTAACAAGTGAGCAATGCCAATGAGCAGTCACTGAAACAAAGTGAACACACCTAACTGAGAAGCTGCACATCTCAAAACATGGAAGGCATGCCAAACTCACAGCATAGTGCTGAACCTTTGAAATTAATGACTCCAAAGAAGAAATGGAGGTTTTACCAGATAAACATACCACCACGCTCATTCAGTAAAGTATTGCAGCAAAAAAGCTAATTGTTCCTTTGCACACAGGAGGGATGAGACCAATACTGGTATATTGCAAATTGTTCTGTTGTACATCTTAGGATGTTAAGAAATTAGAGTATAGAAAAGTGCCACAGACATAATGTCAGGTCCTCTGACATAGAGCGAGTGATTTCTGTGATTAAAGGGGAGGTTAAAAAAAAAAAAAACCTATCAGAAAAGAAACAGCATTTGGTATTTTCTACTAAGTAATAGTATCCAAATATCTGAGTGCAGATTTTGATGCTGGACTAAAGTCTGATCCTATTCCGAGTAAAGAGCACAAGAAAATGCTTGTTGCCTCACATAGTAACAGGATCCAGCAAAAGACCACACAAAAGCACAGCAATGGGCTCTCAGGAAGACCAAGATTTCATTTTCAGGTAGGATAGATCAGAAAATTTTAAAGCTCCTCTTTTAATATTTCATGTGAAAAACAAATAATAACAAAGAATAAAGCCAGGTAAATAAATAACATGTTGCTTCCTGAAGGTAAGAGGATGCACTTATCCCCTTTATGACTATTTGAGGCTAGACTGCATTTGTTTGCTTTCTGATTTCTGCCACCTTGCTCTTACCTAGAGAATTTTCTAAGATTGCAAAGGTGGACCCGTTTATTTCTTATATCTCCCATTAACAACTTGAAATAAATTTTTACAGAAACAGATATGAAGTCTTCATCCCAGCTCCTTATCACCTCTGCATTATTGGCTCCATAGTAATCCAAGCTAATGGTATTTGGTTATTGCCCTGCTTAAAGGTACATTAAAGCTGTGTCTGCAAATAATACTATTTACAAGAGTAAATTCATTCCTTCTTAATCCATTTGCTAATATTTTCTATTAAATTAATGCTAGAGGAGGAAGGATTTAGTACACTTCACCTCCTGCAGAAGTAATCAGAAAATATTTATGAACATTTGCAGTTGTGATAGGAGGAACAGAACAGCAGGAATTTTATTATGCTGCTCTTATCCTATCTTTTTTTCTGACTGATGTTAACTACTGTACAAAAATCCAAAGCTCATCTGAGCAAATGGATCTATGAATTTTCAAAATTCCCTGTCTATAACATAAATTTGAGGGGGGGAAAAAGTAATTCATACCTTACTAGGTAAGTTCAACTCCACAAAGCACTGGGACATACTGTTAAACAGAGGAATGGGAACTACTCTAAAAGACAACATCAATTTAGAAATTCAGTCATTGAGAGCTTGCTTCATGAACTGAAGCTAATTAATGCTCTCGTGTTGGGTTGAACCCAAACCATCAGAATGATAGCAGCTCCACAGCTGAATTACTTTGTTAGTATTCTGCCACTTAAAATTCCACCCATTCACTTTAAAAGGATTAAGCACATGATTAAATTGTTCTTCAGGAAGGGAAGAAATGAACAATTAAAATCTTCTAAAAGACAAAGCTGACCAAAGGTATTTAAATACAGAATGACTTACAAAATGCTTTCTGCAAAAAAGTATCTTTTAATTATCTGCACAGACTTAACTCCTTGCACAAATCTGCTTGGAAGCTCTAGAAAAAGCACCTTTGTCATCTCACTCTTACATGGCCACTTCAGTAGAGAAGTTGAATATCCTAATATTAAAACACAACGATGAAGCTGACAGCATGAACTATGCAATTTTTTAAAATGAGAATAATTTGTTCATGCAGATATCTGGAACAATGTGAAAAGAAAAACTGAGGGTAGATCAAGCAGACACCTTTACCTTGGGAATGGGAAATAGCAGGGATTACTCTTACAAAGGATATAAATCTGGAATATTTGCAAGTTAATTTTACATTTTGCAAAATGGCTTTAACTTGGGACATTCTCCATGACTGTGCTTTCATGTTCTTGCAGTTTATTTGCATTTCTATTTGCTCTTGTTTGTATACTTTGCTTTCTGAAATAGACAAGAATAAGATTTCAATGTGTGTTTAGGCTGTGAGACGATGATCAGATGTATAGGGCTATAAAACCACATCTGCTAATGTCTCTAAATGATGCTACAGCTGCTTAAAATCATAACATTTACTCATCTAGGTTATCAACTGAATCAAAATTATATTTACAACTGGATTTTTCATCAAATACATGGGATTATCAAAGGTAACATTTCAAAAGGAATTGAGTTAGGAGACTAAATCACATTGACTTTCAATACAATGCAGGCATCTATGTGACATAAATATGTGACATATATAGATTAGTATTTTCAGTACTAGCCCACGTCAAAAGTATGAAGCCTTTCACTGTGTTGGGAAGCAGCACATTGGAACTGAGAAGCAGCCAAAGGCCTTAAGCAAAGGAGGGGCAGAGGAAATGTAATAGAGGGCACAACATTTGTAGTTCCAATCGTTAAGTGAACCATGGTCTTGCCCTCAAACAGGAACACCTAGAAGGCTTGCTCATGCTGCCCTGAAGGAGCATTGCCATTTTCTTCTCTCTGGTGTGTGGATTGCCTTAGAATTTGTTATGAGTCATGCAGACTAAGGCATCTTGTAAGATTTAAACCAACATGGCTTTGGCAGTCACCTGTCATAGTCCGAAGATATGAAGATCTGTTCTGTAGTGGGGCAAACGTGGACAATGACGATATGGTCAGTGAGCAAAATGGTTCCAAAAGTTGGGGCAGAATGGGTGGTAGGGTAGCAGGAGCTGCAGGAGGCAGTAAAGCAAGCAGAGGCTCAGCAACAGGTCTTCTTTTAACTATTGGGCTAGGCCCAGATATGTCACACAAGGTAGTGGCACACACAAGTGAATGCTAATATGGCAGCAGCTTCAGAGTGATTTGTGAGGCCTGTGAACACCGCAGGCATGTATGGTCTCTCTCTGTGTGACTGACATGGCGAATGGCACAGGGCATAGCACTGCCATCCATTTCTGTATCAATGCGACTGAAGACGCTTACTGATGATGACTTAGGCAGGAAACATGCTTTTCAGACTCATATCCAGGACAACTCAACTGCAGCTCAGGAATATGTGCAGCTCACCCACAATTATGTTTCCCTGTTGAATCCATGATTTTGGTATAGCTTCTATCTGGCACCATACCAGGAAAAAAAAAAAAAAGAAAGAAAGAAAGAAAAAAATGTTTTGCTTCCAGAAATGTCTCTAGCCCTGAGGAAATGATATAACATGAAGAAAACTTCTAGGAATTTTGACTTGGGCTTTAGACAACCGGAAGAGCCAAAAGTCTAAGATCTTGAACTCTTAAGTTTGTCAACTCCTCCTGAACTCCTAAGATGGGCCCCACTCTGAGCTGTGTCTATTTTTTTCTGTCCACATTGACACTGGAAGTCATGGTAGATAACCAGAAGAGATTTAGGAGAGGTAAGCACCTTAGCAGAAAGGAGAGGTCCTTAATTTATTCCACTGTGAAGAAGTCACAAACCTCATGTCTAGGGTTCCCTCATCTTGCGTACGTTTAGCTGTAATCCAAGGCTGTTGGGAAGCTTCTAGAATTACAATGGGAGCGGAACACAGGTAGCAGACAACTCAGAACTCCCAAACCTGAATAACAAGCCCAACACAAGTTTATGAGGAGCAGCTGTGAACCCTACCGTGTGGCCAAAGAGACAGTGACACTTAGGTTAAGGTGATGGTGGCAAATGGCTGACCTTGCTGCAAATAGGTTTAGTCTGGAAACTAGGACCTAGGAGACTGATTTCTGTTATGGATCATGAACCAAGTTCTGTTTACTTGTGTTAACTGCTGAGAAGAAAAGATCCTTCCCTCTTATCTCTTCAAAATAACTAAAATCATGTCCAAAATGGTGGATCACTGGAAGTGCACCACAGAAAAACAGTCTCTGCAGGTTGACTTGAAAACCATTTGTTTCTGGAGCGGGCAAAAATCCAGGAGAGCTCACCAGGTTTTAAGGTCATTCTACAGATGACTGGCAAATGGGATGACAGCTCATCCCATATAAGATTCCTAGTATCTTAGGTAAATGTCCCAATGAAGTTAGCACAGGATGAAGGGATCAGGGCTTCCCAACACCAGATCTTGATTCCCGGTAAGACAAGATCATTCAAAAGCAAGAGCATCCTACACTGCATTAAGAAATGCACTGCTGGCAGGTTGAGGGAAGTGATACTTCCTCTCCACTCAGCATTGGTGAAACACATCTGGAGTGCTGGATCCAGTGGCGGGCTACCCAGTACAAGAAAGATATGGAGCTACTGGAGTGAGTCCAATGCAGGGCCACAGATGATTAAGTGACAGGAACGGAGTGCACCCTCAGCAAGTTTGCTGACGACACAGAGCTCAGAGGAGTGGCTGATACCCCAGAGGGCTGTGCTGACATTCAGAGGGACCTCGACAGGCTGGAGGGTTGGGCCGAGAGGAACCTCGTGAAGTTCAACAATGGCAAGTGCAGGGTCCTGCACCTAGGAAGGAGTAACCCCAAGCACCAGTACAGGCTGCGGGGCGACCTGCTGGAGTGCAGCTCTGCAGAGAGGGACCTGGGAGTCCTGGTGGACAGCAGGCTGACCATGAGTCAGCAATGTGCCCTTGTGGCCAAGAAGGCCAACGGCATCCTGGGGTGCATTCGGAAGAGTGTTACCAGCAGGTCAAGGGAGGTGATCCTCCCCCTCTATTCAGCCCTGGTGAGGCCACACCTGGAGTATTGTGTCCAGTTCTGGGCTCCCCAGTACAAGAGGGACATCGAACTACTGCAGCGAGTTTAGAGGAGGGCTACTAAGATGATTACAGGACTGGAGCACCTGTCGTACAAGGACAGGCTGAAAGAGCTGGGCCTGTTTAGCCTGGAAAAGAGAAGACTGAGGGGAGACCTCATTAATGTATATAAACATCTGAGGGGAGGGTGTTGAGAGGATGGAGCCGGTCTCTTCTCAGTTGTGCCCAGTGACAGGACAAGAGGCAATGGGCACAAACTGAAACCCAGGAGGTTCCGGCTCAACATGAGGGGGCACTTCTTTACTGTGAGGGTGACAGAGCACTGGAACAGGTTGCCCAGAGAGGTTGTGGAGTCTCCTTCTCTGGAGATATTCAAAGCCCGTCTGGATGCCATCCTGCGCAACGTGCTCTAGGTGATCCTGCTCAGCAGGGGGGTTGGACTAGATGATCTTCAGAGGTCCCTTCCAACCCTGCCCGTTCTGTGATTCTGTGATTCTGTGACTAGGGCATCTTTGATGACAAGACAGGCTGAGAAAGCTAGGACTGTTCAGCCTGGAGAAGAAAAGGCTCAGGGGGATCTTATCAGTGCGTATAAATACCTATATATTTATATAAAGGAAGGGAGTGAAGACAAGGAAGCCAGACAGTGGTGCCCAGTGACAGATCAAGAGGCAATGGACACAAATTGAAACACATACATTTCCCTCTGAACACAGGAAAAAAATTTTGTACTGTGAGGGTGGTCAAACACTGGCTGAAGTCGACCAGAGAGGTTGTGGAGTATCCACCCTTGGATACCTTTACAAACTGACTGGATGTGGTCCTGAGCAACCTTCTCTAGCTGACCCTGTTTGAGCAAGCGGGTTGAACTAAATTACCTCAAGAGCTCTCTTCCACCTGAACAATCCTGGGATTCTGTACAGATGCTGCTGTACTTCTTGTTTGGAATTTAACAAGTCTCAGGGTCATCTACAGAATTTTCTCCTTTTCCATAATTATACCTATGGTAGCACCAGGAAATGTTGAACCTGCAGAGAAAAAACAGAGACCAGAAGTGAAAATGTGATCTGATATACCCTCAATCTGAATGAGAGGTTGAATGGAGTTGCTTCTGTTGCAAAGAATCTACAGGTCACACAGTGTTCTCAATAATAACATAATACAGTGTTTAGTGTTACTTACCAAAAATGTGGTCAGATTTTGCTTTCTTCTGAAAAAACAACACCAAATTGTCAGTAATTGTTATGTCTCATTTTAAATACCAAGGTGAGACGGAAAGCTGAAAATATCATTTGTTTAGTAGGGAAACGTGGCCATGATAATCTAATGAAATTATGGAAAATCCAAAGTTGCACCTGTCCAAACTATCCATAAGAATTCAAAGATGTATCTTGGCAGAGGACCCAAATAGCTCCTCAGAGAAAACCTATCATAGATCCAAGAGAGGAACCTACATGTCTAGTCCAGAAGTTGCCAGATGTGTTTATAAGCAGACCAGCTGAGCACCTGATCTTTCTAAGTGTATAAATGCATCACTGCCTAAGTGTAAGAAAGCATTTTGCAGGATGGTTATCAAAGACAATCAAGAAATAGTTGCAGAAAATAGTTAATTTAAGCATCTTTGAAAAGTCCCAATTTTTTCAGTTTGTAGTATCTGCATTTTGTATTGATTTCTGGCCTCCATAAATGTTTCCTTGCTCCACTTGTCATAACCAGCAAAAATCACACATCCTTTATCATCTACCTCTCATTTTGGCCAGATCCCTCCTCTCCTTGTATCTTCTACTGCCTCTCTTTTATATTGCAACATATGCCATGTATCCTCACATTCACTCACCCCTTTATAAAGCTTTCTGAGTCTGCTTCCCAAAAACCTATATATTGTTGAGGGGCCATCTGGTTCATGAGAGCAGCCCATGCTTCAAAGAAGCACCTTGATGTTTTCTCCCCTTTGCCCTCCCTACAAACATCCATAAAGATCCCTTATTGTGCCCTTCAGATCCTTCTTCTGTGATGCTATAGGAAAAATGCTGCCTTGCTGAGGCCACAGCTTGCCACACTGACCATGCACTAACTCAGTGCCTCCTTATTTTTTTCATCTGTTAGTATCTACATTTTCCCCTGTCTTTTAGACATACATACATACATGGCAAGCTCTTCCAGACAGATGTCATATCTTCTGCTGTGCTAGACCCCAGTCTGACATGCTGGGGTTCTGCTGGGGGCCTCTGGCTGTAACTACAATATCAAAAAATCCATTCTAAGCTTTGAATACCACATTGAATAGTGTCTATTTAATGCACAAGGCTGAACAGACACATTCATTAGCAGTCTGAACGAAGCTGTGGCTCCAAATTAACTTCAAACAAGTTTTGGAAGAAGAAAAAGAGAGAAATCAGTTTACCCTATCTACCTCTATTTTCAGACTACAATATGACTCTATATATCTAGAAGTAAGTAAACCACTGCTATATTTTCAAAGATAATAGAATATCTTGTAAAACCAAATCAAATCAAGAAGACATAAAAGAATTAATACGTATTCCCACCTGGTGAAAATCAGCACAGTTACCATGGCTTTAGCAGAACCCTAGCAATTTAAAAGCTCGGTAAAGTCTGAGCACAATATATTTTGAGAAAACTCACACAGTTGATTAGGAGAGCAATTTCTTGTGAATGACTTTTAATTTCAGTATAGCACTTCCCTTTTTCTCGACAGTAAAATCACTCCAGTTAGCTCTACTCTTCATCACTCATCACTACAGTAATGGTGTTTTTTTGCTGCCTCAGAAATGCGTGGTCAGAATGCAGTGGTATCTATAATGCCCTAATGATGTAAGAAAGTCAAGGTTCAATTATTGTACATATTGCATGATACTGTAAAATATTGTATTTATTTATCAGGAAAAAAAAAAGATGTAAAATCTAACAATAAATGAAATACTTTCTTTTTTAAATAGATTTTTGAATCACTCTTCTTACCTTTTTCTTAGCAAAATATAAATTCTGACCTAACCTACTTAGGAGCTTCCAAAGAGCAGACCCACTATGATTAACAACCTACCCTTTCATGTGGCATATTTAGTAAACCTGAACCTCTAGTTTTTGCAGCTTGAATTTTGCTTGCTAAATCTTCCTTTCTTGTTTACTGTAAGCTTATACCATTGACCTTCTGCTTTTTATTTCCGCTTCGCAGAATATATGGCGTTCATATTCCAGCAGTCTGACTCGACATAAGGACATACAGTGGAGTCAGTAAACTTTTTGTTCCTTGGTACTGTGCAGCTCACACACCATGGAACAACAGTGGCACCCAGTGGCCAGACAGCTTGGTCCAAATACTCATGCCCTGAAGTTTCTGTCTGCATTTTATAAACCCTTTTCCAGCATTTTGAAGACAGAAATGCTTCCCTGCTCAAGCTCACAAAATCCTACCCCACCTCTCTACTTGAAAGACAGAAGTTAGAGAACTGAAGCTAAAAGGTTTCCTTTCTGCAATTTTTTTTGAATATCACTTTTTCTTAGAGCATAAGTAGCCAACCACAGGTATTACACGCTTAGGGTAATGCTTATTTCTGGGCGATCAGGCAGAGACTGACTTGCTTGACATGAGCACAGAAAAAGGAGGAGTGCAAGGACATTACCTAACTCCAACACACTGTACAGTGACTCCAGAAGAGGCAAGCTTATGTGCTAAAACTGCCCTGCAGGACAGTTCAAAGAAACCCTCAGGGACATTGCCTGTTCTGTGATCTGCCCTGTGTGGGGAACACACGGGTTCTGCACTGCTGACAGCGCATGGCTCTCTGTTACAAGATCATACATCAGAACGTTACACAGGAGGCATTGGTGATAACGCAGTGTGGCCATGAACACTGTTAACTTTAAACAAAAGTGTGTGATAGTACAAATTTCATGTGCTTCTCAGAGGTTCACATAACTTTGTATTTATTTTTCATGATATGCAGAGTATAAAAATTCTCATTTTCAGTTGATATGGTATGCTGGACTTTCAATGAAACTCTTTGGGGGAGCTACGGACAGTAGTGGTAACTTTTTTCTTTAATTTATGTGACTTAATGCTTAAAAAAGGAATATCAAGTTTGAAAATGCTATGTCAGAGAGCCTAATAAGATGCAAACAACTGTTACACTCATGGGAAAAATCTCCAAGAAGGAGACTTGGTGTTGGGAAGCCTGAACAAGACCAAGCTCGCTAAAACAATAATGTTTCAAAACACTGCAAAATTCCAAATGCTAAATGGGTGATGAAGGAGCAGTGGTTTACAGTGCTGTCTGTTTTTATGTCTTCGGGCCCTACTTGCAGTGTGAAAATCCACGGTTCTACAGCGGTTGGCAGATAACATAGGTGAGAATGGTCTTAATGCTCATCATAATTCCTAGCACTCCTAAAAAGTTACCACAAGCTTTGCATTAATTTGCATTAAAGACAGTCTTTTTAAATGTCCTACGACCTAGAATGGTACGATCAAGTGGAAATCAAAACTGTCAACTGAAAATAAAACTCTTTAGCATGGATGGCTATGGCTAGAGCTTGACAACGTGACCTAACTAGATTAAGTGGCTTAGAAATCAAATGGCACATCAGAAGAATAAGCATTAAAAGAAATTCTAATGTTTTAAAGTAAATATAATGATTTTTAGACATCTGCTGTGGCAATACTGAAAGCCATGAATTTTTGTATTTCCTGAGTTATGTTAGGAAAGAACTCAGCAGTCTGGATAGCATTTTTTGCCAGATTTTCTGTTAATGGGAAGTCTTTGTTCCTTGAGAGACCAGTTTTTGCTGCACGGCGTTTTTGAAGTGATAACACGGAAAATACTGCTCTTGATCATACTGGGGCCTGACGAATCCACAGTGGTACACTGACACAAGGAGGAAGATTTTCCCCATAACTGAACTGTTTTGCTTTATGGCAAGAAATGGATGCAGTAGTTCTGTATTAATCCACATTATATGTAACTATTGCATTTAACAGAACTATTTAGTTCAAAAAAGGTACCCTAAATTGCTTTGCCTCCACCATCAAAGAGCAAGAAACAGCAAGAAACCATTTTATGGATCCTCTACACAGCTAACACTGAAGATGTTTCATGACTGTTTTGCAATTTCTTGCAGCCTATGGCATCTAAAATTACTGTGACTATGCAGATGTACCTCTGCCTCCTGTTCTCTTACCAAAACTTTTTACCATTTGCTACTTTATTTTCTTCAGCATTTTATCTGGCAGCAGAGCCTTTCCTGAGGGAGGGCAGTTACTGTGTTTTTTGTATACAGCCTGGTGCAATGGGCTCCTAAAGTCTGTTTAGGATCCTTATGAGGTAGTACAATAGAAATAATAAACATTTTATTTTAGCTAACCATAGAAAACAGCGTATATGAGAACTACATGAAGAACTGAGGCTTTGTGGTGTGAAAACAATTGCAGCACTGTGGAAAATTAAAAATTTTCTCTGTCTAACCTCTTTTGTGTGTTACATTTTTGTATCGTTTTTCAATACACTCTGGCCATTTATAATTTGTTATCCTACTTACCTAAAGTTGATGTAAAATAATTGCCAAATAGATATTTTTTCTGTCTGAAAATTCTAATGGAGTGTGGCGTTACGGGAGCATGGTGTGAAGCCTGTTTTCTAGAATAAGATGCCCTAATGCAAAACTAGTAACAATAATCCCAAACAACACAATCATTTTAGGCCAGTGATATCATGCTTCCTTTTGCAGGGGGGAGTTATTTTTAAGTTGTAGCAACCTGAACACAGAACCAGTACATAATTGGTATCTATGAATGAACACAACAAGTCTATAAAAATAAAAACTGAAATTATCAGTGAAATTCCATAATTACAGTGAAAACTTTTCATTGGTACATGTTTTTTTTGTAATTATGGTGGCAACTTTGGTTTCAGTGCTTGCAATGCTGACAAGTGAACCTGAATTCAAGCTGCACTCAAGATAAAGAATTCCAAGTGATGCCCTAAGAGTGTCTCTGCACAACTGATCTCAGGACCTGAATATGAGTTTCTTCAGATGCCTGGTTTACCTTTCCCTGCCATCTATCTAATCTGTGGAAAATGTGCTGAACATTTGATTGTTTTCAAAACGTGTAGGCTATGTCTCCAAGGCCAAGACAATTTATTTTTACAGGGATAGGAAACCATTTCAGCAGAATTCCAAATTATTTTGTGTGTGTGTGTGTGTGTGTGTGTGTGTATTTGTTGTTAACTGTTAAAAATTCTTGGGTTGAGAATCCAGCACCAAAACGCAGTTGCCCAAAGTCTAATTTGAGGGGTAATTAAAGTTTTGTTATAACTATTTACAGTAGTGCTCTCCATATTCAGCTGCTTTCTAAATACTTAAGGACTGTCCTGACCATGGTGCTCATAACCCTTTATTGTCAAACAAATAATTACCAAAAAGTCAGTCCCGTCACCAAAGGCCTTAGATTCAAAGCAGACAACACAGCTGTAAGGCAGTGAATGTACGGACCTGCACGGCATCTCCCAATGATAACACAGCAGACCACCCAAACAGCTGGGAACAAAACACGTATCTCCCTACGTGAGGGTCACTGCCTTGTAAGTGGCACCACAAAAACAATTTTTTCATGCACAGTATGCAGGCCATTATAACGCTACGTTCTTGCTAATGGCACAGCTTGAGATGCGACATGATAGCCCAAGTAAACTGGAAGACCTTCCAGTAGTTTATTTTTCTTCTTGCAGACTTTGAGGTACACAATCAGAAATTTCTTCCAGTGACAATTCCAACACATCAAGCTAAAGAAGCTAGAAAGTCATGGAGTAGGTGTCAGGCATTCACAGAAATGGAAAAATCCCTTCCGGTTCCTTTTCTCACATTTCTTCTAACTGTGAACTTTGTTCGGACCATGAAAAGGAAGTGCTCTTTGTGCAGGCCTTTCATAGCTTGCAAAGGAATGAAAGGGTTGGAATAAGCATAATAAATAGATGAATGCTTGGAAAGCTCACTTTTCCTCTTGCAGAATATGAGATTTTTAGTTGGAGACATCTACTAGACACGACCAGATGATGTGACGGGTTAAGGCTTAAATCATCCGCTTTCCCTTCACGAGTTTCAAGGGCCACCTTGACTCTCCAACTGATACACTGAAACATTACATAATTTTTAGGAGTCTGAGAAACCTATGAACTGTACACTGGAGTTACTATTTTAGCAAGCAAGTTTTCTACCAATTTTTTTTCTGTAAATACAACTATTAGCATAGATTGATATATTTCTAAATTACTTAAAGATAAAGCTATTGTATTTTGCTATTAGTACTGTAAGAGTTATGACCACACAAAATACCTGGAAACTTCTGTATATGCACCTCATCAGGAAGGAGCTTGTACTTTATCAATGATGGAACAATTTTTGTACAGAAAGATTCAGTAGACTTAAAGCTGCAAGATGAAAGTGCTCAGCCAAGGTGACAGTCAAGTATGAAATGCATTATTAAAAGAATGGTCTGACATAACATTTTTCATGTACTGGGAAAAACTAATAAGCTGGCAACATTTTGCTTTAGAGGTAAAATAGCCTGGATGCATCAGCTGGTGATAAAGCTGATTCATTGCATGCTGTTTTCACAGTTGCTCCTCCAGTCCACATTTCTTCAAATTTCAAATTTCCTCAGATTTTAATTAGAAAAATCATCATATTATTATTTTCTTCTAAAGTTCTTTTTGGAATTGGGCAAAGTAACAAATGTAATTTGAAATCCCACATTTCCACCAAGAGGTGGAGTTTGCATTTTATTGTTTCAATTATAATGACCTCAAATTCCAAAAGACATAAAAAGACAAATACTTTATACCTCACAAATTCAAAATTCCAGTGTTTCAGTTAAGATTGGGATCATGACATTTTATTCCATTATTCCACTGTATACAAACAATAATTACTAGTCCAGCTCCTTTTCCTACTGACGCTAATTGCAATGTTCCCTACATTTTTAATGACTCTCTTCAACTACCTGAAAGGAGGCTGCAGCGAGGTGGGCATTGGTCTTTTTTCTCAGATGACAAGTGACAGGATGCGAGGAAACAGCCTCAAGTTGCACCAGGGGAGGTTTAGATTGGACTTTAGGAAGAATTTCTTCAAAGAGAGGGTGGTCAAGCATTGGAACAGACTGCCCAGAGAAGTGGTGGAGTCTCCATCCCTTGGAGGGGTTTAAGAGACGTTTAGATGGGGCACTAGGGGGTGTGGTTTAGTGATGTGACTTGGTAGGTCAGGTTGACGGTTGGACTTGATGATCTTTAATGTCTTTCCCAACCTAGATGATTCTATGATTTAAGTAGAACATACTATTGATGGCAAAAACTATGTCTAATGTACAATGCTGTTTTAAATTATGCCCATTGTTTACACTGAGTGAGTAATTACTTTTTGGAATTCCTTTAATGCCTCCATTTTCTTATATCTACCTAGCAAAATCCTTGATTATCTGTGTCTTTTTGGTAACTGTTTAGCTTTCTGGAAACATCTTCTAAGCATTTACCTGTTGGAGTGAGTTCAGAGGGAGGCCATGAGAACGATCAGAGGGCTGGAGCACCTCTCCTATGAAGACAGGCCGAGACAGTTAGGGTTGTTCAGCCTGGAGAAGGCTCTGTGGAGACCTTCTAGTGGCCTTTCAATACTAGAAGGTGTCTACAGGAAAGGGGAAGGATTCTTTTATCAGCGGGTGTAGTGATAGGACAAGGGGTAGTGGCTTTAAACTAAAAGAGAGCAGATGTAGATTAGATATAAGGAAGAAATTCTTCACTACGAGGGTGGTGAGGCACTGGAACAGGCTGCCCAGAGCAGCTGTGGATGCCCCATCCCTGGAAGTGTTCAGGTCTAAGCTGGATGGGGCCCTGGACAACCTGGTCTGGTGGGAGGTGTCCCTGCCCACGGCAGGGGGGTTGGAGCTGGGTGGTCTTCGTGGTCCCTTCCAACCCAAACCTTTCTGTGATTCTGTAATTTATTTACACTGCTGTAATAATCACCAAGCACATCATTATAAAAGCAAAATAGAAAAAGAACCTTTAAAGGCAACAATTGTGCAAAAGTGCTGTGGAAAAGGGAACTTCCTTAACCCACTGTGACCAAACACACTGCAGAGGCGACCTCCTGGCCACCCAACCTCCCCCCCCGCATGCGCACACGGAGCGGGTGCCGGGCCCGCCCGCCTCATGGCGCACGCGCAGCCCTGCACGGCCCTGAGCGCCACGGCCAATCAGGGCGCTGCGCGCGCACAGGCGCCTTCAGGAGACGCCTCGGGGAGGCGGATCAGAGGAGCTTCCTTTTCCGGGTCAGTTCCAGTCTACTCCGTAAGAAACGGCTGCGCTGCTCGGGTGCTGCTCGTGGGGTTTCCTTTTCGCAACAGCAAGGGAGAGGCAGTGTCGGCGCCTGCCCCGCGCCTTGGCGCCTGCCCGCGCGGCGCCCAGCTCCTCCCGCGCGCGGCACCTTCCCCAGCCACGCCGGCGGCTCCCGCGCATGCGCAGCCGTGGCGGCGTGTTTCGGGTGGGGGAGGGGGCTAC
>VXAL01014685.1:525629-542257 GCA_013399475.1 Chauna torquata | reverse complement strand
GGGGGGGGGGGGTATGAGTTTTTGTTGTTTGTTTTTGTAGTGTTTTTTTTTGCCTTGTTTTGTTTGTTTTTGAGGAAATCTGGTTACCAAGACAGTTTGGAACTGAAAATGAAAGGCAGATGTGTCTGTTACTTAAAGACCATTGAATTGGCTTCTTGGACAGAAAGCATTGTTTTTTTGTTTTTTTTTTTCTTGCCTCATAATTAAGGAGAAAAAAGTTAAATATAAAGCGTTATATGTTACTGATAGCCTGATTTGCTAAATACATAGTTTGTTTTTAAGCATCTTGGCTGTAACAAGCCATCAGTACATTAATTGTACTGTTGCTTGTGTTGAAATAATTCCGTTTCATTCAGCAAATGTTACTTGGAAAGTCAAAAAGAATGGTTCAAAAAATCAACCAGAAAAGTACACTTGCAGCAGGCTTAAGCATTCTTTCCTACCTCATTCTTTTTGCTGATGTGACCAAAAATAAAATACCTTGCATAAATACAGTTGCATCCCAGATTTAAGAAGATTTAAGTGTTACACATTCTTTAAAGTAATCAAACTACACTTAGCACAAAAAAAGCCTCAACGGATAGAAACGACTGTAGTTACACATAGTCCTTCAGGTTGTAACCTGCATTGTTCTCCTGCTGCGTGGATGGGAAGCGCTGCTGCTTTGGAGGGTAAATCCATGCTCCTTGCTGCTTTTTAAAACAGGAAGTGCAGAAGACCACACCTGCAATAAGCAGAAAACCTGCTGAAATGAATCCTATATAAACTGCTCCTCCTGGTTCATGTTTACTGCTCTCTGGAATGGTCTGGTCCAGAAAATTTGTAATGATTTCTCTCGTGTACCAAGATGTTGGTACTAATCCAAAGATTCCTGCAAGAATGAAGCAGACGCCTCCAGCAAAACAAGTGTGACTTTTGCTGTCAGTGTCCCCTCCCAGTTTTGTGCATTTCATTCCAACGGTAGTGATGCAGATCCCAAAAGCTGATAGGATGCAAGACAGTACCATGGTGGTCCGTGCAGCCTGGATGTAGACAGGGAGCGAGAGAACAGAATATTTCAGGGTACAGCTAAACATCCCGGTGCTGTACCATGTGCAGTCCATCCAAAGTCCTTGCATCTGTGTTATAGCTGTTATGATATTTGAACCAACATCTGCATTCACCTTCCAGTTTGGTAACAAAGTAGCTGCGATGTCTCCGAAAACACCAAACAAAGCCAGCATGAAAGCAAAGAACTGCAGACCTGCTGATGCCATGGTTATCTGCTGTCCCCTTTTGTCTGCCCGTTTCTCTCTTGTAAACGTGTGTAACTGGTTGGCAGCTTCGTAGCCAAGGCTGTAGTCGTCTGTGTGATAGGGAGGAAGGGGAGGAGGGGGAGGAGGAGAAGTGCAGCGAGAAAGAAGAAGAAATCAGCAAACAAAAAAAGCTTGCATTTAAAATCAGAGCTATCTGAATGAGTATTTGAGCGTGACCCTGCAGCAGAGGAGAGCAGCTGTATGCAAGGCACTTCAACGTAAATGGTAACAAATGGACAGCGGTTTAGCATCGCTTGTACGAAGGAGCTGCTCTTTCATGTGTGATTGCAAGCCATCAGACAAAACTTACTTTACTGGAGTTGTGTTCAGTAATAGTGTACAGATTGCAGGCTTACTAGACAAGTACATGTTGTAAATGGAGAGTTAGAAACTTAAGGATTAGAAGCCATTGTGGAAAAACACATTGGTGAAAAATATATTGTACTCTTAATGTATCTTCCTTAAGTGTGTTGATGGCTGTAGTTGTAGCTCCTGAAGACTATTTTTTAACAATGGACATCGATAATATCTTTTGTTTAAAGTATAGTTCAGAGTAACCCTTTATTTCAGCTTTTTAAATATTGCTGTTCTTTTCTTTAGTAACTGTTACAAATTTCATGTTTTTGAAGGAGAATAAGATGGTGCTTAGTGTTTGCAGTATTTTCATAATTAAGTCGCATATGTAACATTTCTGAATCACTATTTTATTTTCAGTCAGTGATTCTCAGTCCTTGACATTGACCAACAGTCCATCATAAGAGTGAATACGATATGCTGTTGCCTATAAAATAAAATACTGTTTTTAATACTGATATGGAATGACTTAGTTGTGTAAGTGCATTTTTTTAATCAGAAACCTACCTGAAAAAATTTGCAAATTTGCCATACAGTCACAGTTTTAAAAATTTGTTAAAAAGAAAAATGCTATTCTTACATGAAGGGTAAATTTCATTTGACAAATTGGAACATTTAGGTAGTCGGAAGCACCTGTGAAGGTGGAACTATTGCCGTTACATAAATTGGACCACTGGGATAGCAGATAAAGAAAAATGATTTGAAACCTGTGATGAGGATTGGAAGAGGTGTCCTGCCTTTTGAGTGGGGCTGTGTAATTGGCTGTTTTTGTTTTTTTTAGCAGTGTGATAAAGGGCAGTCCTTATGCTTTCTCAGACATTCTGCCTAAATATGAACAATAATATTAAAATTGGTCTTTAACATTAAAACTTTTTTTGAAAAGCCATAATAAGAGGAGGTAAAGTTAAATTAAGCGGAGCACAAAATAATTGTAGCTTTATACTCTTATTTCACATTTTTATACATAAAACAGCAAGGTTTTGATCGCTGTCTTTAGTGGCATTACATATCAAGTAATTCTCTAATTTTGTAGTGTAGGATTAGTAGTAAACTAGAATTTGTATATTGTACTTAATTCAGGTAATTGTTTAAGGATGCGCTAACTCTGTCCAGCATAAATGTATGTATATTTAAAATGATTATAGTTAAGGTGAATATGTTAACAGCTACTTTGTTTAAAAATCTTATTTCCAAGTCTTGCCTATTTCCAAATCCCTTCGGTTTGTTCGGACTGTGAAGAGTTGCTTTGGCAAATACATATCATTTGCTATATCAAGCCCATGGGAAAGATGGCTTATCTTCCTTTTACAAAAGGAACTGGCATGTCCAGATAGCTCAAAAGTCATTCAAAAGCATACTCTGGAAGAGCTATCTAGGATCTCGAGTTAGCCTTCTTATTGCTTCCTTTTTAAAATTTCAGCATTTTCAAGCATACAAGCATAAATGCAAAGCACTGCAAATGGTAGTCATACGTTATAATTAATGGGGTGAACAGAATTAAAGGCACGATAAATTCAAGTATAAGCACTGTAAGTGTAATAAAAGATAGTTAGCGTACGTTCCTCTCTGTGTAGCACTTACTGCTGGATGTGAGGTCTGAGATGTGTTCTTCACTGTAGATGTCCTGGAAAAATACAGTTTCTCTTGAATGGAACTCTCCCTTCTGATATAAAACTTCATTGGCATGTATTAACAAAATTTCTTGGAGTGTTGTTTTTTCTTTTCTCTACAGCAAGTGCAGTACTCTGTTGTTTGTTCCCTCTCCTAGTTCCATCTACCAGAGAATAAAGGAGTACTTTGTTTAATGAGTTTTGTTTGACAAACACTTAGTGAGGGAAAGCAAAGAGATTATAGAGAAAAATACATGGAGGCCCTTAGTGATAAATACGTAAAGATATCCAGGTTCTGTGATGAAAACTGGAAACTGATTAAAAGGAGGAGTAAAATCTTGATAATCCAGAAGCTCTATAGACTTCTGAATTTGGGGATGGGGTAGGTGGGATTCGTTGAAGTTGATCTGAGAGCTAGAGAGTTTTCTTCTCCCCCCCCCCGTCACATAATCTTATTATGAGTTTAAACTTCCTAGGAAAGAACTATGCAATGTATTTCAATTTGTAATTGGAACAGCAGCATCAGCAGCATATTTCTATTCAACTACAGGTTTTGCTTATCTGTCCTTGATAGCTTTAGCCTTCTGTAGGTCATCCTTTACTTTGTTACCATATAAGCTTTATTAGTAGCTTTATTCCTTCATTCTTTTATATAGAATGGTAACTGCAACTTATTGGTGAAGTGGCCTCAACAAGTCAGTGTGAGAAATCAAGAAGTTGGGAGAAAAGTCTTGCTGACTGCAGCAGTGATATAACCTAGGTTCTGTTTCTGAATTTGGTTTCCTGGGTTCATGTTTGTGCTGCAAAAGATTTTGGGGAACAAAATTGTGTTATTTTCATTTGCCAGCGAAGAACATTTTACATGCTCAGATTTGTTCCTATCTGAGAGAAATTTCTCTGTTCCCAGATAGGCGCCAATGTGATGATTCAGTAACTGCAGTGTGAGCTAATATAATGTGTACTTTCTGACCTTACGTATTTAGATGTTCCTGGGGGTTTTCCTGCTTGGCAGGAACTTTCTACAGTACTGGGCAAACTGGTAGAAACTACTGTAAAAATCAAAAGTAGTGGATAATATATAAATGCTGCGGAAATGTGTAATGTCTCATAAGTCTATTTGGAGTTCTTTGGAGCAGAGAATGTGTGGACCACAGTGTGATTTACTTAGGTTTTCAGAAAGCATTTGTGATAGCCCTCGCCAAGCTCTTGAAAGAATTAAACTGTCACAGAGTAAAGAGGAAAGGTCTTTCCAGGGGCAAATAGTTGGTTGGAAGATTAGATGTGAGTAGATGGGTAGAAATAAATGGTCAGTTTTCACCCTGGCTGGATTTTAATTTATTAGTGGAATTGTACAGCAAATCTAAGCAAATGCTTCTGCTGCATAACATAAATGGTCTGGAAAAGTGTGAAGACCGATGTAAAAACATTTTGCTCGTGTAAATTATGAGAGTAGTAAAGATGAGATTTGACTTTGAAAAATTGGAAAGGGACCTTTATAGTACTACTGACTGGATGATAAAAGTAGCAAATTAAAATTAGGCATTAATACATATGACGTGACACGCAAGGGGAAAATCTTTTCATGTCACGCATGCAGTAATAGTCTCTGCATTCATTAATCTGAAATGAGGTTTTGTGAGGAAATTCACTGTGGTACTTTCTAAAGCCTTACCTTGGTGGCTCTTTGCTCCATCAAAAAACTGGTTAGTAAGGCAATCGGTTGTAACTTTGTAACGTAGTAAGTCATAACTTCTATATGAGAAATAATAAATAATCTAGTGCCTTTCCATCCCAGAACGGTGATGTTTTGAGGAGGGCTATGTTAAAGGACTAGGAAGTTCTAAGTATCATTGGGAAGGAAAATTTAATCTTTGCCAGTATGATAACAAAGAGTCATATATTAAAAATAGCAGGTGGCACAGATTTGAAGTGAAAGGCATACTTTGCATCCTGCATGTGTAAACTGTAAAACCTTGTCTCCACACAGTACTGGGAAATGCACAATGCTTACAGGCATTCAAAAGCAACAGGACCAAACTGACGTTTAGTAAATGTAAAGACATCATTTCTGACTCAGCAGGTCCCTGTGCACAGATCGCGGGAGGATGGGCAGCCTGGGCAAGTTTCGCTTTGTTTGACCTGTTGTAGTGCTCTTTCTCCGTACGTCTGTGTGCTGCTCGTTAGACTCGGCGGACCTTGGATCTGAACTTGTGTGTTTGCTACTATATTTGTATATTCTTAGTTTACATCAGTAAGAACCACCAGTGCTACTGGTGGCTACTTAAAAAACGCTTTGGGAATGATTCTTAAGATATAATATCAGAAGTAATACATTTTTGTCTGAAAACAGTCTTGACCTTTGGCTCTGCCACTGTTCCTTCCGAAGAAGTAGGGAAGGAAACCAGATGGAATTCAGCACTGAGAATATGAAAGAGATTATCATCTAAATTGTAGCGCAAAAGCACAAAACATTCAAGGGACTTTTTTCAAGTCCCCGAGGTGATATGAGGCTAGTGGCAATGGAGTTAAGTTGTTACAAAGCTGTTGTTGCACGGGGATTAGATTATTGCTATTAGCGCAGTGCCACAGTTATTTTCAGCTGGAAGGAAACCAAAGTGAACACTCACATTAGAAAAAGACAGCTACGAGATATGTGTATCTGATGTTAGACCTTACATTTGTGTGTAGTAGACAGATGCAATGCTGGTACTGAGCACTTGGTTAATGAAAATGCTGGTTTAGAACTATCTTATTAGGAGCTCACGCAGTCTGTTTTAATGAAGCATAGTATGTTCTGTTAGGTTTCAGTTCCCTGTAGGAGAAAATTACAGCTTGGTAAGGGATATATGGGTTTGCTTGTAATACAGGCTTGTTGCAAGATACACGTATTGCCCATCGTGAGACCTTTATTTATAAACAGTTAGTAAAAATTGTCTTATTTAGGCTTAGTCTGATTTAGAGCGTTGCTTTCATCAGCGGCAGCAGAGTGAATTAAATTGTACTCTGTCACGTGTTCCTCCTACCTGATGAGAACGTGAACCTTCATTGTATTCGTATACTAAAACAGGGGAGAATAATTGTTATACTATTGACAGTTCAGGATATATCGGCAGGATAATTTTCATGTTTATTATTTTATAAGAACTGAGTATTATTTTGTAAATATTCTAATGTACATTTCTAATATACTTGGTGGGGCAAAGAAGTGTTACTAATAAAATTGTCCTCAAATTAACCTGTGCATTCTGAGTGCTCTTGTGAACTCTGTATTGGCTTTCATAATTCTACTCTCTTTTATGCATGTTAAAAAGGTTAGGGAAAAATAGCATGTGTAATTTTAAAGGAGTGGCCAGTTGCAAGTAAAAAGCTTTCTCCTGCATCTGTTGCTATAGTAACGAGGCAGCTTTCCTGGGGTCCAAAGAATACAGTGTCTGCAGTGGAACAAATGCTGAGGAGTGCTGCATTTTGTTTCAGAAGCAGAAATTATTGCCCACTGGCCTTGAGATGGCATATTGAGCTGTTTTTTTTTTCTCTCAACTTTACACTGCATCTAGATTTTGGTTTTTTTTCGTCTCCTTTAGAACTTTGTTTTTAAAGATGCAGCTCCTGCTCTCAAAAACAAAAGCATCTTCATACCTCACTTATGAGTAGTTCCGCAAAATTGAGGGGACCGGGAGATCCCAAATGGTCTCTTCTTGTCCCTAATTTTTTGGGGAAATCTATTGTTATGTTTCATGACAAAAATGTAGATAAACGTGCACATATGTAAATAAGCCCTTAGTATTTCTGTGCAAGGAGTTCGTTGGTCATGTGAAGTATGTATTTACCCTGTTCAAAAAGATAAACTTTTCTGACACTCGGTGTGAACACAAGTTTTCACTGTGTGCTGGTGGTCTTCCTGACAGGTAGCAGCCTGTGACAATTGTAGAAGCACCTGAGACATTCAGAAACTGCTTTGGAAAAGCATTTTTGTGCATTCTCTGCAGATACCATGTGTCAGGTTTTGATTTGTCATCTCACTTTTAAATAAGCTTTTGCGACTTTTTTTTTTTAACCATTTTTATATTTTAGTCATTTAAACAATTTTTCCATCTTAGTCTTGGCTCCCGCTTACAGGAAAAGCCAGGGGAAAAAAAGCACTATCTGAATGCATTGTTTTTTTCAGGGCATTTCTACATAACACAATGTCACTATAATTGCATGACACATTGTGTGTTTTTTACGTGTACGTCTGTGTACATTGAAGGCAGAATGTTGTTTCATTCTGTTTTCAGACGCAGAGGAAGTGACAGGGCTGTGAACCAAGCTGATTTCAGAACTGTAAAAGAATAAAACAAACTTGAAAGAGATCTGTTTGGAAGCATTCAAATACAATTTTGGATTAACTGTGATGGAACGCAGTGTAAATACAGAGTTCAATTTTCACTTAAATTGAATGCAAACTTATTTCTACCTACCACTCCTTTGAATAGACTACAGTTTTAAAATCTTAATATATTGAAAGGTAATTCCTTGTCTCACATTTTGTGAAAGCCCTAGAGCAACAGAAAATAGAGAATGGGTTTGATTTCTAATTATAATACGAATTTTCTCCAGCTGCCCTTCAGCCTGTGTATCGAATATTGTCTAATTTGTGTATCATGTCAAGATACTGTCTTGCGGAAAGGTCTGAAGAAAGAAGTGCTAATTACTTTACAGATTACATGGAGGTTGTTCTAGATTAAAGAAGTGCCATGGGGGAAAAAAGTACTAAGTACTAATGGCATGTGAACTAATTAGAAATATGTAGATAACTAAGAAAGACTAAAATTCTACAGGGCTTTGAAAGTCAAGCCAAATCAATTACTGTGACACTTGTCATCACACAGCTGTTACTTGTCATGATGTCTTCCTATGTTCTGCCTGTTTCCTGATGCTTAACTTGTTAACTGTAAAGAAATAATGGGTCTCAGAGGACTGTCTGCTCAAATATCTTGATATTCTGCTTTTCCTTATAGGTGGATGTGGCTGTAGTGCATTTCACTCCATTGGTGCAACCAAAGATACAGCAGCCGTTTGAGCTAGTAGAAAAAGTGGTTCGAAGTGTTTTTCAATTTAGAAGAAAATACTGCTGTCGCGGAATCGAGTAAGGAACTTTTAAGGAAAAATTCTCAGGCCATGTTTTTGTAAATGCATTAGCTACTACATCAGTTGAGAAACACTTCTAGCTATGCATTCGATTATATTCATTCTGTTTAAATACATCATCATAGTTCGTCAGATCTTTTCATTTCAGAATGGTTTCTGGAGACAAAATTATCAGGTGAATGCCTCTCTGCTTTAATTGTATAAAAATTACTGTGCATTTTTGTTAGTGTAATTGAAGCTGTTAAAATTACTGGGATAAACTGGTGATCTTCACAATAGTTTGTCTGTCTCAGATACTTTAAAATGAATGAACAAACAACCCACCCCACAAAAACAACAGCATTTGTTGGCTGACTTCAAAAATGAAAGCCTTAAAATTCTGGACTGAAGATTGTGGTGTGTGGAGAGAGAGAATTTGATCTGTGGGAAATTTTACATATTTGGAGGGATAGTGTCAAAAGGTCAGATTCTTGTTTCTGTGCTTGCCCTTGTATGGAGCTCTTATTGCCTGTTTAAAAAGCCCCACGTCTTGCTGAGAGAATTTACTAGGTTCTCTAACTGATGCAGGAAAACTTCAGTCTGTTCTCCAGGGATCCTGTTGAAACTCTAGCATAGACATATGTCTGACTTGGTATGGGAAAAACCTGCATTCAGCATTGTAGAAGTATGTGACAGAGCTGTTGTTCAGGGATACAGGCATACAGCTGTAGTTTAGGCTAGCTGAATTTTTATGGACATGGTTTTGAAGCAGGTTAGAATTAGGACAGATGCCACCTTGTTGAACTACAAGCCTTACATGTTGCTATTTTGAAGGCGAACATAGAATTTTGCCTCTAGTTTTTAAATGGAGTAGTGTTCTGGTTTTTTGCTTGAGGCAATGAATGATATTGATGTCTGGGATGCAAACAGTGGATCAAAAATGAATGCTGATTTGCCTGTGTTAATGTTTGAGTATGTATTTGGAGGTGGTGAAAAAATGAGGTATCCACACTAGCTAGGTTTGTATTTGATTTACAGTATTTTCTTCATGAAAGAATGGCTTCAGTTGACAACGTAAGTAGAAGGCACATGCAGTCAGCATGTATATGTTCTGTAGAATATTTTTGCCAAAGTTTTTTTTAAAAAATAATCAACTATTGTGTAATTTGAAATAGCTAATAACTGCTCTACATTCTTTTGTGGCAAGGAGGGCAAATCTGAACTTTTGGACATCACATATTCCGTAACAGATTATCATGCTTTAGCCGTAGCATGCAGCTAAGAACCACAATCCTCTTATTCTTTAGCTGGCCTGAAAAAAAAATTAGCAACTTCTGGTGCATAAAGGGGCTATTGCATTAGTTATGAGGTACTGTATAAAAACAAGAATCAGTGTACATTTGTGTTTAACTTCTGGGACCTGAGAGAGACGTGGCATGTAAGATTAAGATACTAAGTCCATGAAGAAAAATACTGTAGTTTGAGTTACTGCTCTTGTATCTTTATAAGATGGTTCATAGTCTGTGTACAAAAGGTGATAAAAGATGTGCCTTGAGCCAAAAATGTTTAAACTACAAATTGAAGGGCGAGAATAACTTAAGGAAGGATCAAAATCCTGATCCGTTTTAGCTTTGCTGACAAATATGCTGAAAATAATGGGGAAATTTTTAATCAAGCCCTTGAGGCACATTGTAGTTTAAACCAGGTTGTTCCCAGAAATTCCTTCCTTCTCTTGTCATTTTAAACCCTTTTTAGCTTTGTGTTCTGTCTGTCCACCAAGAGCCAACTTTCACTTATACAAAGCCTTTCGCCTAGCTTGTCCAAGCAACCTGCAAAGCACAGCCTGGGGGCGGCGGGTGTGCTATTGTATTAGCTGCACAGCATTTTTAGGTCTTATGTATGTATGACAAAGCCAGATAATTTGAACGCTGAGACATGCACATCAACCATGTGCAGATTTTCTGCCTTCCTGACCTGTCGTAGACCGAGAACAACCGCAAGTAAGAGCTAGTCAGTGAGTATGTTCAGTAGTTTGCACTTTGTATTACACATTTGTGCAAGACATCAAAAATCACTTGAACTAGTATTATTCATTAAGATTTGGGGAACTTGTGAAAGGGAGATGCTAATGTATGGTCGGGTCACAGAGTACATGAGCTGATTAGACTGTCTATGAACAGTGACAGAGCAGAAAATGAAGTCTAGGACTCCAGGCACATTTTTCCATATTAAAATGTGAATGATAATTAAATAGTCCTTTCTTCGTCCTTGTCTTTTTTTCTGGCATTGGAATTATGGTACCAATGACAAGTGATAACGGTGTCTGTCCCATTGGAATGAAACATCTTGAAGAAAGTCATATGTGCAAAACACATCAGATCCAAACCAAAGTTGAATCTGTTGTTGCTCTCTAAATATTAGGGTAATTCCAAGAAGGCTCTGTGACAGTATCCATACCCAAAGCTCTTTTTTAACGTTATCAATCATGAGCATATGTGTTTAATGTACAATGTATACATATGCTTTCCCATGCTGTTATAAATTGCATTTGCAGAATGCCCTTGTGTATGTTTCCGTTTGCTTAGACAATCAGCTATATTAAGATTACGTAAAAGCCCAAGAGACCCTTGTGTCTCTTAAGGCAAACAGAACTGTCTGAATTGTTTGAACTTGTCTTCTCTTTGCCCTGCTTTTAGGACCTTGTTTCCTGAAAGTGAACGTTTGAGAAAAACAGAACAGTTGATGATGGCAGCAGATGTTGATCCAACTCTGCGTCCTATTCAGCTCTCCATGTCACACTTCAGAAATCTGTGCAATACATACAGGAAAATGTGTGAGGAAGACCCAAGCCTTTTTGCATACAATTACAGAGAAGAACTAAAGCAGAAGAAGAAGAAGCAGCAGCATTTACCTAAAAGTACCAGTCAGACAGAACAAACTGAAGAGGAAAATCGGCTGTAACAGCTGTAAATTGCAGCAGACTGAATTTGGATTTAACTCATTGATCTAGATTTGATTGATTTACATATTCCTACATCTGTTGAGATCTGGAAGAAATACTTTTGCAAAAGTGGTGGAGAGGGCTTTCCCATTTTATTTATTCATTCTCTTCAGCTGTAGACAAAAGTTATAGGACAGTCCAGTTACAAGGTGCCTACAGGTTCTTCTTCAGGCGAATGGATAGAACACATACCCAGAACAAGGTATGTTGCGAGATATGCAGTTAAGTTGGGATACTTTTGAAATAATGAATTTTGTATGAATGTGAGTGCAGTATTGCAACATAAGAAAACAACACTTTTCACACTTCATGTAAGATGGTGTTTGGGGTTTTGTGCTCTTTTTACCCAGGAAAATCCTACTGTGCAGAGTAATTTAAAAAACAAAAGCCAAAAGCCTTGTATAAATATACTCGAGTGACTGGCTTACAGGAGGATAAAGCGCACAGATTGCCTCAAGGTCTGCTAATATTCTTCTCATGTATACAAAAGCAAAGACCTTGGGCTTTTAAGGTCCAACGAGAGAAAAGCAGCATGATAAAAAGTAGAAAACATGGCTAAGTACAATACTTATGTCTTTTACTGTACAGGCTGGTAGAGAAAATAAAAAATACAGTCAAAAGATTACAGGCCAAGCTTGTTTTTGTATTTACACATATATATAAAGTATAAACAGCATCTTGAAACATACAAAAATGAAATTTCTGCACTATTGTGCACTAAAACACATTAAAATAACTTAATTCTGCTTTAAATAAAGCAAAAATGAAAACCAAAGAAATTAAATGCCCAAGGTATTGAAAAATTCGTTAATGCTACTTTCCACTGCAACCCCCCTCTGCCACTCGCTAGCACCTTTTCCGTATAACTTGAGGTACTAACAAGGCCATCCTTCCCCTCCCCAGGAATACTACATAATCTCAGTAACTGCTTGAAAGGGATGAACTAATTTACAGACCTTGGCCAACTTAATCTATTTTTGATCCACAATAAATTAAAATAACTTAAGAATCCTTTACAGCTGTTTTTGTGGAAAAAATGTATTAGTGCACAAAATCAGATAGCAGTTTTGCTGTGGCTTCCATGAATTTACTGGTTTTAAAGCAAAATAAGTTTGTTGAATTTTATGTGGACTTCAAATGAATGTTTTAAATATAGTGCTCACAAAGCTAGGATTTTCCATGCCTGTCCACAGCTTCATAAAAACAGTCCTCATTAACTACAGATGTTAAACTCTGGACACTGAATTCTCTCTCTAAAAGAGAGTTCAGATCCAAGTTTGCAGCATCAGACTGACTGTCAAGGGACTGGTGACGTTCTTGCATAGCCATTAAAGTTCCTCTGTTACGCTTTGTGCTGTTTACTTTTCGCTTCACTGGGCAGAAATGGCCACGCACCAGCTTTGGATGCTGTCCTGTCTTGAAACGATCTCCTTCCTCCTTTTCAGCGGCTTGATCTCGTTCAGAGTCGGTACTAGGATCCTCTGAAATCTTCAGCTGTTGGAACTGTATTTCAATGTCTTTAGTAGGGCTACCCTTCTTTAGGCTCTGATAGTCATCATCATCATCATCACTGAGAATATCAGATTCTTTGACAAGAGCATTAGAAAAGTCAGAGGCACAGCTCTGTACATGTTTATCAGGAGATGAATTTTTGGGCTCCTGTGTGCTGTCTGTGGTGTGGCAGCTGCTGCTCTGAGTGCTGCTGCTCAGGCTGCACTCATCAGAATCCTGGAAGGTGCCTTTCCCCTGGTCACCGTTCCACTCACTGCTGGGTGAATTCTTCAGTACCTTTAAGGACCTTGTGGAAGCTGTGCAGAGAAAGAAGGCAGTTTTATTTGCTCATCAAAGCATTATCTGGTTATACTGGCTGTCTCAATAGCCCAGTCACAGTGTACGTAGTCTCCTTTGATAGTCATCCAAGGTCAGATGTGCCAGCATTCTGATATGACAGTGTAATCAAGTGTCAGATTTTTCACTCTACCTACCCCAGGGCTTGCCTTCACGTGCAATATATACAAAATCCTCCAGAAATTGCAGTAATGATTTACACACATCTACAGGAAAGCAAGACTGACTCCGGCACCTCAAGCACTAGAGGGCCAAGTTGGAGGCGCAAGTTGAGCTGCCCCCATTCCTGCAACGTAATGGGGATTTACAGTCAACTGAACACATGGACAACTAGAAATACAAGTAGCCAACACCTACTTGTTTAGCTAAAAAGGTTGAAGCCTTTGCTTAATTAATTAGGGTATCTGCTGGGATGCAGATTAAGTGCACTGAAAGAAGCAAAACCCCTGCCTTTTGTCAGTTGTTTTAGCTTTAAGCGTTACACCAAGGCTGAGTCACTAGAGATAACCCAGAGGAAAGAACACAGTATTCTGCACGCCAAAGGGAGTCCATTTCTAACTAGCAAAATTAATTTGTGGGAGACAGTAAGGTTGCTTATCTCCTCTAGCCCTTGTCACACGCAGAGCTGTGGAGAAACTTGACCACAACTACCCAGCCTGAAAAAGAAATGGGATTTGCGGGTCTGGTATGACACGCTACAGTCACATTAACAATTGTGAATCTTCTTGCAGTTCTGGATTCCAGCCTCTTTTTTCACTTTGAAAACCTGTTTCTTACCCAATTTAGCTGTTGCAGGCACACGGTTCTTGAGTGGGACAAGGCGATCTTTACAGGTTTTCTCTAGAGGTAGATCACATTTTATGTGACGTCTGAAATTCTCCCGCAAAATAGAACGGATCACCTTCACGATGTTAGTCTTGTTCTCACAGTCACTGCAAGTTTAAGAAAACAGATAACCTAACTTTCCGCTCTGAAGTAAGACACCTGGAATAAAATCTGCCCTCCTGCCTTCTGCTGACGTGCTTTAGCGTAGTGGCTTTTTAAGTCGCTTTCTTTAGTAGTGGTTTTGCAGCTAACATTGTTCTGTGTTGTTAGGCATTTTGCACACTTTGTCTTTTGAGATCTTTGTTGCCTCCTTTAGAAAAACAGCCTCAGGTGCCAAGGGATCACCCTTTGAGTGGTCTTTATCAGAAGGTAATTTCTGCTAACCAACCAAGAATCTGGTAAAATTAGTTACTTTGCTTATATACTGGCATTTATGATCATATGTCTGTGCAGTTGTCTGACACTGGATCACTGCACCAAGTTCACTCTAATTTCAAATTGTTATATTTTATTGTCATGGTTTTGGCTGGGATAGAGTTAATTTTCTTCGTAGAGGCTCACACAATGCTGTGTTTTGGATTTTTGATGAAAATAGTGGCGATGTTTTTGGTTGTTGCAGAGCAATATATACATAGAGCCAAGGACTTNAACACCTGCCTGCCCATGGGAAGTAGCAAATGAATTCCTTGTTTTGCTTTGCTTGCGCGCGCTGCTTTTGCTTTACCCAGTAAACTGTCTTTATCTCAACCCATGAGTTCTTGCACTTTTACCTTTCTGATTCTCTCCCCATCCCACCTGGGGAGGGTGAGCGAGCGGCTGTGTGGCACTTAGCTGCCTGCCGGGGCTAAACCACAACATTTATGCATTTAAACACTGGCGTAGTGCCTGGATTTAAAGAATGAGAGACACTTTAGAAGTGCTGACACAAAGGTCATGGGGTGTGGGGAGGGGCTTTTATTTTTTTAATTCCACTAATGTAATTTGTCAAATACAACCTCTATGTAAAGCTTACCTGCTGCACAACTGAAAAATTGTTTCTGGCCTGCCTTCTAGTTCTGACTTCGTGTGAATCAGTTCCCAGATACAGCTGTTCTCTGTTCCTGTGCATGGAAGGAAGTGTTATTTTTGTATATACTTCACAAAACCTTCAGCATTAGAAAGACCAATGTAAAGCTCCTCCTCTTCTGAGAGCAGTGTTAACGTAGGTGTGGGTGGATCCACAGAAGATCTCACCCGAGGTAGAACCCAAAGGAAGGTCCTATGAACTCTCATGCTCTAGCAGCCTTGCAGGGCTGCCTTTGAAAACTCGACCTTCTCTCTTAGAGAGTTGCTTTGCCCTGTTCTTATGCTTCTCGCTGCCTTCCAGCCTTAGAAGGCCTTCTCCCATGCATGCAAAGCATTTACTCTAAACACCTCATGACACTTTACACAAGATACAGAACTGGACAGGATCATAAAGATCAACTCAGAGAGAAAAAAACACAGCCCTCTACTGCCACACATTATGCAGTCAGCTTCCCCACGTTTGGAAAAACGCAGGAGTCAGCATACACAAAAGCCTAAGGGCATCACCAAGATGTCAGCCAAGGTAAATGCTCATCCTGTTCACAGTATCTTTTCATTCGGTATTCCTGTTCTGTCATTCCTTCACATCATCTTGCATCTTCCTGAACTCATGGAAGAAGAGAGATGAAGCCAGCATATGAAATGGAGAAACTGTTTATGAACCAAGTCTGCCCCCTGAGGGGGAAGAAAACAGTAGATACTACTTTCTCTACACCTGTTTCCAGATGCTCCAAAAAGACATATGGAAGAAGCATTACAGAATCCCAGAAAACTGTGCATTCAGGAGTATTCAGTGCAGCGGAATTACCTGCTGTGTTCCCCAGTCGAACCTGAAGAGCAGATAAAGGAATCAGCCAACGAAACTTAAATGGATCCAAGTCACCATAATTATGTGCAGCACGAACATTAGTAGGCTGCAAAAACAAGAAGAGGATATTTCTAAGAAGTAGAAGTCAGAGAAAGGGATTTTTTGTTTTAGTTTTAGAAAGACCCACCTCTAAAGAGAAACTGCAGGTAGACTTTTTTCTTCTGTACCCAACGTACAGCTTGCTGCTTTAGTATTACAGTTTTGTAAATGGGGCCAGAGGAGGTTAAGTTTATAATGCCCCCTTTCCTTTAAAAGCGATCAAGAGTCTATAAACAGAGGTCTTTTACCCTCGCAGTGTTAATGTAGGCCATCATAAATGCCATCTGGAAGAAGATGATTCCTACATGGCAATGTTTCATATTCCACCTGACAGAACTAATGTGGCATACACAGAGAAGATGCTGCTGCTTACTAAACAACAAAAAAATACTTGTTTTACATAGATAGTGAGCATTCATTTTAGCTGTGCAAGCTAAACTTCCAGCCCAGTGAGAGGAGGTGGCATTTTACCACAGTCACTGCCCCTTCAGCACTGGTATGGTCCATCTTACACTGCAGCAGGATCCTGGGCATAAACATCCACCACTTCAGCTGATAGACTTACCATTTTCTTTTTCAGTTTGTAGTTCTCCTTATACACCAGTATTACAGCCCTC
>VXAL01014685.1:488617-525442 GCA_013399475.1 Chauna torquata | reverse complement strand
AGGAAAAAAAAAAAAAAAGGAAAAAGAAAACTGTTAATTTTATGTGTAATTTTGATGAAAGTATTATCCTGAAGAAGCTGAATATTACAGTCATAGGATGAGATAAGCATACTGATCGAGAAACATCTGCCCTATATTAAAGTGACAACTTTCTATCATCCTACACTTGTTCATGCAATAGCAACAGTTCTTCCTTGGATTTTGTGATGAACATTTAGGATGAAGCAATTCTGCACCTTTATTCTGAAACTACCAGCAGCCTCTCTGCCGCAAGTCCTCACGTAAACAAATACAGCAGATGTAGTTTAGATATAAAGGCTCAGGTGTTCTTTTTGTAATGGATGCCTTGAAGTGGAGCAAGTGAAGTGCCTATAGCTAGAGAGGACTGTGAAAGAGGATGGTAAGTCTGTTCTTCCTGCAGGTCAGCATTTGTTCAGTTGAAAGCTCAAACATTAATCTTAATTCCTACTTTTCCACCTGAAGGGATTCTCTGTCTTCCACAGCATCTGACTGGAGTGGCTCACTAATGTTATCTAATCTCTCAGCCTCCAGTGAGGCAGGGACATGTTCTCCCTAACCAAGGAGGGAACAGAAAGACAGGTGCCTTGAAGCTGCATCCGCACCATGGGGTGGCTCTGCAGATCAGTCCTGGATCCCAGATCGGACTTGAGGGCAGTGTAGTTCTATCCTTACTCATGCAGCCGCATTTCCTTCCATTGGAAGAGGAGAGAGGGGCAGTGACATGCAGTTGGGTCTCATGCCTCCATGGAGCCAGAACACAGCCACTGCAAGCACAGCGTTTACCCCAGAGCCTGGCATAGTTTCCCTCAGTCCCACATATTAGGTGCATTTTTAAGCTGCCCACACAGGTTTTGCAGTGAGAATAAAACCAGGTTTCCCAAGTGGCAGACAAGAAGTCTAAGCTAGGCATCAGTCCAGAGTCCTTTCATTCATACATGTCCTGCTGGGACCTCGCAGTTCCTGGACTCAAGTGTCTGGCATATGTGGATCACTGAGAAGCTCTTTCATGTGAACCTGTGGAAATAGCTCCTGCTTGTTCTTCTGTTAGAAGCATTCTCTCCCCTAATCTGTCATGCTTTTCAAGGGGAGGAGTACACGACAGCCCTGAGGAAGACAAACTTGTCTCCAGTGAAGCTGGAGTTGTTCTCCAAGTCCAATGACATTTTAAAGAAATGTTTTTTTCAAGAAATGGACAAATGCCTAACATGTTTCTCTAGAACCTTTTAATAACCTAGGTAATTATTAAATGATTAACAGTGTATATACTATTCAATAAAACTTTTGGTTGTATGCTGTCATTTCCACTTTCATTTTTCAGGTTAAAATAATCTGTATGGAGGTTGCCAGACAACACATTTTGATAGAACAGTTGTAAAACAGAGGTTAGCCTGGTTTCCCAGGAGTGGAATAAATCACCATTTTCCTACCACCCTCCTCCGAAAGACTGATTTAGTGTATTGTTCTAGAGAGAATATTGTCACTTGAAAATCACTGCTTTCCATAGTTTACCCACAGAGCAGCTGAGGTTGGCTCACAGAGCAAACTCACAGCAAACAAATGAATGGAAACTTTCACTTCTCGTATTAGAAAATGTAACAGTTCTGTGTATGTTTTCAGATGCAAGTCTAGCCTAGATACCACATGGCTACAGCAAAAGCAGATGGTGCCTTTTATCTTGTGAGAAGACTTAATTTGGTAATCTTTAGATCTGAAAGAGCAGAGAGTCATCAGAGAAGACACTTACCAAACACTGTGAGTTCAAGGTCTTTTCTTGCTTTGCCCAGCGATGGAAAAGGATTCAGCCAGGAAACTGTAGAGTGCATCAGAAGTTCTCCCATTGAAAGCTCGGTCACCTGTATTAAATTATAACAACAGGTAAAAATATAAACAATCGATACATCAATGCTGTGATCCACAGATGTGAGTAAAATGTTAAAATGAGTACACATTGATAATATTACATACAGTAAACACAGGAAGCACATCCTTAAAGTTATCAAGACAGATCTGCACTAAGGCAGGAAAGCATGAGTAATTCCATTTTTAAAATAGATAATAACCATAAAAAGTAATAGCACCTAAGTTATGGAAGCTGGATAGAAGTTCTTACAATTAATAACTTAGAAGAATATTAAGTTGATCTGATGACCTGTCATTTACATATAGCCAGTTGTGAACTGGCTGATTTATTAGCTGTAGGTGTCTTTAATTTCTATAGAGTAATTAGTATTAATGATACTGCCAATGGCAGAATTAGTGGACGTCTTGTTCTCCGAGGCTCTTCTTTCTTCAGTGGACCACAATGTAAAACTCCAAAGAATCCCTCAGGCTCTCAGGTTTGTTTCCTAGAAATGATGGGAAACTACATAGCCAGTGGAGGTGATTTGGCTTTTACTAGGAGGAAATAAAACAACTGAGCTGGCATCTTTCATATCTGATCTCCACGTTTACTGATTTGATCTGCTTAGTAATCATTTAATGTAAATGGCTAAGTTGAGACCTTGCTGCCCCAGTTCTGGGAGGTGTGTGCACACAGTTCATTCAACTAATGGCTTTTGCTCTGTCAAATACCCATGGATGCCTCAGCACTAGAAGTGTAGAGAATGGGAATAACAGACAATGTGAAATCCCTAGAATTACCACTTTCATTTATATGGGTGAAAAAAAAGAACTTAAGAACTCTGAAGCATAAAATCTGAATGCCTTTGGGCATGGATAATCTCTGCAGCATTTGAGAAAAGGAGGATGTCTTTATTTTTTTGTACTGAGAATCGTGTCTATGCCTGCTTGTAATTCTTGTCAGTCCAGAAGGCAGCTCTGGCAGCTGTCAGAAAATTTTTACTGTAACCTACTGACAAAAAGAAACTTCACAGGCAGATATGAAATGGAAGTCAAAATATTAAAGGAGAGTGAAGGACTCCCAGCACAAATAAGTTCCCAAAGTTACTTCAGGAAGAGATAAAGACACCCAATGGCAAGTGGGATAATGCTTCGGGAGCGAATAAAACATGTTGTTCCTTCTCTTACCTCCTTCTCTGTTCCACTTTGATCTGCAACCAGTTGATCAAATACAGTGCCATAATCTTCATAAATCTTCTGCATCTCGTTGATGTGACTTGCTACTTTTTCCATTGCCTTCAGTGCTTCTATAAGGTTTAAAAATTTCATAGACAGCTACATAATTCAATTGTATTTTCTAAACACGGCATTTTTTATTGAATTCTACTTAAGGCAGCCAAAATTATGCAGCATTCCCAGGGTTTGGTGAATAGAAGTCTAGCTTTAGATCAGTGCTTCTCATTGCAATTGCAGAAAGTATGCTTCCTGATCAGAGTAAGTGAAAAATGCTTGTCTGATCTCTTAAGAGCCTGAAAAGACTGCAATAAGTGTTCTAGTGGTGAATATTCATATATCTGGGGGCTCATAACAGCATGACAGTAAACACAGTTAGGTTTTGTGTCCTGTATAAATGGGGCCACTAGGCTCTCCAGAGTAATCTACACCCACACTAGAGTAAGTCATTTGATGAGCTTTAATGGAAATTAATTGAATTTGGCTCACCACAAAATGTATAAAGAAATACAGTGCTAGGTTGTGCAAATTCCTCACTGATTGTTGTCCACAAAATTAAATGCTGGTAGTCAGGTTTTGTTTAAATTTAGTTTTCTAGGCACAAATGACACTAGATTTCATTACTTTTATGTTAATCCAGAAAGGAGTTGAAGAAGGGCACTTAGTTTCTCCAATCCTGCCAGCTGTTAATGGTGTAGTCTTTTAGCAGTTTGGCGTTCATCCTGACCTGCAAGTAAGTCACCTCCAGCCTTGTTGTAATGGCAAAGCAACAAGGGCTCCCTTTGAAGTCAGTAACAGCCTCTTGACTTTTTGCTGACAGTATATTTGCCCTGAATCTATTTTATTAAAATGAAAATCGATCCATAAAATAAATCTCTGGACTTTCATCCACGAGGTGCTGACAGACCTGAACTGGAATTTGCCTGGGTGAAGTCCCAAGCATAGAGCCTAGAAAAACAATCAACTGTAATATCAGACAAGTCTTTCTGCATGGGAAAACAACAAAGCTTTGACACAGGACTCTTCTACACAAGCAGGAGCCACAGCCAAGCCTCAAACAACTAAAATTTCCTTCTGTGATGCTGTTAAACTTTGACACATTTCAAGAACTGAACAATAACCACAAGATGGAGCTTTAGTCAGTGTTTCCTAAGTGGAAAAACAACATGATGACCTGATACACTTCTGTCACAAGAATTAAGGAGAAAGACCCCAGTCCTATTTGTCATGACAAATCCTGGGCATATCTACTTCTCACAGGGACTTGGACATACCAAGTGGGAATTTTTGCTAAAAGCACAAGAAAGCTACTTAACTATTTTTAATGAGAGGGAGGAAATTCTCTTTATGTTTTGACGAGTTCTGTGCTATCTACCAGAATGGCTACCTGCATCTTCAGAAAAGCTTGGAAATCAAACTTAACTCGTAGTCATTCCTGTAGAAGAATGCAAGAAGTTACCTGTCAAATGATAGTGCTCCTCACTCTCGTTGTCTGTCAGAGACACCAGCTCTTTTAAAAGCAGAGGATATTTCAGCACTCTCTGAACAGGCTTTATGAGATATGACTCCAGTGTAGAAGAGTGTTGCTTTGTGGGATTGCGAGCATCCAGAAAGGCCTTAAAGGCGCTATCTGTTTTGGCTAAATATAAATAAAACAGTTGGTCAGCTGAACATGGAAGTCATAGTTTGAAAGCACAGAATGGCAACATGTAACCAGCACCAAAAGCCTCACCTTTTTCAATAGATGCTTTACACTATTCATTTCATAATCATTTCCTGCATTAAATAATGTACAGAAGGGCTAAGAGAGCAATTATATCAAGGTAACGTTATTCCTCAGTATAATTTTTCCACTGCACTGAAGGCCTGTTCTGCATCAAATTAAAAAAGTGATAGCAGAGGAAGTAATTCCTTCCTTATTCTGCCATTTGTTGCAGCTTTGATTGGCATCCATCCTTTAACATGCAAGCATATACAAACCAAATATAGCTGCTGCTTTTTGGAGTATGAACTGAATCTGCAGACAGCACAAACTTGTGGCAGATGTTTCTGTTGCTCTTCAGGCTACTGCTTAGTTGTCAACAGAAATTTTATCCCTTCAGTTCTATACCATGCTTTAGCAGAACTGCAGCTCTCAGCTATTTCTATTGAAAGATGTCCTATTAGTCCTTGCTTTATTGCAATATTCTCTGCAAGTCAACAAGATTTGTTACAGCAGTTCACTAAAGTTAACATTCATGCAAATGAATTACAGTAATGAAGACAATAAATTACCTCTCTCAAGAACTTTCTGAACTTTGATGTGGTTGGCACAGAAGCCACTGTACAGTTTAAAGTGGTCGGCGTAATACAGAAATGATCCTCCAAGGGAAAACAGCAATTTCTGAAATCAATACAATCAAAATATTTACTTCATTACTAGAATCCTAAATAAATGGTCAGACACATAACACAGAGGCTCAATGATCTGCTATATATATACGTACCCCATATTTTTATATATACATATATACATACACATAAATATAAATAATGTAATATATATGCATTACATGAATACATTACTGGTAGTAGCTCCATGATGTTTCTGTGTTTCTTTGGGTGTAGAGTTCAGCCTATTTATGCAAAGCCTGCATTTTTTTCTCAGTTCTCCCTGTGCAGATAATACCACTGTAGACATTGTCTTACTGTATCTTTGAGGCAGCACAGGAACAAAAATCAACACACATGTAACAGGGTATGTTGTGCTGGGAAAACACATGAGCACTTTTAAACAAGGCATAAAAGCACTAAAGCCAGAAGGGACAGTGTAAAACAAGCACAGGATTGCTTTCCAACTCTTTTCCTTCTTTTAGGCAGGTGGTAATTACAGGACACCTCTGATTTTCTTGGATGAAGGGGGAGGATGGGAAGATGTGGGAGGAACTGAATCACGAGGGAGATCTTTTTAGAGAAGTGCTTCCCAAAGCAAAGATAAGAAAGAGAAGTACTGAGGGAGGAGGAGGGGGAGGAGAAGGAGGAGGAAGAGAGCAGCCCTCTCCCCTCTATTTAATCAATGTTTGCTCCACAAAAGGCAGCAAGTGTCATGGAGACCTGCCAGCAGTCTCGCCTAGCTCTGTGACAGTGATGACACCTCTGGGAAACCTTATTCCTCCAGTTATGTCACGTACTGAGCGGTGCCACTGTGAGGGAGACAGCACAGCAAGGGCACAATCTACAGTCATCTACACTTGCAATGCCCTCTTAGACCTCCCAACACAAGAAACTCATGCTGCACTTAACAGGAAAAACTCCCAGTCTGTAGCAGGTAAACTGGGTATAGCAGGGAACACAAGGCAAGGTAGAATTCAGCAAGGCAACAATAACCTTTCTACAAAAGTTATGCACCATGTAAGCACTGCTACTTCATAGCATACTTGATGTCTTCCATTTTACATCCTCTGCTATGGGAAAGAGGAAGATAAAACCATGGAAAATAGCACTTATCTTTCACTGCTGAATGGGTGTCTGTAATCCAAAGTAATGCTTCAAACATAAAAGCAACCATATGAAAGAGAGTTTTAAAGACAGATTTGTACAAACACTTCCAGGCACATTGCAAGGTATTTAATGACCAAATATTTACCCGGAACTGGGATGGTGTCTCCAGTGTATTAAAATCTGAGGAAGAAGATATTCCATCTTCAAGGGTCTCCAAAAACACCTTCTGAAAATCCAGCATTTCTGGCAGACTGCCGAACAAGGACTCCATCTGTGAAAAACATCACGCTATGAAGTATAGCGCTCCATAAGTCTAACTGTAGTCTTGAGAAAACAGTCCACTAAGGAGATGTGACACACGAAGAGGTTGCAAAGGCCAGTAATATTTTCATGAATATTTTTCGAATGGGTTTTATAAAAAAGCCGTTACAAAAAAAGCAAAGATTTCTTAGCAGTTAAGTCAGAAGAACAATTACCATTTTAAAAAAGGAGTGACGCACGCAGCAGACAGAAGGGCACTGACTGGTGTAATTCCTACTGTTATGTTCATTGTTTTCCTTTTCTCTAATGCTCTTAGCAATGAAAAACCCAAATGGCAAGGTCTTAACCCATAAAAGAACGAAAAGAATATCTTTCAGTTATTCCCTCACCTCGTCTTGGGTAAGGAAGGTTTCATTTTGAAGAGGCTCCAAGTATAGTTCAAAGAGGCAGCTCAAGTCCTGCAAGAAACAGAATTTATTCACTTTTGATGTAACAGTTTGCAATTGTTCTTTATATGACAACGGTGGGAATACAGGTAATTTTCAGGAATAAGCTAGAGATACAATTCCTTTTCTGTAACAAAGTCACCTGCGTGTTGTTAGCACTAAAGTGATTGATAAATTAAAAGCAAATTGATTTCAGTGTAATGTTTTTGTTTCATCCTTAAGGCTTTACAGCCTGATTATAACAAATTATATTTTAGTATAGCATGAGGAGAAAATATTACAGATGATGGCTTTCTAAAGAGTACAAAGGTCCGTGTATGTGAACAGCATCAAATGTTTTAATCATGCATGTTAGATAAACCATATAAATAGCCACTCATTTAAACATCAGCAATAATATTTGTAAGGACACGTAACATTTTAAAATCCTATTAGGTATTAAAGCATTCAGTTATATTGTCAGGGAGGCATGATTAGGGTTTTTTTCAGTCACTTCTTCAAAGAATTGGTGCCACTTTGGAAGACTTACTATCCTACCTACACCAAAGCATGACGGCAAGGTTGGGGCCCACACTGCAGGGCTCTGTGACCCTGAGAAAAGAAACGGCAGAAATTCTTATGGAGAAGGAATAATGAGCATCTCTGAGAACCCCATAACGAGCATTTACAACCTGCTAGGATTTTGCCTGGTACTACCACACATTTCAGTGACCTCCATGGTCATGCCTCCTTTGTTCAAGCGATTTCTCTGTAAGAAACACCAGCTGGACGCACAGAGGGGTTCACGTTCCGTAAAGCTTCCTCAAGCTTTACAGCATATGGTTGTATTAGTGTATGGGTGGATATTCTAAAACAGACTGAAAGTGTTTTCTCTTGTTTTCCATATACATTACTGCAGCAAGTACCGAAATCGGTGAGTATGTTTTTTGTGGTCAAGTAAAGTAAGTGATTCCTCCTTGCTGAAGGTCAATGAAATCAAGCTTTTCACATTTCTTTTGGCATTCAGTCGCATGAATTTTGGGTTTATAAAAAGAAGAGAAATGTATCTAACAAATTATGGGCTTATCAGTCAAAGGAGAAATAACATATGTATGATGTTACAACCAACTGGAGTTGTGCCTTTTAGCTTTGCTGATTCAAAAATAATTATGCACTATTTTCCACAATTACACGTTTTTTATAATTTGTAGGAGACTATTCTGTTCTGTTCTACCAAGATTTATTTTCATTTTGAAAACTACGGAAACCTCCCCTGGAATACTCCAGTGTTCAAATATTGTAGATAACTACTCCCCACAAATTACCACTTTACAATATAAATACAAACTGTCTAGAACTAAAGCTACCAGATCAAATCCTACAGCCTCTATAACAGCCTATTGAAAACAACAGGAACAATTAAATAAGCAGGCTGTGTATGTTACAACCCTGTTTATATAAAAGTAAGCATGAAATACATTAAGAGCGTCTACAAGTCATGGTCAGCCTCAAAAAGAAGGGTCTAGCTAGCCAGACTATTTATTTATTACCTTGACATAAGATTTCTCAGTGTCCATAAGTTCTTGGATGACTTTCCTTAATCTATCTGCATCTGAAAGGTGGCGAGCCAGTGGTCGTGGAGGTGGATCCTGGTTGTCCTTTTGTCCTTCCATACTGCTCGCCTGGACTTCTTGGAAGTTTCGGCACAACACACTGATCTGTTCTGCGCTCTGTTAAATGAAAAGAAAGAGACAAGCGCTGACGTTTTAGAATACAAACTGTACTACAATTATTTTTAAATTCCTCAGATTAGCTCTTGTTCCAAATTCCAGGGCCAGAGCATGTGCTGATTTTTGTCAAATACATATCCTGATAGCTTTGAACAGCTTGAATTTGTAACAGATCTAAATCACAACAGTAAAATTAAATGAAAATTTTCTAGTGCTTTTTCAGTGCAAATCATTTAGAGTCTTCAAATACAAGCTTGTAAGATGCAAAAGATGGGAGAGCACTCAGATATATCATATGATTTAATTCTTATGACACTAGCATCACACTGTTTTCCATCTCTCTTACAACACTCATGGCATCAAAATAGAAAGAATTAGTAGATAAAGATCTTTTAAGTATCCAGAATAACTGTTTTATTTGTCATCTGCTACCTGTATTGTGGTACGTGGTTTTGTTGTTTTTTTTTTGTGTGCGCACGCATGTATATGTGTGTGGTGTGCTTTTGTTTGTTTGTTTTTTAATGAGTCTTGGATCTGAGGATTCAGATTTGAAAGGCTTGGATTATCAAAAGGTGCTTAGATACTCTCTCTCCAAGGAGACAACTATGTATCAAGATATTTTGCTTTCAAAAGTGAGGAATGGAAACATAAATTTTTGAGTTTTTTAGAAGAATGACAAACACGGAAAAAAATGCAATTTTTCAAGCTAGGTTGGAGTTGGAGATGGAACAACAACAGTTAATCTTATAAGGCAAAGATAGATGAGAAAAAGATTTTCTGACATTATGAAATGGTTGTATAGTTTGCTCTTGGATGACCACCACTAGTACCTGAGAGCAGCTTTTGCAGGCAATAATCTTTAATGATTAGTTTGAAAATCATTCCACTGTTCTCTTTCATATATAACATTTTCCTGAAAACTAGAATGTTGCTACCATTACCCAGTTCTAGCTTAACAACTGTTGGTATCCACCTCTTTATACTATATGAACCAATTTTTCTTAAGTTCTCCTGTCTTTCACGCTCTCTCTAAGATACCAGACAGTTGCACATGCTGTACCATGTATTATTTTCTATTTAGCAAATGCATTCAGATGAGGACTACATGAATGCTGCCTTATTTCAAGTGGAAGTCTTGTTTCAGTGACGAAATCAGGATGTAAGTGCATTTCAGAACTGTCTTGATCTGTACTAATTTCGTCCTAAAGCTGTTTTGAATGGTCCTTTTTGGATCTTCTGATTCACCACTGATTATGCATACAGCTAAGTTCACCAACATACTGTGTCATCAAATGAGCAAATGCAGAAGTTATTCTGAAACCGAACTGAGCTATACTAAACCCGCTGTAAGGTGGAGGCTAAATGTACTAGCAATATTAAATCTCAGTCATTCATGTGACAAAACATAGATACATCCCTCACACCTCTATGATGGAAATAATTGTTCAAATGTCAAAAAATTGCCATGTAGTCCATATCACTCTGTAGCTTCCCAGCTTCCAGTTTTGAACTACTTCTGATGAAATTTAAGTTACTTTCATCAATAAGATGTGCAACCATCCTCCACAATCCTATGTAATGACAGCTTTCAGGACTCTGAAATTCAGATATATACTGTATTTAAAGCATTTATTAGGACCTGAAAAAATGCAACGTGAGGTGAATGGTGTTTGTTGGAATTACAGCTACGCACTGATGGAGTATGTTAAAAAAGTGTTCTGGAAATAAATCATAACTTCATTTAGGAAGGGGGGGGAGGGGGGCATTTTAAAACATCTTCTAAATTGCTTAACTCCAAAGTACTTGAGTTTTGTTTTCTTTGTTTCTGATGTCAGAAAGTTTTGTATTTGTATCAGAATGACTCAGATTGTATGCTGTCTACAGCTCAAGGTGTGCGTGGGCAGCCTGATTTACATCAACATGATGCCTGATCAAGGATACTAGACCAAGGACATGAGACAGCCTATTGAAAGCGAGTCAAAAACATCATCGTCATGCGCAATTCTACAAGGAGGAGTTCGAAGTGCTCTATTCCTCCTCAGTCGCCATAGCACTAAGTGGTAGGACAGGCAGATGCTGGAGAACACGCTGCACGTCCTCCATCCCCCTCAGTTTTTGGGCTGGAGCTGCATCTGTCACCAAGATCCATTGGATAAGAAAGCATATGGAAATAGATGATACACCTCAACATAAACACTATTTGAGCACCAAAGCAACATAACTTTAGAAGACAGAAATCATTCTGCATAACCAGCCCATACCCAAGGCGCAGGATTACCCTAAGGTAGCTAGCTACCTCTCTGGCATATTGTCGACAAGCACTGATTTTATGAACTTTAGTACGTTCCTGAACATGTAAGCACTTCCCCCTCTCCCCCCGTGTTTACGAGCTTGGCATTAAAAATATTGCCCTTGTCCTGCAGTGCACTTGTAGGCTCTGGTCCTTACCCATAGCCTTGCTGCTCTCTGCCCTCCCCCTTATAGAAGGCTTTCAGACTCTGCAATATCCAGACCTAATTCTCACTCTTTGTACCACTGTGGTATTTACCTTTGGGTCAAAGCAAGCACGAAAGGCTACTCAATCAGGATAGAACTTATTTCACATCCACTCCTGCACGTTGCACAGACCACAGAAGATGTAAGAATACATTTTGCCAGTGAAACCACAAGGCATACATTAGGTTCTGGACCAAGATCACAGTTGTGAGGAACTTCATAATAACGAACAAATGGAAACAATTCTTGCTCCTTGTTTCTTTCCAAAACTCCCTTACCACCCACGTTAGGATCCCCACCCTTTTTTATGCTGCTCTGGATGCTGGTTTCTGCCTCCCACACCAAACAATGTCCTGCTCTTTATTAATTTTGATGTTTAAAACAGATCTTTTGTGGAGTGCTCTAATGACGATCCCTAAGAATATGTCTTTTATATCAGGTGGGTGGGCAGGAAAGGCGCAGCCTCTGCCCTGTTACTGCTTGCAAGTGGAATTTCAAAGCCACCTTGGCTTTTTGGGTGTCAAAGTAGAGTTTGCCAGTGCAGTGCCGTTGAACCAGGAAGCCTCAAGAGGAGCCCCAAGTTGACACTACATCCACCCACCTTAACCTTGAATTAAGGTGGGAATTAACCCTGAATCCACTCTGAAAATGACACTGCAACACCTAACACTGGCAATTTAACTCTCAGATACATCTGGTAAACTCCTCAAGCACACAGCTTCTTTTATTTGCTCAAGGCCATGACTGTCAGTAAAAAATCATTTATGCCAAACTTTGTAGTGCGCAGCACATCAGAATAATAAATGGTGGAAAGCAAAGTCCCAGTGACTGACTGTGGCCAAGGCTGCAATGTAGCTGGTAGAGAGAAGAGCTGAGGCGAGCATACAGCAGAAGCAGCAAACTTTCTCCATAATCCATCACTTGAGCTTACGTACTCCACTCTCAGCAACATTTATAGGAGACTGCAAAGCAGCTTCAGCTTATCTTTGGCACTGGACAGCAGACAGATGAGGTTGAAGAGGCTAAAAACTCAGACTACAGTGCTAGATTTGAATGGCAGAGCTGGGAAAGAGAACTGGATCTTATGCAGGGTTTGTAAAAAAGCAAGTACTTGCATTCGAGGGAGAATCAAGTTAAGCAGCACTGTTCTGTTTTATTGGCCCCTTTCACAGATTTTCCAACAAAGCTGTATAAACCCTTCTACCAGACCCAGCAGTCAGGGGAGGCAGCCTCTTGCCCCATAGCCTCTCAGCCTCTAAGAAATGGAAGGATGTGTAGAAGCAGCCTTCAGAAACTTTCTTTCTTTTCATCCCTGCATGTTTGTAACTCATACTTAGGTCCCACGTCCTTTTGCATGGAGTATTCCTTATAAATGAGGATTGTTCACAGCAACCTTAGCAGGGAAAATTCCAGTCCACATAATTGACAGCCTGACGCATAGCTGTCAACCACCACAGTGGTGCTTAGCTTGTAAAACGAGGATGAAGCATGTCCCATTTTCAGTAATACTCATGAGAAGAAATACTAGAGGTTATTCCTTCACAGTGAACAAAAGATACTCTTACAAGGAATGTCTTACAGATTTTCTTTGCTCCTTGCAGACAAACATATCATCATCTGAGGCTGTGCTAACCCCACCACAGTTAAAAATCTCCATAAAATTAATTGGTGAAAGCAGAAGACATTAATCAGCCGTGGTTTAGCATTAGCACAACAATTTCATGGCTACCCTGTGACTTTCTTCTGTGTGGTACTGATTGAGCACCAATGCTGCACAAGGTCAATGAGTGTTACTGTGTCTCTGCTCGTTGCAGTTATTTTACTCTCATTTACACACCTCATGTACTCTGTCAGTAGGATTTGGAGTATTGGTTGTGGGTTTTGTTGTTGTTTTTGAAAAAGTGATGGAAAGGAAAATATTGAGTAGGCTTACAAAACTCTTCAGGCTCAGGAATATTCCTTGGGAAGGTTACAACGGTGCATTCCTTTGACTAATTTCCAGATTCCTGTACCCTTGTGGAGGACACTGACCATACCTACATGGACATCACAAACCCTGTGAATTCTTTATCTGAAGAGGAAGTGCATGCTCAGAAAGCATGCTGCTGAAACAGATTAGTCCTGTATCCTTTAAAAATGAGCAGGTAACAGCTCAGTGTTGTCTGATGTATATATTTTCAGGAACTAAGCACCAGTCAGCAGAAGAAACACAATTACATGGGATTTTGAGAAAGAACTTGCCACAGACATTTTAACATCCCTCACTTTGTGAAAAAAGAAAACCTTTGGAGGTGTCCATCACTTTCCTTTTGTATCAGAAGACATTTCTCTCCAGAACAAAGGCAGGCCTAGCAGCCATCGTGTTTTGTGTGTCTATCACTGTACAGACTTCTCTGTCATCCCCAGTCTGGCAAACACTTTGTAACCAAGCACTGTAAAAGGCTGGAAAGTCACAGGTTTTAGCATCCCTAAAGACCTCTGAAGAAAGTGGCCGCATGTTAGACACCAATACAGTACAGGCACTCCTCTAAACTGTTCAGTAAGACTGAAAAAAATCAGCGCAGTTTTACTGAAAACTGCCTTGTGGGATTTTCACCGTAGGTTTCTAGGCAAGGCTGCTGCTCAGCTTTGGGCAACAGAAGTTATAGTAGTAGATTCAGTCATCACAACTTATCTTTTGGTCCTTCTTCTTCTTTTTTTTTTTCCCCAACTTCAAGGCCGCTTAGAACATGAAACTGTTCCTGACTGATACTGCTTAAATTTTGGGGGTCTATTTTGTTTAGCTGTGATTCTTGCATGTCTTTTAACTAGAACACTTTAAAATTGCTAAAGGGAAATAGTTAAGGTTAAATTATGTCTCTCAGTCAGAATTTCCCAATGTCAGTGAGATTTACACTAGCAAAGTTAGCCAAACTTATTTAAAAATCAAAAGTGCAGTAAGAAGAGGTCTTGATGCTCCGGTAACTCCTTCCTGACAGCAGAGGACAAGAGCTGAAAGAAGGCCGAATACATGGCTGTGTAAACAGCTAAGATGCAACCCACTTGACTCGGTGCCTAAGCTAGTAACACAAATTGCGTGGTGGGAAATCTTCGCTCTCACTTGCCCGTCTTTCTCCTTGGCTATACAGAAAGAACCTCTGGCGACTTTGGCATTCAATGGAAATGCTAGTTATAAACCAAGTCATGCAGATGGGATCTGGGCCCAAGAGCCTTGCAGCAACGAGGTCCCAAGGACCAGCAGCTCCCACTGAGTTCATAGATGCTGTGCTCAGCCTCTCTGGAAATCTGCCACTAAAGTCATCTGATCCAACACATATCAAAAGGCAAATGCAAAACAGAAATCACTTCTGTCATGGAAGGTTAAATCCTGACCACACAAAACGCAAAGATGAGGGAAAAGAGCATAAAAAAAAAGACAGAGCAACTCTGACAGCCCAAGTCACAGGAAGGAGACTTTTGCCAGGTACCATTAAAGCACAAAATGCAGACTTTCCCAAATCCTGATCCTGTGAAAATATTGTCATTCTCTTATTCCCCAGGTCCTTATGCTGATGTTGTCAATCTTTAATACAGACGGCTTGTGTATTTTTCTACCATCTGTGTAACATATTTACTACCTTCTTACATTTCCCCAGCCATTCCTTGATTGTAGCTCTTAATTTTTCCACCCTTTTTCCACAATCCTAAATTATTTGTCAAAAAATGGAGAAATAGTTAAAACATTAATGCTGCAGATATTTCCCAGTTTTACTGAAGAATCCTGTTAAAACCATCCCACTTCTTGTCAAAATCTGGATCACCACTTAGTCCTTTCTCTGACAGACACAAGAAATAACTATTTGCTGGAGCACAGCAGCAAACAATGTACACAACCAAACCACCCCCACGCTCCCCCAATTCAAAAAGTCCAAACCTTTTCCAGTGCAGCACACTGATATAAACTCATCCACTGAGTGCATGTTACCAGAATCCACCCTCTGATTGTCAGGCTGGGACAGCCGCTATTTACCAAGCGCAGAGAACCTGCAGGTCTGCCCACAAGGACCCCCGGCCCCGCGGCCGCCGCTGCCGAACTCACCATGGAAAACATCCTGTGCAGGGAGCCGTAAGCTGCTGCTGCCTGCTGCTGGGTTTTGCGAGCCAACACTAAACTCTTAGCTCTGGTTTTACTCCTCCTGAAGGCGGGCATTGTGGCTCGTGAATACAAACTTTGCCAAAGGAAAAGGCCCTTCTAAAGGAAGCCAGGGACGCCTCGGTCTCCCGCGAGCGCACCTTCTCTCTGTGCTCAGCCGCAGCGTGCCAGCACGCACAAACACAGCACACAAGTTTTTTCTTTTGTGCTGATTAACAAAAATAGGAGATACTGTCAACGTCCCAGTTTAACTGGGCTAAGCAGCACGCGAGACTGCCGTGCCTCCCATTATTACTACAAACGCAGTGAAAACCTGCCAGATGAGAAGATTTTTTTATAAATAGCTTGATGTAGCAAATGCTGGACAAAGTGCAGTTATGCCAAGGCAATGTGGGTTTTATCTCCCCAGAAATGTACCTGCCTCTGTGCCCGTGAAATTTACTGCATAAACAAAACATCAGGTGCTTTGAGAAAATTAGCCAAATACCTAAAAATATCTAGAGGGTGCTGACTACCCTGAAGGTCAGTGTGAATTATCAATGGTACTGATGCTCTGTCAAGGGTATATGCCACTAAATGGTGTGGCATACAAATGCACTTACAATGATAACATGAAGAACAAATAGGCAGCTCTCTGGAAGATTTGTTCACATAATTGTGCTTGTCCTTTGTTTGAACTTTCTAATTGTAATTACATCAATAAAAAGAAATTTAAACAGTGCTCAGTAATAAATTCAGGCTTGAAAGTAAAAGTACCCATGTTGATATATTTACACAAAAGCAATCAGGTCCACAAATAGACAACTCTAAACATGATAGAACTTTAAATAAAAAGTTATAGGACATTACACCATGGAGCTGAAGAGTTACAAGACTGATAAGCAATTCATTAATAAAAGGAGAACTATGCCAGTGGCACTATAAAACACAGTAACTCCCATGTGCCCCCCATTACAGCAGTTAGGGTACAACGATGCTGAGGTATAAGGCTTCATTCAGCACTGCCTTTGCCACCACGTCTTTGCTCTCTAGCAAACCCTTTTCTTGCATCCAAATGACACACTATGCCTGGGCACATATACCCTTGGTTAGGAGTGTGCTCCTTCATAGATTTCAAGGATATTCAGCTTCATACAAGCAAGGGAATAACATAGCCCTCTCCTTTAATTACTGCAATTAAACTTACATCCATCTCTTTCCAAATCGCTAGCACAACTTGACAGCTCAGCATTTGCCAAACCATAAAGCTCAGCTGCAGGGCAGCACCCTATCAGAAGAACAAGGATGCTGGCTCCCTGAAACAGCATGCTGCTGATAAACATGCAGAACGCATCAAAGGAGTAGGAACCGTTCATTTAGCCGATGTTTTTTAAGGACTGGGCTATTTTGCAGACAGATATCAGATTCACTGGGCGAGAAGAATTTGTAACAGAAAGCTGTAGGAATAGTCACAAAGAAGTGAGATTTTCCAGGAGACACAGGTTTAAAAATCCAATTACATGGACCGCTATGCAGCATATACAATATTACTTTTCTTATCCACCATTAGCGGTTGCTTCCACAGTAGTTTACAGACACTAGGGATCCACAGATCAAGTCCAAAAAGAAAAAAAATATCATGAGTTTTTGGAAATTAAATGTTTACAGTACTACGTATGGAACTGAAAAAGAATGACAGAAGTTAGGTCGCCAGATTCACGTTTACCAAAAGCATAACTGTACTGTCTGGAAAGGCATTGTTTCTCCTCTCTTTTTAAAATCAGCAGGAGTTGGGGCAACTTCACACTCTGATCTTGTGACAGATATATGTTAAAAACACAGCGCATCCACTGGGACCTGAAAAAAAAAGGCTGCTAAGTTTCAGGTCCAAGCAATACCATCAATCTTGATTAAAAAAAAGAATAAAAAAATGACAGGCCTTTTTAATTCCATATTAGGAAGTTATTCTTCCCCAGATTTGCTAATTAAGCCTGAGTTATTAGCTAGCCATATGCCAGCTAAAAGATGTTACCAATTAACAGATTTTTTTTTAATGTTTGTTCATTAGGGGAAAAAAGAAAAAAACACAGCGTTTTAGTAATACCTCCAACTCCTGTTGAGGGACTGGGATAAATCAAACAAGTAAGAAACACAAACTAAAACAAATCAAATGAATAAAAGCATTTTCTTTAGCATTTCTTCTTCTCCAGAAACACGCAACAAACATTCAAGCCCTCTTCAGCGATACGTCTCTTAAGTAAAACTTACACACAAAATAATCAATCGCCTTGAAATACTTCTAAGATAACTGGAAAAATGATAGTCTCAGTGTTTGTTCCTGCGCTTTGAGTAACACTCTTTCCCTTTACAGACATCTGTTTTTCATCTTTCCATTTCAGTGGCACCAGGCTTGATAGTTACCATAACAGCAACCTCCTTCTCAGTACAGGCTTCCCTCCATTGTCCCAACGTGTCTAGGTGCGCTTATCTGCACAGAGTTCGTTTCCCATCCTGCCTTTGCCCTTAATCCCTGAAGGTAAAAGGCTAATTTTGCTCTGTCTCTATCTGCTTTGAGTTAAAGGAAACAGTGGCTTGCCTCTGGGACAACTCTGAGCACTTGTGGGCTAACTTTTAACATCGGTCTGGACCACCAGTGAAGCAGAAAAATAATTTGTATACACAACATGTATTTTGTATATGTATATGTACAATGTATACATAAGTATCCCGGACTAAACAAGAGCTCTGTCACTTTAGTAGTCTCTGAGCATTGTAGTCTCTAAACTCATGCTTAATCCAGCTGGTCTCCAGATCTCTACAGTGATCTACAAGGACTCTGTTTTTCACTTTTTATAAATGTGGGTGGATGATACTTCTAAGTATTTTTCTGTCATTCTTATTATGCTAATAACATGTTTTCAAATGTCTTTAAAACGTATTTTCAAAGCATAATTGACCAAAATGAAGACATTTGCTTTAATTCCAGCACTAAAAATACAGTTAATGTTCCAAATGTTTAATTCCTATTTAGTTTTTAATTTCAAGCATCTTAAACACTGTTTTTAACATTTTCACCCAAAGCGTTTTGTGCTGAATACAAAAACTTTTTTCGAGTGCTGAATTAGAAACTATGGCAACCACTAAGACATTATCTTTGCAGTTGCATTCATCTTTCACAATATATTTTTGCAATGTGCTTTCTTTAGAGTCAGAGAAGGTGACCCTTACCTTTTCAGACATATTGAATCTCAAATGTTATAAGGTGCAATAATCCCGCTGTAAAGACAGAAGCAGACCCCTCAGCTCCACACCAACCTTTCCCCTGGTTTCAGTGGGCTTTTGCTTAGGCACTACAGAAGGATTCAGCTGTCTCAGAAGGAAATAATTAATCAGCATGTGAATGAGGGGCTGGATTTGCCTACAGTATGCTAACAAGCAGAGACAGAGGCGCCGCACAGTGCTATGGACAGCAGGTAGCGAAACATGAAAATCTGTTGGCAGTTCCCTGTGTATCTGACTTAACTGATCCTGTAATTTCTTAATTCTCCTCCCTCTGACTTCCCTTCGGGTATCTTTTTGTTACCTTTGATTTTGCAGGATCTCCTGCAGGTAGTGGTGTTTTTCAGTTTTGGCATTTCAGATCTACCTTTGGCCCTATGTGCTCCCGACAGCAGAAAATAGGAATCAAAGCCTAATCAAAATGTATGAGGGTACCCAGCATGCAATAGTTGTCTGAAACCCTGTATTGCAACTTTGTGTGACTTTGAAGTGACTTTGCGTCCTGTGGATAACATACCACATACCTCAGCATGTGCTAAAATCGTGTTTAAATGCTTCTCTGTCGCAAGGGGAAAAATGTATGTTGTTGTCAGCACTGTAATGGAAGAGTATCTTCATCTTAAAACAACAAACAAACAAAAAAAGAAAAAAACAACAAACAAACAAAAACACATAAATAATCTAAAGCTGGCAGAGAGCTCTCCTAGTTCCTCGAGTCTGTCAGAAACGTGATTAGGCATCTCTGCTTTTGATTTCAAAGTGAAAGAAATGGTGCCGTCACGTCCTGTACCGCAGGTGACCAGGGCTGCCTTTGGAGGCCCAGGGTGGTGGATGTTAATGAAGGCTCCTGTCCTTCATCAGTGAAGTCAAAGGCATCTCCAGAGACACTGCTAACCATATCTTGTGGCAATGGACCAATACTGTTCTCGCATGCTTCTCTTTTCACCTGCAGGTAAGCCCCAAGGATTTTTCCCAGAAGACCAGAATGACAGGCTGCATTACAACTCATCTCTCACTGTTTTTTTTTTTCATTTGTAAGCATCAACACAATTTCTTCTCCTGATCAAAACCGTCTGCACGTTTTACACTGACAACTGTCACAGTACTTTTGAGAGGACATTTCCTCCAGTCAGAGGAAAAACAACAACCACCACCTCCTCCCCAAGCCCCAGCAACCCAATGTAATAGCACAAAGCACAGTAGCACAAGTTCGCACCTCTGCACGCAAGAGCTGCACAATCTCCCTTTGCTTTTATTTCTTGCCATTCTTGTGCCTCCCCACCAGTAAATAAGTACGCATCTAGAGCTTGAGCTGGTGTCTGGTTACAGGCTCACTCTAGATATAGCACCTTCCATGCTTTAAGCTTTATGATTTCAAGGCTCCCCATTACACTAGTCAAGACAGGCAACCTGTATTTTGGGCCATCCACAGGGTCGCTCTGCTGCATATAAGGAACCGTGTGATAAATGCAACAAAGTGAAATCCAGGACTGGGGTTAGAAGCAAGCACTCACTGGTAAGTTTACAGCAAGCCTTCTATAACCTAGTGCATCAGTTTTGGTGCCTTCTCTAAGGGATGGAGTAAAATATTGAAATCTAAAGTTATTAGCAAAACTCTTGCAGACTTCTAACAGGCTACAGTTTCACTGATACCTTTCTGAAAAGCTTGCAATGAAGACAACAGGGCTTCGGCTCCACGCTGCTGGAGCCAGCCACTCTGGTTGGGCTTGCTACAGGCTGGGCTGTCTGTAGGGGAAGCGCAGTAATCAACAGAGCTCCCCGCAGGCTTCTGTCATGCTTTCAGTGCAGAACTGTCCCTTCCAGGCAGAAATGAATCAAAGAAAGCCACTGCTGAGGAACATGCTATTTTCTTGTCTTAGCTCCCATACTCCCTAAATGCATCTCACATCTGGAAGGAAAATACACTGAGATTGAAGAGGAGTATACATGATTTTGAGCGTACTAGGCTCATCATTGTTAAATCCCTTTCCTACAAAGAACAGAAAAAAAGGATGCCAATTGTGGACTACTCCCCAAGCTTTTGGATCTCATCAACTGCTAAAGAGAAGTTCTCATTATTGAAATTAGGGAAAGATCCTTAACATCCTATGGATGTTGAGCAGTCCTTCAGGCAGACAATTCTCTTGCAATTAAGGACATGCTGTGCAAGTGGGGACTGCCTGGGCACTGTGAAATAGAGCTAATAAGAAGCTATCACCATGAACATCATTTAACTGTAATTGCCTCCATGCATAAAATAGGTTTGGGACCACATGGGCATACCAGTAGTTTTTAACTCCTCTTGTTTTACTTTTCCCAGAGGGACCTCTGTTGAGCTTCTGGTCATTTCTACTTGGCTTTCTTTCAACTTAACAATGGGTGTTTACTTGATTAGTAATAACATTTGCCTTCCAAGATTTTTAGTCTTTGCTTGACAAAATTACTCCTTGCACACACTTTTTTTTTTTTTTAAGTTTACTTATTTATTTTTTATTTTCCCCATTTTATTTCAACATTAATGTTTCTTTGTGGATGTTTTGGGGGCAGGATCACTAGCTGACTATCAAGAAAGGATGCCACTTATACTGAATGGAGACAAATATGGCTCTGAAAACCAGCAGACACATGCTGAATATACATACATGGCCACACCATCTTAAATGCAATCAAAACACAACTTGTACTTGTCAGTTTTGATGTTTTATGCAAAATATTATTGCAAATCTTCCTTCCAACTCAATGTATTTTGATAAAACTTTAACTTTCTCACCCAAAAATTATACCAGGAAACTGTTTAACTTTGGTGGGAAAGAATAAACACTTCTTGACACTTACCCATTAAAAGACAATCACCCACCGCTTACATACACATTCAGACTGATGATCCTTATATCATTTCTGAGAGTGGATGAGTGTCATCACCAGATCAAAATAAATAAACAAACCACCACAACTGAATATATAGGATTACATTTACTGACAGTGCTTGCAGAAGGCTATTGGGTGTTTTCAATAATAGTGTCCTGAACTATCCCACAGCACATATGCTATAGATCACATGCTTGTATAATGCTTTCTAGGTAATAAATTTGAGGAATATATCATTTCTAGCATCCACTTGCTTTCTTCTGGAAGATGAAATGCCATTCAAATAATCCATAAACATTGAACAATTATGTTAATTTTCCGCTAAGATGGGACTATATGAGTAATGATTACCAACTGCTTTAGCCTCCATTATTCCATGACAGCTGTTGCAGTCGTCCCCTTCCTCCCCCCAAAACCAAACCACCCTCTTTTCTTTAACAAATGAGTGTTCAGAATGACTAGCAATGGGATACGCACTCTTACACTCAGGTTTGAACCTAGACCACCATAATAGTACCTCAGGATTTTTATTCTTTTCTGCATGAGAAGTTGATGGCTTTAGTGCCACTTCTAATGAAGGGTCTTCTGCATCAGTTTTAGACAGGTTCACAAGAAATCATTAATTTTTTTCAACTTATGGGGAGCATCCCTCCAGTACATGGCTACTCTGCATACATGAGAGGCCAAAACTATATATGCATCAAACTCTTTACAATACTTGCTGATTTTTATTACATAAATAGCTGTGTGAAATCAGCTAATAAGTAATAAGGATTTCCTTTTTGAAATCACGATGCATGTACTTCGAATTTGTTGGAAGCACTGTTTTGGGAAGCTTGTTGTGGTAGGTGTTGCCTTCTGACCTAGTCTCAGTCTTCCACTTACACCACTCATGCACCATCTGACATGCAATCCAGATGTTCAATGGCACATATTCTTTGGATGGGTTGGAAGTAAAACCTCATAGGCATGTTTGCACACTGGCTCCATGAGCCCAAGTGGCAGGACTGTATTGCCAGCCCAAGCAATGACTGGGTGCAGGGAGGCCAAAGGTAGATTTTTCACCATGGTCCCTAGCATGCAGAGTTCATGGAAACATCAGCCTCTCACTACACCTGCCAAAGCTCCCCTCTAGCAAATGAAAGATTTTCTGTATATTTTGGTGCCAGTTTTGGACAACAAGCTTCAAAAGCACTGAAAAGACTATTTGACATTATATAAAAAACTCAAACATCCAAAATTCTGAAACACGTAAGTACGTGCAATATATTTTTCTACTTATGTTTTGCATAGCAAAGCAAAGGCAATTTCTGCAAGGCTTTCTATACCCAACCTATTCCCAGAATCTCTTTTACTTCATTATTTGAAAGAAATATAGAACCACTTCAAAAACATTACAAAATCAAACCTGTTGGCCATTCTGTAGAGAGTAAATTCTTAATATTCAAAGTTTCTCATCACACTAGCTTCTGTTTCTGCATCTGCAATGTTAATTTTTGAAGATGCCAGCATAAAGCCATTTTGCATTCATTAACTATTTTTAACTTGATTACAAAGTATCACACTAGCTATTTTTACTGGGTTTCTTAAGCATGTGAAGAATCCATCTTTCTTATAAAGAACTCTATGATATAACTGAGAATATAATAAAGTTATTTCATATATTTGCATAGAGCTTACTCTAAGTTTTTTTGTTATGATCTGTAAAATATTTGAAATGAGAATGTATCTCCCCCCTCACACAACTGAATTTACATGAAGATTCTTCCGTGAAAATTGAATTTGATTTGGCAAATAGTTGGCTCTGATGACATGCAAAAGATTTAGAGCAACTGAAAATCAGACCCTTAGAATAAGAATTACATATATGGTAAAATTCCACCTTTTAGCTATGCGTATCTTTCATAAGGGGATATTTTTTAAATATTGCAAATACAAAGTAAAGATAAGCATATGAGTACTAGATTACTAAACTTCATTTAGAGGAAACCATGGGCTAAAAACACATTTCTAACCAATACAATCTGCAATTAGAAATCACAAGTAACTAAAGGAAAAGTTGCATTCTGCATTCAGTTTTGTGCTACTGTGATGCATAGAGAGCTTGGTTCTTGGCAACCGTCAACATACCAGCATTTTACTGAGCACCAGGAACACAGACAATTAGTTCTCAAAATGATTAAGCACAACTAAACCTAACTGCACCGACAGGCATACCGAACCCCCAGATTTTCTGAGGTCCTCTATTCTTCTGTCAACAGGACGCCTACATACTCCAGAAACAACAATTGCAGGGGTGACTTGCCACTGCCACATAAACAGTATTTTAGCACAGTTTGAAAATGTACTGCAGCAGAATGTGTTAGAAGTGTAACATCTATCCTTGGTAAATGAAATAGAAAACAAATTTAAAGGAGGTTTTCATTAGAGGTATAAATGGGACATCCCAGAGAATATAGAGCAGACAAAACTAATGAGCATTTGGAATGGTTGGTTCTTGACATTCATGTGTTTTTAATAATATTTTATAACTGAAGGAACAGTTTCCGTTACTGGAATTAAACAATCCTTTATTGTCCTTCTAATTCATTTTCTAACTCTCAGATGAAAGACAAACATTGAGCTATACTAAATCCATTCATTTCTTGGACTACAAAAAATGAATGAAAGAATAAATGAGCGCATGTTTGAATGTAGTACACATGTAACAAAAGACTTTTTCCTTTGAAATTACTTCCAAAATGCCTCCCTGTATTTTCAGTTAAGATGACATTTAACCTTAGCTTGGTACAAGATGAAGAGAACAATAATGAAAAACAAACAAAAATGCTCCAAATGAGAAACATAAAGTGCAGAAATCAAACATGCAACTATTACATTGAAAGCTTTAAGATTGTTTGTTATTTACTTACATGTTACGGGACAAAAATCAACCAAACTTCAAAGGAGTCTGCTCCCTCAGAGACCCGTAATTACATCTACAGCTGTTGTCAACTGGGAAATGAGCATGTCTAGCTGTCTCTCCCCTGAAATAATCCCAAACTGCCTGTTGTTCCAGGCTGTGCTCAGAACCTCCTAGTGCCACCAACGTCCTCTCCACGAAGCTGTGGCTACAGATCTTCTCTCCCCCATACTTCTGCAACATTGCGTAACACAGAGGTGTCTGCACTACTGTTCTGCCACAGGCATGGATCAAGTTAGCACATGCAGGAAACAGAAGGCAAAGGGGGAAAAAAAATCCAGATGCTGTGCTTTTTGACGCTGCACGATTTCCGCAAACTAGCTTTTATTAGCAATAGCTATTGTTCATCTGGTGAGCAGTCCCAAATCACAGCTATAAAAACAGAAATCATTTTAATTCTTTTTATACCCAATCACTGAAGCACGTATAGTATACACTACTTCCTAAATTTACTGAGGGTTTTTTTTTTTTTTTTTTTTAATTCTCCATCTATTGGAGAAATCAAAAGGGTCAGACAAAAGCTTTGACAGTAATAGGCACCCTCCAACAGAAAGGCGGCAATCAATTACGAACCATTTGCAGAAATTGTAGAGCTGTCACAGACTCGTTTACAGCTGCAGTTCAAGTCAGCCTGCCTTAGACTGCCAAGCCATTTCTCCTCCATTGCACCTAGAAAACTGGGACAGCTTCAGATATTCTTTAACAAAATGACACTAGTAGACCTACATGCCAGCCCAAGAAGTAAACTGCAATATGGCATGGGCAGTTACTGCAACTAATTGGGCACAAGCCATTAATACTGATAGATGTGATGGATTTTCGGCTGGAGATAGGTCAGGGAGCAGACCTGTCTGTTTTCCCCCCTTTCTTTTAGAACTACAACCACAGCACATAATTCAGACCATCAGAGCAAATTTAGCGTGTTCAGAGCAACAACTACCCTAAATGAATTGTTCTCTGTGTATTTAAATCCTGCTAAACTCTCCCTAATTTTCTATCATTTGCTGTATTTTACATGGACAATCAGGAGTGACTTTGGCAAACAAAGCCTTTGTTTCTCTGCTAAAGCAAAGCTTAAGCCCCAGAGCCTCCTCCCCTCCAGCAGGATAAGCACCCAGTCCTATACGTGCACCCCAGGCAAGGAGGGCACCCCAAGGCACACAGGGTGCAGTGAGGACCTTGCCAAGCACCATACAGCTCACGCAGCCAGCCACCAGCTGAGCCTACGTGTCACCTTGACTGGGTTCTCACAAAGAAGGTGGCAGGTGCTTTGAACCCCAACCATAATGCACTGCAGACGCTCTAGAACAGGACTATAGAGAAATCTGCATTGTCCTTTCCAAAGGAATAATGTGTCCTAGGGGGAGAAAAATTCCCCTAGGATTTATTATTTACTGGTTGCAAAGACATTTTGGAAGCATAACCAAGGTGGAACACAAGACATAGATTATCTCCATGGGAATCCCCTGTGAAGCAGGAGAAAGGTTAAAGGCCCAAAATCACTGGGGGTCTCCTTACTCTCAGGGGAAACTGCATAAAGTTACCTATATTGGACTGAAATAGATTACAAAAAGATTCTGAATGTAAAAGAGGATCAGTTCCTTTGATTAGGGTATGGCTAGAGGCACATTGCATCTTCTTCATTTTCGTCTTATGTGACTTTACATTTGCCTTATCTCTACCTTTCTACCATTTCTGTCTTATCTCTGCTTCCCTATCTAAATATTTCATACTACGTAGTAAAAAACAGTAATATTCCAGAACCATATAAACTTCTTTTATTTTTTTGTCATGTAATTGTGTAATGCAAGTGTTATCACACATTTGATTTGAGATACAACTGACTCATCAACAGAAGTAACAAAAACATTTCTACTGTCAGAATGCCAATGCCTAGCAAAATCACTGCCACATCCGTGAAAACTACCCATGCTAGCAGCTAGGGGGTTCAAAACAGCATGCGCTTGAGCTGGACACAGATTGCAATTTGACTGACACAGAGCAAAATGGACAAAAAATTGCTCTTTGAAGACCGATGCATTCAAAGGTGGGCACTAATTCTGCGGGTCCCTGCCTCAGTCTCCAAAGCTGGGACTGAGAGAAGGTCTGAGCATTCATTACTCCAGCCGAAGTTAAACACTAACTGCAGATGCATAAAGGTTCTCCAAATTAGACAGCAGGAATCACTGGGCTCTCCAAAACTCAAAGTCTGCAATCGAGTCTGAAATTATTGATGTAAAGTAAGTGTTGCTATGGTCACTGCAATCTTAACAACAATCCTTAAAAGTATCAGCAAAAATAATAATAAATAAAAAAAATTAAACGAATTGAATCAGTTAAAAAGCTGTAGCAGTTTCTTGCTCTCTGGAGAAGTGGGTTCAAGCAACACATAAAGATGAATTTGACGAGTTTCTGCCTACTTGCCATTTGCCCCTATTACAACACTTTTGGAGATGCAGCAGCTGTTTCTGAGATGCTGACCTGTTAGTGTGACCTCAGAATAATAAAACACTAAGTACAGCTAATATGTATACACTTTTTTTCCACGTTAGTGCCACACATTAAATTCTTCACCACAAAATACAGAGCATTAACACTAAGACACCACTGCCTTTTTGTTTATAAGGATTGTTATCTCAAATGTATTCTTACCCTGAAAGGTGGATCAGTCTTATCCCTGTGTGGCGTTTGGTCCAGAGTGCCATCAGTACTGCTCCTTTTCAAGCTGGATGTGACATCAGGAACATTACTAAAATCTGCATTTGAGAGAAAACAAATAATTCAGAGGATTACAGGAGAGGAACAGGAAAAGTATTTGCTTTTATCTGCAGATAATATTTTCAATGTCTACCAGAGTTACCATAGAGTGAGAGAAGGAATACAAGATTTACTGCTCACCCCCATCACTGGAAAATAACACAAGAGGTCAAAGCAAAGAGAAACTATGCCTGGAAACTCTGCTTTCAAAACAATAAGCTGGACGTCTAACACCATCTGAAGCAATGTGGATATCTGATCTACAAAAATAAACCTCACGTTCTTGCTAGCAGTGTGCTTTCTAGGGTAGCATTATCTATAATCAGCACACTCTGTGCTGAGACAACCAATGAGGATAATTAAATGCACTCAGTAGTTCTCCTTGGATGAACACACTATTTGACACAACTTAGTACTGAATCCCTTAAGGATTTGAAAAGAAGAGAGAATTTTGCCTTGGAACAAGCACTACTATTCATAATACTGACAAAACCCCTTCCTGTTACTAACAGCTTACCAATTTTACTAAGTTTAGAGTCCAAGTACGTAGCACCTGACATGATGCAAAAACCAGAGTAGGAGGTGCTGCCCCACTCCACCTATTGACAGGCTGTAGCTGTCAATAACACTTGTGTAAATTCAAGATCTATCAAACAATGCTGAACGTTCATATAAAAATGGTAATTTTTCTCTTCACATTTCCTCAATTGGCTGCTTAAAAAATGCAGATATATTTTTAATTAAACCATTTAGAAGTGAAGCAAATTCCTGATCTTTGATCTGCAGTATTATCAATGCAAGCCATTAAAAAATAATAAAGCAGACACCAAAAAAACTAATGAGGATTTTTAGCAACCTCATATTACAAAATAGTAATAAAATGAAGGTTTAGTGGTGGTTATTTTGCTGTTTTTATGTTTTAATTTGCTGCTCTGTTTTCTGTCCTGTAAGCCTCTAGGTTATAACTCACTGCATTTTCAAACTTCTTCTCAACACCTACAAATGCTGGAGATTTATTTTTATGTGAAAGCTGAGATTCTCATTTAATCACTGACTCCAGATACCGAGGTGATGATTGGAACAAGTATCTTGCAATAAAATCATGGGAGGTAGCAATAATAAAATTGTGAAGGACAACAGTCTCTCTCCACCTAGGTGTTTAAATCTTGAAGCAGGGCTTTTTCTGCTGTTTTTATTTTTTAATATGAGCCAGTTGTTGTATCCTCTGCATCCTCTCGTTTTGATGGAGAGCTACTGACCAAACTTCCCTTTCCCGGCCAGCTCAGCAGTCTCTGTGAAATCTGGCTTCACTCTGCAAATCCGGCTGACAACAGGGAATTGCTGCTGTCCTGTCACCGCAGAGCAGAAGCAGCTTCTGTCAGCAAGGATTCACAAAACATGGACTGAAGTGGAGAGAGAAGTGGGAATTTTAGGCCGAAAAGAGCACCTTGCAGCCCACAAGGAGCTTTCCTGGGAAGACAAAACACAGCAGACAGACTTCATGGGAAAGCCAGAGATAAAGATGTAAATGTTGCTTTCTCCCTGAGGATAATGGGAGGAAGCAACTCAGCATGATGTCATCTTGAAACTTTATTTTTCCATATGTTATTAAGGTGCCTATGCCAAGCTTAGTGTCAAGGTTGACACTTTCCACCCAGATGCCAAATTGATTACTATGTCATTTCCTTATCCATGTAGGACCAGTGTCCCATCACTTTTCTCCCCTCAAGCTTTTGTACCTTTTCCTCCTGGAGTCAGGTGTAGTTCCTGATATCTCAGATACCCAGAGTTACCACCTTTGCAGAAAACAACATATTTTACACAACTCCACCAAACAGCCACTCATCTTCATTAAGAACTTAACAAGGAGCCTACCTTGTCTATTTATTTTATTATGTTTTTACCCTTCTTCTTCCACCATACCTGAATAAGTTTCTTCTGCCCTCTTGACTTTTAAAGTCATATAGAGCCCCTCTTCTGTATACGGGTCCTCATGAATGCCTATTGACTTCAACCACTGACAGCTCCTGGGTTCACAAAAAGTAAGCCAACCCCTAAAACATGAATTGACTTTATTTCCCATTTGTGCTCTTTTTACTTGCCTTCTGGGTTTTAACGTACTTCTTCCCCTTACCTCCAAACAGCATGCACCTGAGATTGGTTGTTTGTTTTTCTCATTAGAGAGCTACCTGCGATCAAACTTTAGATCTTTTATACCACTGCAAAATCTATACCCTTTCCCTGATTTTACAAAGTGACTATTAAACATATTAGTCCTTTACAAAACGGGAAGTAAAACTAACCTACATAAGCAATAAAGCGAATGCATAAATGTAGGAAGAGGACAATAAGGTAAAACAATCAGTAGATAACATGAAGAGAACAAGTTGGAGTAACAACAGCCAAAGCAGACAAAAAAAGATTGTATCACTTTTTCCAGATGATCTATCTTTTCCTCCTCTCATCCTTATCTTTGTTTTTTTTTTTTTTCTTTGTAGTCTATGGGACTATCAGAAGTAGGTCTATATAGTCTTGCCCATTTTTATAGTGTTAGCTATCGGCACAGTGTGTTTCTGATTACAGTTAGGGTAAGCAACAGTAAATGTCATTTTAATTAGTAATTACTAAAAAAGTTACACAGAAAGGATCCAAGGTGAAAAAGGACATCCTACTGCATGCTGTATGCCAAACTAACACAGGGAGGGAAGGAAGGAAGCATGGCTTGTTGATCAGTTTAGCATCCATATCCTGTCTCCCTTTCCTCCTTTTACTATGGAAGCAGACTTCCTCTGGATTTGCTCCTACACACCGCTGAAGTATTCCCAAAGAGCAGAGAAGCATCAACATCAGCTGCACAGCTATAAAAACAAGTCAAGGGGCAAAGAAAAATGAACACTACCTTAGAGAATGCATAATTTCAAATGCAAAGCCTACGGACACAATACAATAGCAAGTTTAATACTGAAATTTTCTCTACTTGCAGTACTAAGTGGAAGGGGAATAACATGACAAACCATACAAACCGTGTTTTCTTTAAACTTTTACATTTGGATTTACCTCTACTTTGGGATTCATATAACAAAGATGTTCAAAAGCAGTAATGTAAAACTGTTACCTCACAGGCTATGTAACTACTGTCCTTTCAGGCAAAACTAGCAACCCAACCATTGAGAGTGTGTATAGAATTGAGAGAAATGTTACAGCTGTGCAAGTATGAAAACTGTTCCAGTAAACAATGTTCTGGATCTTTGCTGGAAATTAGCACAGAAAAGTATCCAAGTACATATACATTCCTAAAAATCATCCAAACTCAAGGTCAAATCAGCACTTCCTGGCAACTTTCTTTTCTTCTTAACCACCTCTAATGTTACTTGCCTCAATACAATTACGTTACTAACTAGTTAGAGGAAACATGGACTACTTTGCTGGAACTATATTGCCTGGGAGGCTGTGCAGCATAGTAATGGTGAGTATCCCATGACTAGATCTGCTTATACAGCTCCATTACAGTAGTACATTAGATTTACCCTATCGATACACTTGTGATAAACCTATCCGGAAGAAAAAAGGGGACTGATAATGCTGGGTTAAACAAAACTTGGTTTAAATCTTTTAAAATAATTTTTCGCTACTGCAGCACATGATACTGAATGCACACCCCTTTGTCCTGTTTACACACATACAAACTCATGCATGGTGAGTTGAAATGTATATTGCTTCCATCTGGGAAGGACAGGAACCTCGGAAGCTGATAGCTGCTTCTTATTTAGCAAACAGGAGCGTCTCCAGATGTTAAAACACAAAGTCAGCTTGCTACAAGCAAGGAAAGTAGCAATCCCAGACAAATGATAAAATCCTCAGAAAAGTACAGGGAAAAAATGCCATTGTGTGGAAGGGTTAACTGCATCATATGACATGCGTACCAAGCTTTATGCTTGGTTTCTAGCAATGAGTGACCAAGCACTAAGAATCTGCTCAGCACCTTCACCTACCAACATCATCACCAAAGAAGAAGGTGTGGTGTGTGTTTCACGGTTTGGACCAATAAATGCAAATGTTCTGATTAACTTTCCTCCCTAATGCTATTACTCCTGCAATATCGTGTCTTGCTGGAAGGCAGATACATGACTCAGAATCATTCAAGAGATATGGGGAAAAGAAAGAAATGATAATGTAACCACTAAAAACTGAAAGAAACCATACTTCCTAAGTCATGCTCCTCACTACTAATTATACAGTTTAAAGTGGGCATGGAGCGCACAGATGGGACAATCAGTGAGAAAGATAAACACATACAGCACATCCAAGAGCTCCGTACGCCTACAGGAATGTCTCTTCCATGCCTCTGCAGTGATACACGTACAAGCGGTCAATGTGGAATACATTCAAATGTTTGTGAGCAATAAGGTACAATGGAAACATATCCTCCAACAGATGTGTGAGACAATAATAATCTGCGCTACAATCCCAGCCAAGAAACCAAAGGAAATCAACTGGAAAACATCAACATCGACCATCCGGCAACTCATTCACCATAAAGAAGTCATCAACAAATGCAAACGTCACTTATCTCCTTTTTCTGCTTCATTAACAAAGAAGCCTTAATTACTTTCTAGTCAATGCTGCTCTTACCACTTCAGCCACTCACTGCAAACAAAGGCAAAACTACCATGAGGAGAAAGTAGGAACTGAGAATCTTGCTTCTTTTATAATTCTTTTTTTGAAATACTTTGGAACTTGTTCTGTTTTAGATTTTTCTCACAAATTTCAGAAATGTCAAATACTCATCTCAGGCATGTCAAGTGTTATCAAATGTCAAGCACTACGTAGGTGGTGCAACCACCCCCTTTTCAAACTACAAAGAGAGGGTGTGTTTCCATCTGCCACTCTAGTGACAACAATAAATTGAATAAAAAATTCCTTCTAGATCTACAGGAGAAGACAGCACAGCAGCCTCTCACTGCAAGACATACCAAGAGTGTTGCAGAGGCATCGTTTTTAGCCTTTGGCAGCAGCAGTTCTGTGCATCACTTGATAACTACCCTCTGCAAGTAGTTTTGACACTGACAGTCACAGGGAGCCCTGACCTTGGTAAAAAATATAGCCACTACACAAATATGGAAAATTGGTTTTCCATTTTGCCACATTTCTGACTTTCCAAAACTGTTTGCTTTGTATCAGAATGAAACCATGTTCTTTTACCTTATGCTATTTTATTTTATTTTTGCCAAAATGCTGAGAAAGAAACACCACAGAGCAAAAAGAAATAGCCTAACATCAGGATATTCATCCATGATGTAGGAGAGAGAGAGATTAAGTCTCCTGCTCTGTCAGCTTCAGGCAAGAAAACCAAACCTGGGTCTGTCTCAGCTAAGGTAAGTTGCTTGATTAATGGCTAATACCTGTGAGTCCTTCCTGGTATCTCCAGCTCCACCTGATCCTTTTACAGTATCACTGAATATTCACTACAACACACAGATTCAGACTCTATAGCTCATGGTAAAGCTACACCCATAGGACACAAGTGACCCAGGCTGAAACCTGTCTATCCTCAGCAGGAAAGAGTGAGGCAGGAAAGCAATTAATGGCTAGAAAATGACCACATCTGAGGTGGGTGCAAACTGAGCTGCACTCACACACAGCAGAGGGCTAAACTTTCTTTATCCTGCAACAATTAAAACCTGGCATATGAAATTGAAAAACAAGAGAAAGGATTTTAATAATGATCTAACTGATGACGGGGAAGACAGGATGATGCTATGCATCCAGTGAATAACAAAAGTAATACCTATGTTTAAAGATGGAGTGAAAATGTTGGGGAAATCTATTGTAGGAGGCAGCAGATCTATGATCTTCATAGTACCCACAGGCTTTCACAATCAAATGTTCAAGGAAAGAATTAAAAACATGGAGATTGATGGAATATCATACACATGCAATATGGTTAAACAGACTGCATAAACTAACCTGACATCTGTCTTTGATAATAGATACTTTAAAAGACAAAGAACATAGGATACACCTAATGTTCCAGAACCTTAGTTTAAAAAAAAAAGAAAAGAAAAAAGATACCTTTAAAGATACCTTTACCTTTAAAATCTCCCCAGGGAAATTATTTGCTAAAATGGAAAAAGATAGGAATTAAAACAAGGCAGAACTGGCTATCAGGGAAGATAACAATAGATTGGTCTGAAAGAACTGCTATGTCTACTGCTATGTCTAGGGGAGGCTAATAGTGGATTTCATCCACGGTGGGTTTGGCAACAATTCTACCAGATAGTTTCATTCTTTGTCTCAGCACAGAAATTACAACAGAAATTACTCTGATTAAATACACTGATCGAAGTTAATACACACCATTAATTACGAGCATGACTGGACTACCACACAGAAGGTACAGGATAACCTTGCAGACACAGCCACAGTCCCAGAATGAAATCGCACAGGGCAAAGTTTCAGGGACTAATAAGAACGATTCCTTCTACAAGCTGTGGCTCATCAATTGGAAACATGAAAGAACAAAAAGCGTGGGTGTGTGGAGAAGAGGGTAAAACCATGAAGCTTTGAGCTAAAGCTACCTAAGCAAAGGTCAAGGCCCACAGAGGCCAGTTATAACACCAGCCAGGAATATGCCTGTGCTGGTAATGAAAAGATTGGCTTTTAACCATCACATGAATTAATGTTTGGAACAGGCTAACCCAGGAGCAAAGGATGCAAACAGCCTATCCTATTTTAAAATGGAATAGGATAACTGTATGAATAAAGTTTTGAAAGCCTTGACTAGCAGAGGACCGGATTCAGTGAATCCGGAAATTCCTCCCCATCCTATGCTCCCTGTCACTAACATAGCACAAATAGTATGTAGATGGCTAAATGCAGCTACGGAGGCAAATAGATAGCCAGAAGCCTCTGTCTGTTCAGCAGAGCACAAGAAGCACTTTCTTTCATTAGTGCTGGTGTGTAAAGATCCTGGTAAAGAGCATTTATGACTAAGACAATGCTTATATCACAAGCGCACATAGGTGAAGAACCTCTGCTGCCGATAGCTGTCCTGCACCCCAGTTGCTTGCTGATTCCAGCTTAGATGTTCATTAACTCTAGCTGTTTCTCTGCTGCAAACTGATCTTACTCATAGTTGTAGTTCTCTGGCATATGGGAGGGAAATGGTGCTCTCATTTCCTGTCCTCTTGACTGCAGCTTTCAATCTGTGGTAGATAGATGCTTCAGATGCAAAAACGCACATGCACACAGAGCTTCAACCGATTATGATGGCTTTGGTCTAGTCTGTTTAAGACAGATACCCAGATCTCTGACTACAGCAATTAACAGCATTTTTAAACAGTGGTACTGTCTGATGGTTTCAGATATATGTTGCAAAACAGCAATAAACTGGATGGCAACTTACATCAGAGAATACCAGCACAAATTTTAAGCTTGAAAAAGTTAGGATCCATAATTATGAGAATTATAGGAGATCCAGTCTATCCTCTACGAAAGAATGTTGAGTATTTTCATTACTTCCCTACTGCTCTAGAAAGTGCCAGTAACACATAACACTGACAACCTTCAGAATGTAGGATATTCTCCATCTGTAGACTTCCACTACAAAGAGTTTCCATGGTTAGGATGGAAATGAGAAATTATATTTGGGCAACAAATTTAAGCCAGGTGTATGGAAAGCTGCATTTTTCATTGTTGTGTGAATTCTCCAGACTGATCAGATAATTACGATAAGTTTGCAGTTCCTTAATACTTCTAGCTATGTTACTATCAAGAGAAAAGTAAGTTTCCAAGAGAAGATCACAAATATTTTCAAAACCCCTGGTGCAAATAATACTAAAGCCTCAGCCAAATCACAGAAAGGTACAAAGTCTTGGTGGTCTTAATTCCTTTAGACTTACTGAAAACCAGGGAGTGGTAGGTGAAGCATTCCAGCATTGCCTGGAGACACGAAATATCAGTGTGTTGAACTCTAAAAATGCTCCCTTGGAGACTAGTACTCATAACCTCAGTTAAACAACTCAGCCTGGCAGGTAGCACACGTGCTTATTTCTCGTGCTCTGATACAACTAAATATATTTCAGGTTTTCAACAGTATATTTACTCTTTTGTAATTAAGTTAAAAGATAGGTATGTAAGCATTTTCTTCTATATCCTTTTCCTTTCTGAAAGACTTCAAGAAATATCTTTCAAAAAGTAACAGTTGATCCTAAGGAATTTATAGAATGGCTTTCAAGAGATGTTCTCACAATCTTTGCTAAAGAACGCATCCAAGTTTTGCAGAAGAGATATGAAGGGTTCTGGCTTCACTAATTCAGTTATGAAAAACTCATATGTCTTGCTTGTGTCAGGATCAGACCTTTCAGTTCTTGGGACCAATGTGGAAGGGTTCTCGGCTGCTGGCATCCAGGACAGAGCTCATGCTATCTCTGCAGTCCTTTAAGTTTCTGTCTACATTGCAAAGAACACCATAGCTTCAGTCAGGAATGAGAAAAACAAGAGAGCTCTGGGAGGAGAAGACAGACCCTGTGAAATTTCAGTAACTGTCCTACAATGGCTATTTGCACTGGAGAAATTGCTAGTAAAAGTGAGGAAAGTCCAGATGAGGTGTGTGGATAACACTAGGTAGGAAGGTTTAGTAGAGCTGTGATGCAGGAGGACACTGGAGTTGCCATCATGAAGACCCAGGTCTGTAAGGACCGACAGGAGTTTGGAGGCAGAGTGTGCTTTAAGGACCTCATATGAAAGCAGTTGTTTTTTTTTTTTTTTTTACTCTCTTTGGCCAGAGAAGGATGATTATAAACTTGGTGATAAGTAAGCTGAAAAAAAATCAGAGCCCATAACATAACAATGGCCCAGCAAAAGCGACATGTGGAAAGCTTATTTCCACCTCAGAAGACTGAAAGGTCCTACTTTACCTCAACATGTTGATCTGCATGTCACAGCAGGAAAAAATGTATACTTATAATCTTTTGCATTCTTTTGCACGAGCCTCAGCACGACCACTTGTTACAGTGTCTGTTGAGGAGTTTTTACAGAAACATTTGATTTCTAGACCAAAAGCCTTCTCTAAGTAGTTTCTTCACTAAGGAAACAGATCCAAGAAAAGGCAGGTAGGTAAGCAACCTAGTTGTGAAATATGCATTGAAACACATCATATCCTCCACCACGTCAAGCTGAAAGCCAGTGTGATTTGATTCAGATTTAACTTTTGTTTTGAGGTTCTCTATGAACTTAGGAAACAACTGTGGTACATAGAGTCACAGGATCATAGAATCATAGAATATCCCGAGTTGGAAGGGACTCACAAGGATCATCGAGTCCAACTCCTGGCTCCACACAGGACCACCCAACAATCAGACC
>VXAL01014685.1:461389-488346 GCA_013399475.1 Chauna torquata | reverse complement strand
CAGAGCAGAGCGGGACAACCCCTCCCCTCGCCCGGCCAGCAGTGCCGTGCCTGATGCACCCAGGGCACGGCTGGCCCTCCTGGCTGCCAGGGCACGCTGCTGGCTCGTGTTCAGCTTGCCGTCAGCCAGAACCCCCAGATCCCTTTCTGTGGGGCTGCTCTCCAGCCTCTCATACTCCCAAGGAAGTGTATATAAAACAGCAAGGTCAGGATTCAGGTACCATGGATCCTAAGTGTAGATTCTTATTCATCTCCAGTTAAGTTTTATGGAATTACAGGAGTATTCATGTTACATAAATTCCAGTTAAAATTACTGAATAGAGCTAAGTGTTTAACTATTGCACAGTGCTACTTCAGTTGTTCCCCTGCAGCTGGTACTCACAGGCAAGTATTACTACTTAGGCACTCAGACTCCATTACTGGAGTAAATTCAAAACAATTTGCGGGCCATAACTATGGTTATTAACTGTGCAGTGGTTTATAGGTTTTATGCTGCCTTAACCAACAGTTCAAAAGGTAGTGAAATACTAAATTTATTACCAATTCAAAACCTCTTCCTCTTTTTGTTTAGGAAATTTTCAAGTTCTTCAGAAAGCCTTTTACCTAACTTCAGATACTGACTAGCTCAAATTCTTGCTAAATTAATATGATTTGACTCTACTGATACTAGTAAACTATGGAGAAAATCCAGTTTCTAGAAAACTAAAACTGATCATGTTAGAGAAACACAAAAAAAATGCACTGTGTTTTCTCATTCACAAAGGTTTTCTTTCTGCAAGACACGTTGGCTTTTATCACTTGGTTGTCCTAAACATTTTGTAACTTATTTTAGGACTGGCTGGAAGGCATGTTCTCAGCTTAGTTCTGACAACTGACTCTTTAGTGTAGCTAGAAACTTCATTCAGGAATTCATTCAAGACATTAAATATGGAAAGAAAATTATAATACAGCAGTCATAACATCAGTCTTCCTAAATAAGGTTCTTCAAAACAGCCTCTCACTGACAAGACTAATTGTTACCAAACAAGACATGCAGTTACTGGCCAGACAAGAAGGTTGCACTCCCGGCCCCTCTCGTCCAGATGTTCTAGTTTCAGGGAGCGAACTGTGAAACACCAGTAGGTGCTCTATATGCTTGCTGAAGGACAACGCAACCAGGCTGCTTCTTTTTGCAAATCTGATACAGCCTAGACAAAGAGAAGCTCATACTTCTGGCAAGAGTCTGAAACACTCAAGTAGGACATGTCTCCTTTGTTCTCTATCCTTCAGTGAGGAAACTGACGCTTCTTCTTTAACCATTCCACATTTTCATGTTTAGAAAAATCCATTATGTTCATCTAAATATTCTTTTCTCATACAGCTTAAGACACGTTGGGCCACATGCTGAACAGTGGCTTAGCTCCAGTCAACCACCTACTTCTGCAAGTGCGACTTTCTGTAGGCTGCTTTATGTTCTTTTCTTTTTTCTTTTTTTCCCCCTCAAATATCTGCAGAAACATCCATTTTGAAGTTAGAGGAGAGTCCTTTAGAACCTTTGGGAGTTCCTTTGTTGGTTAACTGTTCATCATGAAACAAAATAATTTGACTCATTTGCTAATTCAGTAATCAGTAGGAGATACAAATTAGCGACATAATAGGAAATAGGTGCCTATGCTTCCGTAGCAATGACTGATTACCCCCTGCATTTCAATAATATGTTTTTATAGGGTTATTTAACTTGCTGAACTTTCTCTGTCCAAGTATCTGTCACTCAGACAACTGTTCAGGCTTTTCAGTTTTAAGCTTAACACTTCACACTGGCTTCCCAAATTGTTACCTGAATACATGCATTTTTTAAGCGCGTATTCCTAAATGCCTTCTTAGACACAGTCTCACTGAAGGGCAGGGTTAGCTTTATCTAGCGCGTCACCCATCTATTCCAGCTCAACAACTGGTGATGTGTGGCTGTGGTACAGTGGAGGAAGACACAGCATTTTTTGGGTGGCCACCATTCTCTACAACTATCAGCAAAGGCTGCAGCCCACAGCTGCCATTAGGTCTTCAAGGTTGGGGCTGCAGGACATGAGCTGCCAGTGGCTCCCCTCCTGGTTTCTGCTGCTACTGTGGGATTGCTTACATGGGACAATTTTGGCCATTCTCAGAGGTCATTTGTGCCTTGGTGAGTTGGAAAGTAAATGGAGCTGGTCAAGTGCACCACCTTAGAGGTACATTTTCTCCTCCATCTTAGTCACAAAAGTAATGAAAATGGTAAAAAGCGAAAAAGAAGAAGTACCTTAAGAGTTTAGCAAGAATTTGTGGCTAGTTTAAACAGTTTTTATAATTACTCAACCTACCTTACCTATATGAAACACAAAACGCCAACTGCTGTTTGACGGTGCTGCAGAAGGTGCAGCTCAGCGGGGTTTAATGGAGTTTACACTAGGAAAAAACAACTTTGGGCCACTGACTTCACAGGGATTAAATCACAACAGCATTTAGCAAAGCAGAACAGAAAGCTCTCTCACTGGAAAAGCACAACAAAGAGCCTTTAACATTGTCCCATTTTATAGCATAAATAATCTTTTACTTTGCAGCATGCACATCTAGCAGGAAGCAAACAGGACAGTTTGTCAAATGCCAGTAAGAGCTCATTAAACCACTGCTCTTGGGAAACATTCTGTATTACACAACATGCAGTAGGCAACAAGTGCTCCTATGAGGAGGAAAATGCTTTCTTTGAATTAACTGCTACACCGTTACAGTCCCAGGCTTTGCCCAGGGCCACAACTGTTCTTTTCCCAATGATACACGAGAGCAACACCTTCAGGATATTTGCATTAATGGCACAAAAACAGTTGCAGTGGAAGCCAGTGTAACAGTTATCCAAAGCTACTTCAAAACGTACACCTCTCCTCTAAGCTCGCCTTGACTAGTGGTCACCGCTCGTCCTATCACACTTGCATAGCTTCCTACTGAAGTAAACAGGGTAATGAGTGAAAATAGAAACCCAGAGTCATAGATCTCCACATAGATAACCAGTCATGCTGCACAGACAACTACATGGCCACACTGGGATGTGACACTGCTCTTCTAGCATGTTGCCTCACGCCACGCAAAGCCACCGGATATCTGGTATCGGAGCCACCAGGCAAGAGCCAGCGACGCGCAGGGACCTGTAAAACTAGCACACCTTCCTCTCAGATCAGGACCCACATCTAACAGGACTGTGGGAGTCCTCAGGAAGTCAAGAAGCAACATTCACCTCCTCGGAGTTCAAAAGAGCTTCCTGTGAAAGAATAAAAATAAACTGCTTTGATTCTTCACACACACAGCCTCGCAGCACCATGAAGGCCATGCCCCACAGCAAGATGAAGAGAATTTAACATCGAAACAGCAGCTAGGCAAACAAATGGGATGCGATTTGCAAAGAACTGTAAGAGGTTATTTGAGAAACATTTTTCAGTTTAGTTTTACTTTTGTTTGCAAAATGCTTTGAATCTTAGCTTAAAAGAGGCTTATGAAATGCTTTAAAAATGATAGGCAAACAGCAACGAGCAGGGCAGTGGGAGCTGGTGCTTGCTGTTGCAAGCAGCAAGTTACCTTTGCTTTCCCTCTGACTTCCCCTCTTTTCTTAAGAGGGGACATGCAGGTCTTTCCAATTCAGACCGGGCCAGAAAAACATGCATGGACTGCTCCTGCGTTACACAGCAAGGCTCACGCTGCGACATGAGCACAGCCAGCTGCCTGCGAGGCCAGCACCTGCCTCCCTTTTTCTCCCTAGGCTTGACAGTACCTGATGGATGCTGAATGGAGCAAAGCTTTCTGGAGAAGTTGTGGTTTGCAGATGACCTTTACAGAAGCACCTAAACTATCCCGCAAAATGTACGTGAAATAGTAAGTACCCTGGGACTGAAAGCAATCCAACTGTTATTACTACCACATTTCTGAAAAGGATTTAGGTATATCAAAATTCGACTTGTGGTCAAGTGATGTGCTGTGCTTCCGGGCATGCTTACGAAGGTTAAAATCAGAAGTTGTTTATTTCCTCGGAAACAGAAGAACCACATCCCATGTGATGGTTCAAACCACTGATCCTCCTCCTGAAGCAGCTACACTATGCATAAATATCTAGTAGATATTTAGCAGGTGAGGTACGGAAATGTCATCGCACGTGTCCCAGCTGTTTGTTGTTCTTCACAGAGCCTGACTCTCCTGACTCCAGCCATGCTTTATACAATGTGAAACAGTTTCATCAGGAGTGACCCAGACAGGCATGTCCACGCTAACCTGCTGCCTGGGGATCAGTGCCAGAGGTGGGAAAGCACAAGGCAAAACCCACACTCCAAAATGGTGAGAGAGAGATGATCTGAGGTAAGGTCAGCTGAAAAAGAGCTTGCCGCCTCCGAAAGCAGCTCTCCTTGCAACCAGCTCTGCCCCCCACACCTTCCCAGCTCCCAGCTGCAGGTCCTGCTGCTTACCTGGCTCTGACCCTGGTCAGACCTCTGCACCTGCCAGCTCAGCTCACTGAGTTTGCAGGGGGGAGTGGAAAGGAAAAAAAAAGAAAGAAGTTTTCTCCTGAACTAGCTTCATCAAGGGCTCCAGCAAGTGCCACTGCCAGCACAGGGGCGGGACCAGTGCTGGGGGCTGGACAGATGGGTCTAGGGAGGAGGAGGAGGAGGAAGAGGAGGAGGAGGAGCAAGCCTTCCCCTTTGCAGCCGCAGCCACTCTTGGCTCGCCTGTGCTGCTGGTGGCACTGCACCTCCAGAAGGACAGGCAGAGCAGAACCCGGGCCTCCCACAGGAGGTGGGTGCCCTGCCCCAGAGATGATGAGTACGATGGCGAGCAAAGAAATACTGTACCTGTTTTTATGTGTGGGGTTTTTTTCTTCAATTTTTTAAAATGGTTTCTTTGCAATTTAGATCTCTGACCCTCCCAGATAAAAACTTTCCTCACGGAAACTTGTTAAAGCATATCCAAACTGCCATACCCCACTTTTTCTTCTTCTCTCTTTTTTTTTTTTTCTTTTTTTTTTTTAAATCAGAACTATTTACAAATTAGGGTTGATTTCAACAGTGTCAGCTACCCAGAAATGACAGCTTTTTTGGCAAAAACCCACTTGCTGGAAAAAAAAAAAATTGCCCAACTCTGACAGCAACTCGCACACTGCGATGGGTTTTCACACCTACTAAAGTTTCTGCCTCCTGCTTCAGCATTTTATAGATATACCATTAACACACATGGGGCCATCCTGAAAATACAGTTTTCAATTCTTGTCCTTCCTCTGCTGTTTATTCCTCAAATATCCATGCCATCTTAAAATGAGGCATTTTTTCCATCACGGTTGTAAGAATTCTACTCCAATTCCCTCTTTTTTTTTTTTTTTCTATACAAATATTTGTTTAATTTCCTTAGCACTGGAGCTTGGAGCAAATTTAGCTGCTCTGTTATTTGGTTTTCCACATTTATGGGTGTATTTTTAAAAGTATTTCATCTCATTTCTTTTCCAGGATAAACTTAATACTAGCCAAGTGGCTAAGCAGCAAGCACACAGTGTTGCCATGTGGCAGGTCAAATGATATGACCACAGGCAGGTCCAAAATATAGCTACAATGGTATGGCAACCTGTTGGAGCAAATGAATCACTCTCACAAAAAAAAATTCCCTGGGAATGATTTTTAGGAGTGGCAGAGTTAGTGGCTTTGGAAAATGTCAATCACTTCCCTTCTGTATAGTAAAAGCTGCCAAAGTTTGGCACGGGTAGCCTCAGCACAGCAGGGTATGTAGGAAAAGGCATTCATCAGGGTTATGCTAAGCAGTTGCAAAACTGTAAACAACTGTGGACAAACTATTTCCACCCAAGTTACATGAGGCCAGAGATTTAAAGTAAATTCTGTTTTGCTTTCGCTTCATCGTTGTCACCAAGCACCCAGCAGGCTATTACCATGTGACTCTCCAAGTGCTGAAAATTTCCATTTTGCAAGCACTTTGTTAATTTTAGCTTATTAATCCTCACAGTATTCTAGAAATATAAATAGTGTTAGTTAATTTTTAAAAACAGGAAGGTGACAGGAGAAACATTAAGGCTTTTAATTCCAGGTATGTACCTTTAGACAAATTGTGCTTGATTTTTGAAAAAGGTCCCCCTCCGCTGGCACTGACTGACTTTTAAAGGCACGGCTCAAAATGGACAAACAAATATCAGAAATTGTTTCTGAAAACTGTGGTCTTAAGAGTGACTCACTCAACTGTATCAAAGGAGATGGAAAAATATCAAAAAATGGATGAGAACTCAGAAGTTCCCGGCCTCCAAATCCCTGCTCAGATTATTAAATACTCCTTCTTCTTATCTAAAATCTTACTCAATTCCTGAGTAAGTAAAAAGGACATAGAACAGTTAAACCCTTTGAGATTATCTCTCAATTCCAAGTAATATCATTTTCTTCTGTTTCCATTTGAACCTGATCAGGTGATCAGACACTAAGCACTGATATTTGGTAATTCAATAAATATGAGTCCTTCTCACGAAGCTTAATTTAGAACTATTTGTTCCCTTTTGGAATAAAATAAATCCTCCTTCACTGCTTTTAAACAGGAAAGCAAATATACTATGACCCTTCATATACTAGTGCTTAGAGTATAATACATACTCCAGTAATTTCCTGTTATAATGAACTATTTGCACAGGTTGCAAATTTATCCCTGAGGAATGACGAATCTAGTAAATGGTCACATATATTTATTATACTAAATACTCCAGGTAATGACGGCTTACGATATCAAGCCAACAAGCTGAATGATAGCCCTGGTATAATTATGTAATTAATTAGCTCTATCATAATTTTTGTTTTATGACACTAACTTTTATGTGCCAGTAGTCAATTTAATGGCATTTTAAATTGAACTAAGGCCCCTGAGAGAGATGCTACTTATTGTATCACAAATCCTGTATTCTGATTTCTTTTAAATTCAAAAGATGACCTAATAAAATTGCTTTATAATTAAATCCATTCTAACAACTTCTCCTATGTGATTCTTTTTTTTTCCTCCCATTTTTAATTATGAAAAAAATTCCAATCAGAAAACACTTGCCACCATAATTAAATACCAAAACTAGAGATCCTTTTTTGCACCTCTTGCTGCTCTGCCTCACACAACAGTGCACTCTGGCTAGCTTTCCTGCAGAATTTTACTAGCATCTCCCAGAGGTGCAGTGAGGAAACTGCACCTTTTTCAATCAAGAAACTGGAGTTAAATTTGCTTGCATCTTGTTTGAAAAACAGTCAAGGCATGGGAAAGATGGGGAGCAAATCCACAAATACTTTCTGATTCAGACAGGCATTCACATGTATTCTAACATCACAAGATGCGTTTCTCACATGAAGTAACGTCAGCTAAAACAAGCTGGATCACTCCACAGTGCTTCATAAACACACAGCACAAAATATTCTGTCTTACTGAAGCACACACATACCTCACCTGGGACATGGCAACCCCCCTAGAAGGGTCTCCCCTGCAGCATGCTCCCTGTGCGCGCATCTGTCTGCTGCAGCCCGGTGCAGTGGAAGACTGCACACTGCAGCATCAGGTGTTAATGGAAAGGATGCAAAGGTCTCTCTCGAGTTCATCAGCTTACAGCAATTCCAGGGCAGTGAGTCTTCATCTTTTTGTTGCTGAGACTTGCTTAAGGAAACTGATAGAGTTTTGGATGTTATCCATCTCTTGGGCCCCTCTTGCTCAGAGACCCAGCTATGAAGGCCACCAGAGGTGGCCAGCTTTACCCTCAGCCTGTCACGCACCTCCTCACAGCACTCCCTGACATCCCTTGCTGCAGTCCAAGAGTAGCCTTGCACAAATCCTGGAGTGTGTTCACACTCAGCTCTGCACTAGCTCTCTCTGACGGCGGGTTCCTGCGTAAGATCCTCTGTCCCAGGGAGGGGAAGGATGACCATGGCCTTCCTCCACCCAGCGTGTCTACGCTCCTCGATGTGTCGCCTCCTATTTCCAGTTGGAAAGGCAACCCAGCAGTGAGCGCTGGCACCTTACTTGTGGCTGGCAGGGCCGCGGTATCATCCAGGGGCAGTCCTTATCACAGAGGTTTTTGGCACTGCCACCGCCTGGTGCTCCTCATGTGAAAACTCACCACGATCTAACCCTGACTCAGCACTGCTAGGATACATCAAACTCCATTTGATGATTAGCACAGTGGTATTGCATTGAATAAGAAATATGAGCACGTATGGTAGCAAAACAACCTCTGTGAAAGCTGTTCTCATAGGCTTTCCTCTACACAGTGAGTGGCTGTATTCAACTGGAATATGCTAGAGGTAGTATCTTTGGGTGGGAGCTAAATGACTCCTTTCTGAGGTGACAATGACTACTGCATTTAAGGCACCTTTAATGTACATAGTACTTTAGCATACGTAAAACACGCTAAACACATAGCAACACTTCTGCCTCTGAAAGCTATCACATCACTTCAACCACCAGTGCCCAGGAAATGGGTGTACTGGAGATACCCAACATCACACAGAACCATGCCCGGTAATACTGGATGGTGCAGCCAAACAGATTAAAAGAATGTAATCTTCCTGCAGAATTGATCATATCCCGTTCCATTTCTACTTTCTAGAAAATACAGAAATAACAGACAGATATGGAGCATAAACGGAACTTAAACAGTTTGCATTTGGGTTTCTGACTGAGGCATAAGCAGAAAGGTAAACACAAATGAATTTTAAACAAATTGTTGTCAACCACTTACCATTTGCTGTGTTCTTTCTGAAGTTATCTAGAAACTCTTCCAGGAGCTGTGACTGGTTTGGAGGGGGCAACAAACTTTTTGGATCCCTGGAAATGTCACCATCAGACCAGGATGCACACAAGGGTTGCTGAGTCCCACAGTGGCTCATTCTCAGAGTGAGCATTACACTTCTCTCCAAAAACAATAGCTCCATCTGCCTGAGGTCAAGATCAGACACAGCCTCTCCATTTATGTTCAGGATTTCATTGCCTACTCGTAGCCCTGGGAGCATGTGAAAAGAAAGAAAAAGAAAAAAAAAAAAAGTGGGAATATAAAACAGAAAGGGTCACAAACCAAACCTTACGCTGTTTCACCTTTCATTTTTGTTTTCTACAAGTCTGTTAGAACTGGTGGGAGTTTTATATGTGCTATAATTACACAGTATGACCTCATGTTTACTTTGATACTACTGAATCAAGTTGTTTATTTCCAAAGATACTAATGGATTTGGGGTGTGGGAGGGGAGCACACTTTTTGAAAAGATTAGAATAGAGCACCATTCATGACTCGGATGCCATGATGGCCCATCAGCATACAGCACAATTACATATATAGCATTATCCCAGTCTGAGAAAAACAAGAAACTAGTCACACAGATCAAATCATTCATGCAAAACTGGAATAATAGCAGATGGAGTCTTAAGGAGCTTTTGTATAAATCTAAACAGTAGCTGTCTTGCAAGATAAGCAGCAACCAAGTGGTCATTACTGTCAGGTAGCTACTGAAACTTTCTGTCTCTGTTTTCTGGTTTTGTCTCTGTTTTTCAGAGAACAGAACTAATACAATCCTGCTGAAGAGAAATGTGGTTTCCGAGCACCACAGTAGAGAAGGTGCTCAGAGAAATGGATGCAGAAAACTATTTTGGGGAGGGAGGCTGCTTTTCACTGTCAGCAAAAGCGGAAGAGATGGGTCTTGGAGACTGACCAAGCCCATGAGGTTCCCCAGCGTGAGACGAACTCTTCTTCCAGCCTGTTCATTTGTGCAAAAGCATTTGGTCGGATCGCTGAATGCAAAATTTGTCTCCAAGGGTGAACAAGAACTCTCCCTGCTATATTGGAAGGATAATTCAGTTACTCTGTGTACATTATCTTTCCCAATATCACATACTTTCCATGATTGTCTGTACTGGGTCTGGCCGGGATAGAGTTAACTTTCCCCACAGCAGCCCATACAGCGCTGTGCTCTGCACTTGTAGCTAGAACAGCGCTGATACCACACCAGTGTTGTGTCTGTTGCTGAGCAGCGCTGGCACAGCACCCAGACCCTCCAAACCCCCCAGAGCCAGTGGGCTGGGTGTGAGCAGCAGCTGAGAGGGGACAACCCCAGGGCAGCTGACCTGAACCGACCAAAGGGATATTCCATGCTGTGTGGTGTCACACTCAGCAATAAGAGCTGCGGAAGGGGAAGGAGAAGGGGGGGCTCTCGTTATGACAATGTCTGTCCTCCTGAACAACCCCTACGCGTATTGAGGCCCTGCTTCCCAGGACGTGGCCGAACACCGCTCGTTGACGGGAAGCAAAGAACTTTTTCTCTCTCTGCTTCCACAGGGCCTTTGCTTCCCCGCCCCCCCCCTCCCCTTTCTTCTCCCTTTATTTAAATTATCGTTATCTCAACACTTGAGTCCTTTTTTTTTTCCCATCATATTTTGTCCTCCTCATCTTTTGAGGAGGGGAGTGAGAGAGCAGTTGTGGTGGAGTTTGGCTGCTCAGCTGGGTAAAACCACCACACTGTCAGGAAAGAAAACTATGAATAGTAAAAGCCAAGAACCATTTCAGACAGCAGTACTAAAGCTCGCTCATGTTTTGTGACTTTAAAAAGATAACGAAGTGCAGTATTAAGCATCAACATGATACATACCTTCCTTGTAGGCGAGTCCATCAGTGAGAACATCACTTACAAATATATGGGTGAGATGCTGATTTTCATCAACTTGAGCTGTGACAGCAAAACCTGAAGTAGAAGAGGTTTAAATCAAATAAACTTTCTCTGAAATAACTCTTTTATTTTGTGTGTTTAGTAGACTTTACATAATCAGCAAGTTGTCAATTCTCATGAGAACACACCCCCAGATCATAGAAAAATTATCACATAGTTTCTCAGTCATTGTAAGGACAGCTAAAGTTAACAGGACTTTTCAACTTCCAGGAAACATCATGCTGTGCCATAAAAAGATAAATTACGTTTCAAAAAAATATTTTCTACGTTAGCCCCACAGGACATTTCAATAACACAGCTCATCATTATGGTATGAGTTCTGTAATGTGTCCATCAGAGATAGAGTTGTTTTAAACAATTCCAGAAACTGGAAACCCAAACTATAAAGCAGCAAATCCATACAGACCAACGAGTGAGCCCAGGAAAAAATAATTCATATCAACATATATGCAGCTAAAGAACAGCACAGAGCTACCTTACAAAAATACCTTTGCAAAGCATATATTTATTCTTAGGCATAAACACCTCCTGCAGATAAAAAGCCTGTCAGAATTTGTACCAAAGAACAATCTGTTGACACTGTGCCAACAGAGGATCCCACTACCAAAAAAAGGGTATACTTTGACCATGGCCTGGCTGATAGTATTAATCTTGGCAAAGGACATTTTTCTTCTGACAATTCCATGCTTGGATTATTTGGCTAACGCAGAAGAATAGAAAATGGGCCCTTCCCAAACGGGGAAATAAGAAATGCATTTGCCAGTGGTAAAACAGCCAACCTCAGTCTTCTTTATAATGCCACGAGTCCTTTGTAGACTCAGATTTTGTCAAGAATGGCTCTACTTGCTCTCAGAGACAGAAAACTCCTGAAAAGCGAAAGTAGGTAATGAGAAGAATAAAAAGAAAAATTCCTGAGTGCTGTTTTGGTTAAACTTACCAAAATCAGTTACATTTTCAGTCTTTGTAAGATGAACGTGATAAACACTTAATGGACAAATTTCTATTTCATCATACACCTGTTCAAAAAAAAAAACAACAGAAGTTGTCAAATTATGAAATTGCAAGCAGCAAAACCTAAAGATACATGATGGGAAATAAATGCAATACCATTTGCGTCAATAAAGAGCCAAACCTTGCTATATTTACACAGAGAGAACTGTGTTACTCTGCATCAGTGGTATCAGTGGGACTAAACACAGAGTAAATTAAACATAGAAAATCCAGCCCAGAGTTGATACTGACACTTTGTGTCTGTACCAGAAGCCCCACTTAAATCTTCACACAGTTCTTGAAGAGAGTGTTTGTAGTGCCTAGCCATATGAACGTCTGCACAGGCATGAACTGTGTGAATGAGGATGCCAGAATGCAATCCACGAACAGCTTTAAAACCTTATTTTAGATCTAAATCACACATATTCATAGGTGATAACTCAACTGTAGCTACAGATATCACAGTGTTTTATATAAAAAGAATCACACTTTCCTGGTCTACTATGTATTCGTATGGCTCAGGAGCACAATACTCAGTATTTTCATCAACCAGTCTTCTGAGTTGTAGACCATAGTGTCTTGGCTCCAGCTGTTTCATCTAAGGAATAAAAAAAGAATGGAGTTCGGAATTTCTTATTTATTTCCAGAATCCCAGAGGAAAAAGAAGCGACACACACACAGGCACAACCCTTCAGAAGTCATGCAAAAGCAATTTTAAACAAGTAATTTTCCAACTATTTTTGTGGTATAAACAAAACTAGCTGCATTGCTTAGAAGATAATGTTGAAGTGCAATTTCCATTTTCCCTTAAAATCCTCCCAACTCCCTTTATAAGCACTATGTGTTGGCTACTAGATTAACTGAACATTGCTGTATGTTTCCAAAGACATTATAACTGCTTTCTGCCCTTTTGAACTTACACTCCCAACCATCTTCTTTTGTAACTATTTGTAATGACTCAGTTCTGCTCAGCAACTTTTTCTTCCGATGTAGAAAATGTATATGCATGTATGGGCTGTTAGGAAAGGGGATGGGATGGGAAGCAGATTCCCTAAGGGTTTGCCTTTATTGGATTTTATTTTTATTCCTGGGTTTCATCTATGATCAGAGAGTTTCACCTATTTTTTTTTTCCACAATGTGAGGTCAAAGCCAAAATCCTGTATCAACAGGAAGTCAAAGGGAGATAGGAGTATTCCCAAAGGATATTAGCCTGAAAGTGTTGAGCCCCTGCTGTGAGTCTCTCTGAAAATAAGGACACTGGTGAGACCACTGCACAAAACATTTCATTTTAACATAATAATAGAGCAACATTTCTGAAACAGGAGGAATGACAGCATCCCTTAGGGTTATTTAACCTCTTTAACACATCTCTGCAGCTTATGAAAACTAAATCTATTCAGTAACTAGTAATTACTTGAACATTTCATTATGTGTAACAGTTTATGAGTTGCATGTGTACTGTATCCTAAATAATTGTATGCAAATGCACATTTTTCTTCTATATGTGCTATCCAAAAGCCTTAGATGGAAAACAGAAATGAGAAAAGTATAAACCCCATAAAGCATGAATGAAAAAAAAAGTTTGAAATTTATCTTTATACACATAACATTCAAACATGTTCTGTTAAGAAGAAAGATTCCTTACACTCACCAGAGCAGAATGAAAATGTAAGAAGGAAAAGAACCAGGATACATGAGCAGAAAGCATTCAGCATTAGAGAATGCTTATGAAAAGCTTTACATACAGAATAGAAAGAAAAAATAAAACAGAAAAATGTTTCAGAAAAAAAAAACAAATAATTTTAAACTAAATTTTCATGTGATACAGACATTGAAAAATTAAAACCCAGCTTTAGAATTACAAATATTTTGGAATGATGGAGTAAGAGATGTAAGGAATTTCCTTTTCAACTTAATTTTATATTTATAAATTTTATTTCCTCTTTCAGAGTTCTTACATGTTACCTTAATGACTTCCAAATGTTTCAGCTCTACTGTGCCATCTGCTGGTTAAACAATATCTCATAAAGTTCCTTTAGCCTGACCTGTACAGTGAATTTTTAGGAAGTAAACTAGGCTATAAACCATTTCTCCAGGATTCAGTCTTCACTAACAAAAGCAATGAGAAGATAATTTCTTCTCAGTGATGCCTTGTAGATGCACTGTGACTTGACTAAAAAAAGTGTGCTTTTTTTGATTTAAAACCCATACTTCATCCTAGATTTTTAGAAACTTGGATCATTTCATAATTTAATTATTTTTTACAACATTATCATGTGGAAAGAGCCATTAAATTGAAGCATTTTGTTCATTAGAAGTCTCAAAATTCATTAACTTCAAGCTAGTTGAATGACCTCACCTTAAATTTCACACTAATCTATGCCAAAAGCTACAGATAGATTTTGTAAAGAGTTGGACTCTCTTTTTTTCTTGTTTTTCCCCTTTACTTGTGAAGTGAATAAACTATATTTACCTCTTGTTAGGAAACAGGAAAACATGATTTGGGTGTAAAAATGTACCTCTTCCAAAGAGCTTGTTTGTGTAATTTGATTTGAACCATGAAGTCAGAGCTAAATTCAACCACTGACACGAATGAAGACCAAGGTGCTAGGTAAGTTGCGATGCTCTAGAGGTGGTGGTCTTTTGTCAGTAGTTAAAATTGGTATTTCTACTCTACCTCCCATCTGTGACTCAGTTTTCTGTCCCAAGATCTACTGCATTGCTCTCAAATTTCTGGCACTGACTGTCAGAACAGAATGCACTCTGAAATCTTCAAGTAGAACATGTACTTAGTTAATTAAAAGCCAAAAGGGCCCTTTAAGAAGCAAACATATGTGATAGCCATTGTCACAGCAGTCCTAAATGTCTTACTCCTGGCATTAAATCAGCCAGTCCTCATTACTCTTCTGTGACTAATTTGCACAGAACAACTCAGTTTGCTGCAATGACAACTCAGAGTGGACATGTGTGGAGATCTCTCAGGGGCTGATTACCTGGCAAACTGTCACTGCTCTTTAAGGATTCGGTGTGCTCTGTCTTGAGCAATGCTTGCTGAAAAACCTTCCACAGCCCTGCTACCTTAACTACAATACGTAAATATTACTGCTGAAGGAAATGGTGCAAACACTCAAAATGTGCCTTAACGCAGGGACAGAGAGATGCTGGTATTATCCTCTCACTATTTAGGAGTCCTCAGATATATTACGTTCCTTCCAAAATCCACAGCTATTAACAAGGTGCAATCATATATGAAAAATGAATACCTTGCATGCCAGAGACAGAACATCTTCCACCCTGTGTTCTGGCTTGAGGGTTAATGCCACTCCTTGGCCATCGCAGAAGTGAACATAAGTTTGTGTTTCCCAGACACCCTCCTTCTGGATGCTGTCTGGCACTGAGCAGTAGACATTCAAAAATTCATCAACTTGCTGCTGGAAACAAGGGAAAAATGTACAACATACGTGGATGTTCAAAAAGTAAAAATAAAAAATCTACAGTCACATTGGTAGTTTGCAGTGCATATGTACCACCGTAACTTTAGACATGGTAATGTGTATTTTCCCATGGTGAGCAAGGGACAAAGTTCTGTTACCTGTTCTCACTCATTGTCAATGACTCGATTTCCTTGAGAATGGATTGCATTCCCACTGAATTCCCATTATGGGCTTTTATGCCTTTACCTCTAATTATTTATTGATTTAACTGTAAGTGAAAACATGTAGCTACCTGATATTATACCGCAGTGGGAAACATTTCTTAAGAAGAACTGACTACTACAATTTTATCTAATTAACAAATGTGAAAAAACATAATTACTATAATTTTGGCAGAAAAATGATAATATAGTAAACTTCCAGCAGAGAGCACTGCAGAGCAAGGCTTGTCATAACATAATAAAGGACTAAAGCAGGAATAAAATGTTCTTATTCTATTTACAGTTTAAATCATATTATTTTGTACATAGCAGAGTATTTGCTTGTTTACCATTCTTGTTCACATTCACACTCATTCCAAAGCCACTCAGCTTGATCTTGGAAATACAACATCCACCCTAACTAAAATCTATCTAAAAACTGTCATTTTCTCACCCTTTATTTTCACTTTCTTCTGCACTGCACTTCAGGCTAGACATTTCAAAGGAAGCCACACAAGGAGAAGAAAAACACTGAGAGCAGTTCTGAACTTGGAGTTTCACCTCTATATTTGGGTCTGTCTATTCAGCATGTCACTTCATTGCCCCCATCAAGGCATTTAAGTTTACACAGAGAGGCTCCCTGGATTCCCCCTTCCAGCCAAAGGAAAGTGACAATAACCCAGTAAGGCAGCAGAACTGTGACCCAAGACAGATCTTAAGCTAGCCTGAGTAGTTCTCAGGAGTGCCTACTTCCCAACTGCTTTTTCTTTTTTTTTTCTTTTTTGTTTGTTTGTTTGTTTTTTCCCTGTTGGGTTGGGGTGTTTTTGTTGCCTACACAAAGCCCCTTGATTATGCAATTCTTCCTCCTGACTCTGCAGAGATACAAGCCCAGTGGTCCACTGCAATTAAAAGCTCCAGTAAAATCACTGCACAGGGACTGCTTCCCTTGCCGCAGGCAGCAAAGTTATTGACAACAATCTACCAGTAGCAACAAATGGACCAATATTATTTTGTTTTTCTAAATAACAACTGTGGATGTAAAAATGATGTAGTAAGCAGTCCTATTCACGTAATTACCAAACAATGCAGAAATTCAGGTTGCAGATGAACCACAGTAATGATTTTATGCAGAGTAATGCTGGTTTTGGCAGAATTATGTTAATGAACTAATAGTATTCAAGAATCTTATACTGATTGCCCAACTATCTTTTTTAACCACTTAAAAATGAAATATTGATTAGCATAGGTCCATGGAAATGACCTACATATACAACTACTATACAAAACAGCAATCCTGTTATGCTACTGCAATTAATGGAGTGATGAAATCTACACCAGGTGAAGTTTCACCTCGGTGGCTGTGGCTCCAGACTGCTCGTAAAACTGTTGTTGATGAAGAAGATAATTCCAGTAGAACTGTGGTCCTCTCAGAAAGCAGTAAATCAAGTGCCTGCTAATAAACGATGACCTCCTTCCACAGTGTAAATAGCTGGAATGGGAAAGGGCAAGGCAGGCATGCTGCAAGAGTTGAGATGGAAATGGTCAGACTGAATTCTCCAGTGGCTTCCTTCAGGGAAAACTAAAGCTACTTTGACTTAGGTAGGGAGATGCTCCCTGCAGTTCAGCATTTTGTAATTACCAAAATGGTTCATTGTCCTGCAATAGTAGCTCTTCATATCTGTTCTACAGTAATAAATCTCACTATCGCCAGGGATTAAAAAAAAAGGAGGATGAAGGTGATGAGAAATAAGTATAAAGTCACCTTCTTCTGGAAGCTTTTAAGACAAGACAAAGTTCCTCTGCCAATCTAACATGCTTTCCTTTCTTTGCCGTGTATACTGGTGCTCAAACATAAGCCTTGAGATAAACTTGTCTCTGTTATTAAACAAAAATATGTTCCTTAACTGCAGTCAAGATACTGTTGCTTCATCCACATTTTCCATCTCAGAAAATCTGACATGAAAACAGATTTTTTTCCCTGTTATGCCTGCAGTGACTAATACTACAATAGTTCATTCATTCATTGCCACATAAAGTTAAAACAACCCATCCAATTTTCCAGAAATATGTGCCAGGATTTACAGACTGTCACACATTGTGCCATAGGGTTGCTGCAGGACCAATAGGTTACTTCATAATTTTCCCCACTATTTGTCTCTGTTTTTATCATCCTTTTCAAGGAAAATATAGCCTTCCTGGCAGACTTCACTGTTTGTAATTCACTGCATTCCTCAGGTAGCATTTTATAAAAGTTTTGATCCTGTTTTTGTTTTTTATTGAAATCAGCCAATGAAAATGGGCTAATGCCAAAGTAACGGTTTTTAGAGTTATGATGAATCATTTCTGAGTTGTCGTATGATTCATGAAAATGTCAGGATCTTAAAAATGCCCACACTATATTTAATTCCCATTAAAAAAAGATTTTTGAAATACAGTTCAGATAATATTGTTTTTCTAGAAATAAAGCTGAGATCCAGAGCTCCACTTCAGCACCTAAATTGGGGTGGTTTTGAGTCCTGAAACAGCCCTGCTAAACTTTGTAAACAGCCTGTCCAAAATCTGCAGCAAGGTTGACCACACATGCCAGTCCCCTCTGCCCAGAAAGCAGGGCTGCAAGCCCCTGCCCGAATTCAGAAAAGTAACTATGGATAACACATAAGCCCTGTTGCAAAAGCTGGGTCAAGATGTTAGACCTTGTCCCTTCCCAGGCACGGCACCAAGGGAAGCAGCCATTTCTTCCTGCCCTGTGGCACCTCTCTGCATCTCCTCAGAAGGGTTCAAGAAGAGCGAGCTATGCCAGAGGACACATGACCCGTAGTGGTCCTGGCTGCACGAGGTGGCACTGTTGACCTCCCAACCCCAATGGGGTCAGTGCTAAACCAAGGGATTGGCACAGCATTCCTTTGGGAGGAACCCTCAGGAGTCGCACCCAAGCGATTTTGCCTCACCTCAGTTTTAGGTGGGACCAAATTTTCCCATGGCTTAAGAGGACCTGACAAGAATGAATTGTCCTTGCTATTTCTGAGGTGTGAAACTGAGGCAATCTGACACCACACCCAACGGTACATTTTGGAGGAATGTGTGAGTGTTCTCTACAGGAGATCATGTCACCCTGAAATCCCACATAATTATAATTTATTTGGAAAAGAGAGGGGTGATTTGGTATAAATACCTTCCCACCCCAGGAAATAACAGGCAAATGGTCAAATAAGTAATGACGGAAATTCATTTGTTTCAGTATATTTCTTCAAAAAGCACACAAAAAGTGAAGATACTTTCAGGAAGCAAAACAGCATTACAGGATTAGCTGCTGTCCATTGGAGATGTCTCTCAGTGATATAACTTTTGCATAATTATACATTTCTTTATTACCTAGCCATTAAATGAATACACTTGCTGGCAAAAATAAAAATAAAAAAAAAAATATCCAGGAACACAAAAACCTATGAGAAATCATGAACTTTGTCCAAAGCTTTGTCATGAGATTCATTACAACTGTTCACTATAGTTAATCACTTTTAAGAGCAATATTTCATTCTAAATGCAGATTTTGACTTTTTGTCTAAGACCTGGTATATATATTTGCCTGAAAAGGAATAGTTCTGTGGAATGAATATTTTTATTTTTATTTATTTATTTATTATTTTTTCAGTCTTCCAAGTTTTAAGATACAGTGGAGATATATGCATTAGGAAACAAAGGAGGAAGAGGGACGCAGGGTAAGTGGAAAGAGAAATACCCCTTGCTGTCTGGCAGGTGTTACAGTTGAAGTGTACAGTATAGCTATACTATACACAAAACAAAGTCCAGAAACCCTGTGCTTAATATTTAATTTTAATCTTTTATTTGGAGCTTATCTACACAAGCCTGCCCAGGAAGGAGGAGTCTGTCTATATAAGCTCCGCAGTATGTACACAACACTTAGTGGTCCTACGCGTGTGTGATTATGGACTTCGGAGCACCCCGTTCTGCTTCCAGACCGGGGGACAGCGACGCTGCCCCAGAGGGACCGTGACTGACGTGCTGGCGCTCTGCTCTCCTCCTCCTGCACAGGGAGCCTTCCCGCAGGCACTGAAGAGTTATTGGCAGCAGCTATTCTACCGGGCAACACAGCTGAAGGGATGCCACTTCCTTTACTTGGGCAATAGCTAGCTACACATTAACTCACACTTCTCTGCTGGTACGCCCCACAGGCTTGAATTAGACTTCATTTGCCTTAATACTCAAAATATACAGGTTCTGTTAAACTAGGCAAAGGGGAAAAATACAGCTTGGATTTTGCCACAGTATGAAGGATTCTTTCAAACAAACTCAGTTCCAAATCTCTCTCTCTCTTAGACACCACCTTACAGACAGTGTATATCTGTAAGGACTAACGCCGTAAACAAGCTTCTAGGGATTTTTATCTATTTTAAAAGGCTACCACGCATGTTCAGAAACTTATGTTAAAGTGGTTTTATTAGCAGAATTATAATTCTGCCATCTAACACTAACCGTACTTTTATGAACCTCAGTGGGGTTTCTGAACCAGAATCTTATCATACGCTTAGTAAAATATACTCAGGAATTTAAAAACAAGATGGTGCAGAACAGGGACAGGCTTATCTTACCTCAGCAGAGTTGGCTGAATTCTGGACACCAGCAAACCCATGTCCTCCAGCTGAATCAAAAATCTATTAAAAAATATTACAGATAGATAGATAGATAAATAAATAAATAGGTTAAACAAATTAAAAACTTTATTTCTTAGGTGTATTAGGCAAATTCTTTGAATAACTAAAAACAAAAACTAAACGAATATATCAACTTCCTAAATACCAGGGATTGTTTTGCACTTCTGAACGCTTTATTCTGACTAGAAGTAGTATTAAAGAAATATGAGTTCTCCCTCTATAGAGAAAATTTAAGTCAGTTTTCTCCTTCAGGCTACATGTACACTGACATTCAAGTATGTATAAAAGTATCCACATGCTTGTTTTTTTCCTATCTACTATTTAGCAATAACTTTAAAGTCATTTACCTTCAAATCATGCACTACACTCCAAGTTAGAGTTTTACCATGCTCCAAGTTACAGTTTTACCCTTTGGTATATTATTAGGTATAGCTACCAATCTCGTAATGATTTAAAGGAACTATTTCAAATTAACGTTGCGGTTTTGGAAAACTTCTTACCCCATAGTTTTTCAGCTCTTCTTCCTGAGCAGTTAGCTTGACACTATTGATGGCAACTTAGCTTGAAAGGCATACTTGACCCCCACCAACACTAGCAAGGAATCAAAATAGCTGATTCTTGTGCCTGCTTTGGAACTGATGAAAGCAGAAAATGCAATCCCCATCTGCGTAGAAACTAGTAGTTTCTACAGAGATACTCTACTGTACGAAAGAGTAAAGATTATTTATGTGATCAAAAAAATAAATCAATATATAGCTAAGGATACAATCAGATATTTTGGTGATAAGAGTTGTATAAACATGAGGATAGATCTATCCAGTTTACACAAGATCTTGAGATTTGCAGGTACTAATATTACCATCCCAAAGTGCAAATATAAACAGCACTTTCTGGTCTCCTTCTGCAGTCAACAAATCAGGAAAATATCAAACTTAAATCTGGCTTTTTTTTTTTTTTTGCCCTAGCATAAACCTTTTGGATAATCCAAGACAATGAAAAACTCTCTTCTAAAATTTCATGTGAAATGCAGTTTCTGAAAATGCAAATAACAGGCACCACTTTTGAACTTCCTCTTCCTTCTCTTAACTGCAGATGTAGTCAAAGCATTTTATTGTTTATGATTTCTCAAAATACTTTATCATTTAGACTGAAGAAAAGCAGATAAGCATTTAAGAAACTGAGGATAATGTGAGCCTAGACATCCCCCATCTGCTACAGTTCAGTTTTATTAACTGATTTCTAAAAGACTGAGTCACTTCATTAACGTTTACGAAAGCCTCCCAGCATAGAAACTCCGAATCCTTTTTTTCAAATTATTATTAACAACATAAAATTAAGATAAAATTAAAAACTTCTCTGACACAATAATGTTCAAAAACACACCATTTAATTTTGACGCTAGGGTATGTAGATAAAACCATACTAGCTCTGGTCAAATGAACTTTAATTAAATTCATGAAAGCAAGAAATTTTTAATCTATTTTTTGAGACAGACGTTGGAGCACAATAAGGAGAGAACCAAGCTCTACTTTTCTGCTTAACCCAGTTTCCCAGCAGTTTGAAAGAAAAGACAAGAAAGTCAGCCCCAGGCCCATTCTGATTTTGATATACAATTATGTGCATACACACAAGTCTGAGCAATGACATGGCTCCCTTTTCAGCCACCTTCCAGGTTCCTGGGTCAGTTTTTAATCCAGCTTTTAAAAATTCTTCACTTTTATGGGTATGAGTCATAGACTGGTGTTATTAATATGCAACACTCAGCATTTACACTTCCTTAATTTTATTGTAGGATGTTTAATAAAAAAGAAATAAAAATAAAATAAAATACATACAAGAACCTGGGCTCTTGGATGAAAATGAACACATTTTTGGGGCCAGTTGGTTGCAAGCTTTGGAACAAAGGGTGAGGACGCAGTGGGGACATCTCCGCCTGTGCCTCTGTGCTCAGAAAAGCGCTGCGAGGGCAGCAGGAGCCTCCTCTCCTTGCTGCGGAAATGAGATTCCCTGTCCCTGAGCTCCACAGAATCCCCTTCATGGGCTATAAAGCGTACAGAAGGATGTATCACGCAGTTAAGGCAGTGAGAGGTATCAGTCCAGCTGGGAATGGAGCTAAGGGGCATAGCATCCCTTCCCTCAGGCCTGCTATTAATAAAGAAATAGAGGTGCAGGATTCACAGACCGCCCTCACTTGCCAGGGAGTACATTGAAAAATATATGAAAAGGACCACCTGGAGAAAATCCCTCCTTCAGTTCCCTCTTTCAAAAGACTGTCTTGAGTTTTTACTCTTACTCAGTTTCACCACATAAACACATCTCAACTGATACAGTAAAATGCCTAACAGTTACCCAAAGAAGCTTCATCCCAGTGCAACACGTAGATAAATATTTACCCATTAAAAATACAGTGGTTTAAAAATATAAACCACTAGACAAGAAAATCCTGACGTGTTATTTTGCAATATTAAATCTGTTGCATCAGCTCTGCGACTACTGCAGTATGAGTATAGATAGTCTTGCTTAAATATTCCACAAGTAGATTACCACACGTGCAACAACAGCCAATTTTCAAGTGCTGATCATAGAATTTTTTACTAATAAAATCAAAATACAAGACCCAGAGAATACCAGGAGCAAGGTCACCTAATGAACACAGCTCAAAATACTGCTTTGCAGTATTAACAGTAGACGTGGCAAAGGCCAGTGAAAATAGTAATGCTCTGAGCATGGGTGCACATATACACCTTCTGCCTAGCTATCAAGGAAGTGTCTCTGCTGATATTTACCTTTTTTTCAAGGAGAAGGCTGTGAACTTTTGTTTCACATTCAACTGTGTTTTTATTGAGGAAATACAGACTCCACAGGTGTGGGGTTTACATTAAATGCACGCACAGGCTGTTAGTTTCCTAAACAGAAGAGGACCCCGCAAGATGCTGTTGTGTTCGCAGCGGTGCAGCCCTTCAGAGGGGCATGTGGGAGCCCAGCTGGAGGCACTGGTGCAGCTCTTCTCACGGGGGCCTGCCTGCCCCAGCACACCGCACCTGTGCCAAGCCCATGCTGGTGTGAACCAGCACAGCTTCATTCGTCAGCTGTCTACACCTACAGGAAAACTGGCCTCCTTGCATGACAGCAGCCTTCTCCTTTTGGCTAAGAAGTACTTCCAGGCAGAGCATGTTACTTTGTATATCCCCTGTGAGAGGCGATTCCAAAGGCTACCACCTTCAGAACAGTCTCTCCTCTTTCTCCTTGAACACTCACATGTGTTATTCTAAATTAAATTGCAATGGCACTACAAAGTCCCTGTTATGTGTCAGCACATTATTTTATTAAGGATTTGCATACAGGCCCTCTCCAAAGAGACCCTACTTCCAAACAGTTTGCTATGTGGCCAAAAGATGAGTTTTCTTACAAATTCAAACCTGATGGTCTCACACTGCGGATAATAAACTAACCCATTGGGTCAAAAGCTGGGTTGGTCATTCACCAGCCTTATTTATCACAGAAGAATACAAAATTAGATATATACTGATGCCTCTTCGCAAGTGATGCTCCCGTTTCAAGTCTGTCACGTCTACTGAAATTGCAAAAGCAAGTTTGATGGACAGATGTCTCCTTCCCCATGCACCAACAGCATCTGGCAGAATGAGCCCCAGTAGAAACAAGCCCTTCTCTGCTTCCAATATCCCAAACACCCAGCAAATAAGATTTACCTGTGTTATGGAAGGTCGCTTTTCTTTTCCTTTTCTTGCCAGTGTGTCCAGTCCTTTTAGTGAAGAAAATAAACCCTTTTTATTTCGGACTCTTTGCGACAGAGACAGGGTACGCTTCCTGAGAGCAGCTTCATCTCTGGAGCAGATCTATTTAAACATGGAGAGACCTTCTTATAGCATTTTTGTAAGAGCAATATACCAACAGTTATTTCAACCTGAGATGAAATTTACTTCAGTTTATCTCAATGTAACAAGCCAAGGTGCAAGGACAGTGTTTTAAACTTTCAGCACCGATGCTTCTTTTGGTATTCAAATGGCGCAATAGCATACTTTTTTGTCATGGGGCAAAATTAGAAGGTCTTAGTAAGGGAAGAATTGAGAAAATATTGCTCTGTACAACAGAAGAAGTTAGTGAAAAGACTCAAAGAATGATAACCTATCAGTCAGATGTAAAATTGCTAGAGGAAGAAAGACTCAAAATCAGCAAATACAGGAGATAAACGTGCTATACCATTGTGTCATTAACAAACAATGACACAAAACACACAGATAAAAATAGCAGCAGAGAGAAACACATTCTCTGACAGGACTTTCAGAGCTACTGTTCAGCCTGTCTCATGCAGTAAACAAGGTCCACTCTCCTCTGCAAAGATCAGCCTCACAGCCCTGTAAAGGTTAAAAAGCAGAGGCAAACCTGCTATTGCCATAGTTCACTTGAAGCCAACAGCATGACAACAGCTTACACCAGCTGAGGAGCTTCCTCATTCTTTGCAAACACAGGCCATAGTTTTTAAAAGTGACTTGCAATTTTGGATTGACTCCAGTTTTAGCCTATTCTAAAAATACTTTGGTATCAAACTGCTTCTGAAAAATGAAAAATTTTGGAGGTCTTCTGGGACCTCCATAAAAGATCAGATCAACCCAGAAGGACCAGAATCACTTTTGGAAATTTCAGCGTTAGGTTCTTTTCACTAAGTGACTTAGGTCCTATACACCTTAAACTCCAAACTCAAAGCAGGTTAAATCACAATGACAAAATGACTTGTCTACATTTACATCTAGTTTCATTTATTTTTTAGATATAGGTCAAAAGTGCCCAATTCTGGAGTCCTCAGGGACCAAAAAAAGTCATGGTCACACCCTCATGATTTCAAAGTCTGTCTCTGTGGAAAAACATTTTTTGCAGTCAAGGAAGAGTCAGAAAGGGTGGGAAGGGATTGAGGCCATCTGAACAATGTATGTGGGTGCAACCACGAATTATCCTAGCACAATTCCACATATAAGTACAATATTAATGATAGCTTTGTGTAACACACCCATAAAAAGTGCATTCAGACTTACCAATGCATGGAAGGATGAGACAGAGAAAATGCCGAGCCTCCCCAGTGCCAATTTTGAAGGACGACTGGCAGCAGCCAAAAGGCTCTTTGGGTTTGGGAGCTCCCCACCTTGCAAACTGGCTAGGTAACATCGCATTCGGAAGAGGTCTATGTTAAATTTTTCCAGGTTCTGTTCCCATTGCTGGATCTGTTTAGATATTTTAAAAAAGGGACAATTAAAAGGGGAAAAAATGTCTTTGTGGGCTGCACTGAAAATTTGAGCTCTTCCACAAACCCATAGTAAATTACTTTCATCTGGTCGTATATGGATTAGATTAGTTATTCCCTGCCAAAACACATTCAGTCATATTGTGTTACGTCAACCCAAAAGATGGCTTGAAATAAAACAAAGCTGGTGGTCTTAAATGCATACTGACAAGATGAACATACCATGAACTTCGGGTAGTTTGATAGCCACAAAAGTAGTTACATAAAAACATAACCCTGTGGTTCATGAGGGCTTTTTTTTTTCCCCTTTTTTCTTTTTGAAGTTTAGTTTTGTTTCCTTCACTTTTATGAGCTTAGATTGTATAGCTGCCTGGCTGAAAGCAAAGCTGTATAGCTACGCTAATTCACTATGCTAAGTGAAGTAGCTGCACTGATAGCTTCTGCTCATGCTTTACCATCTTCCTATGGCCTCTCTCTCTGTAAACAGGAGACAATAATGGCAATGTGAGCACATACGGTTCTTTGTCTGACTAATAGGCTAAGACATGCTTATGCTCAGACACTGCAAAAATGAGTTATATATTCTCAATACGAATTACTGGACCAAAAGCAAGAATGTATATGTACCCCCCGTGACATTTTTAAACATATGTAACACAGATAGATGCAGATGTAATGGAGGCTTAATCAAATTTTAACGTAAAATTAGGAAAGTGAAAAGACTCAAATATATACTAGATGAGTAAAGTTCTGAATCAAGACTCAGACAACAGATTGTAAGTATTTGTGTAGATGCACATTCATCTACACGAACGCATATTCTTAAACACTGCACTAAAGTCAGATTTTGCTTTGATTTCCCCAGTTTACGAATTGGTAGCTGCAACTAAAATCTGCCCCACAGTGTACAACATACATTAATATTGACAAATAGTACAAATAAGAACACAGCTGTGTTTAATATAGTAGACACATTCACACATGAGAAGGCAGAAAAGGCATGTACATTAAGGTTAATGTACATTAAGTTCATGTACATTAGCTGAAGATTGTTAAAATCCCCTGACAATGCTCTCCTTCAAACATCAGTTCAGATCATTGTAAGTTTGTTGTTACACAGGTGGTTTAGGGTTGTGGAGAAAGTTTATTCCATTTTCTCTAACGTGCATTGCCTTCATACCTGTCACCAACACGCCTTGCCTGTCCCTGGCAGTACAGGATATTATCACCTTAAATTTACATTAATCAAGGTTGGAACAAGCAGCTTTATGACTTAGAAAACAAGCTGATAAGTACCATAAAAATCTCAGGTGAACTGTATGACCTATAGGCTCATCTAGAAGCAAACTCAGTTCAGTTTCCCTATAATTCTGCCAAATACCACAATAATTAAACAAATATCTTGCCTCTTACTTTCTACAATGAAGACATGAGCAATGAAAGGGCAAAAACTGCCCTGTTGACAAAATGGTGCTAAAGGCATGTACTAGAACAGATAGAGACGTTACCTATTCTGGCTGCCTTACAAATGTGCTCACAGACTGTAGCATCAGTTACAGCTACACCTGTGGAAGCAAGAGGTGATCTTATTTGGCAGGGAGGGTGAAGAAAGGGAAGGGAAGACAACATACCTTTTTGTACATCTGCAAATGCAAAATTACTACTTACTGTACACTAACGGGAGGGGA
>VXAL01014685.1:413070-461182 GCA_013399475.1 Chauna torquata | reverse complement strand
GGAGAGGGAAAAAAATCTTTCAAGGAAGGACTGTTAAAAGTATAAGATTGGATTTACAAAAGCTTATAATGAGAGCAACTCACAAAAGTCCAGAGAAAAAGGACAGGGATATACATATACTGAAGATGCCTCCTCTAATCTCTCATTACAGACATTCAAAATATGCATCCTTTGTGCCCCAGAAAGAACAATCTTTTTTTTTTCCTTGGGTTTATTTGATCATTGTCCTTTACATTGCATTCTTTTTTCTCTCACTCTTCACTCAGTATTTTTCTGCTTGCTAGTACCTTACACATAGGATGATTCCAGAAAAAGGCTTTGTGACTAGCTCTTTCTTCATGTCGACATCCAGCTAGAATGAGAACATGATTGCCAGCTTTTCACAAAGCCAAAAGCTACAAGTTCAGGTGAAGTCTTTCCCTTTGGGATGACATCTCCATGGGTACAGAGCCAAGCCAACTTTGAACACCTCAGGAACAGAGCAAGGCTTGTTCAGCGCGCTGCTGGAGAGGAGCATCCTGTTCCCATTGAACACTGAACACAGGCATTCTTGTATTTCTGAGGTTTTCTTCAAGATCCTGATTACACATTTCTTCTGAGTTGTATTTTAAAATAAAGATAATCTAAGAAGGGGGAGTGAGGTACAACACGAGGACATTCTGAAGAAATAATTAAATCACAGTGTTTATCAGTCATGCAGGATGCTAGCTAATCAGCTCCAAAAGCATCGGTAATCACGATGTTACATTTAATGGCATTAGCAAAAGCTGTAGGCAGGGAATTTCTGGGATTGTCTTGCAGTCTTATCAAAACCAGAGATGTCTGGGAACAATTGGAGACCACGAACTAATACCAGCTGCTATTTGTCTAAGCCTTTTAAACTATGATAATTCTTCCTAAAGATTTATATTCTTGAAGACTAAATGGGGGAAGCTCACAAATAAAAAAGCAACAACTTCAAAGTGCAGTATGACCTAGTCCATGAAGTTAATTTACAGCCTGCAGACTAGATGCTGCAATCCTCGTTCTGCTATTGTGGGAGGTGTCTCTGACCCACGTGGGTGGACCGCCCGAAAGATGGCTCAAGGACTTAGCTTCATCGTACACAGACAAGACAGCCGTTTTGAAATCCATTCTAAAGCAAATGGGAAAAAGTAGATGCAGTAGACAACAGTGAGAGTGGGTGACAAAGGCTAACAGCAGCAAGAAGCTAGTCTGCAAAGAGATACGAGACATGGCCCGAAGTGAGGCACGCCAAAACAAACAAGCATACATGAAACCGCACCCGACACGACCTGCTCAGTTATTACTGCTTGCCTGCACTGCAAGCTTGAACATTCAGGGCATCCAAAACCCTTCTCTCGCTATCCCAGTTTCAATCACAGTTTAAAAACCTCTGCGTGAATTTCTAGTAAAAGCATTAAAGGAGGTGAGGCAAGAGGCAGGATGTCATTCTCAGTACATGCAAATATTAGGCAAGGATATCTGGGTTTAGTGGCAGCTTGAGAGAGCATGGGAGAAAGTCAAGGAGGGGCCACCTAAATAAACCCATTTAGACTAACAGGATCCCTGTAAAGTAAAGCAGAGAGAAAAAGGAGACTATGGCAGAGAGGCAGACAGGAGTAAAATGTGGGAAGCCCAAAGAGTTAGGGCCATGAATGACTTAGTTTGGGCCATCAGGAGAAATTTAGGCAAGGAAGCCTGGTACAGGGACAAAATGGTACTTATGCAGGGAGTGCTAAGTAAAAGGGCTAGTTTTGGCCACAGAGACTTAGACCATGAATGAGATCTTAAGATTTAACATACAATACAGTACTTTTGGCAGTACTTCAGCAGTAATGACCTTTTTCAGATCATAAATAGCCAATTCTCCTCCAGGTTAGTGAAAAATCTATCAAGACACTAAGAAAATTGGAAATTAATTACATTTTAAATCATACAGACACATGACCTAAAGGAAGATGCTAGAAGGTGGGTCTCTGTTTATTCAATAACCCTGTTAGGTTTGCTGTAGTTAAACTCTAAATTGGGAGCTTGGGAAAGCCAAGGGATAAATATGTTCAGAGAAGACAACATAGACCAGGGGTTTCCAGCACATGACATGGGGATCCACCAAGTACTGCTTAGGAGGTTATAAAAAGTGAACAGGGAAGAACAGCTCCTGTCTGCTACGCAGTCCCCTCTGTAGGTGACGTTTCTAATGGAACCTCCACCACAGCATGCCTCAGGGCTGCGGACTGCGAGCGAGAGGGCCCCGCCAGGCCCAGCAAAGGCAGTGCTGGAAGAGGAGCTCAGTGACAGACCCTGGCTCCTTGTCCATCCTGTCCTACAGTGCAAACAGAGTCCTTTGGGAACGGGGGAAGGACTGTCTCTGTTTCAAAAGTAAGAGAGCTCAATGTAATACAACCAAAAGCAGTACATGAATGGCCGAAAGCAGTGCCAGAAATGACACCATATCAGTTCAAACTAGGAATACTTAAGGAATACTTAAGGAAGAAAGAAGCCTCCTGGACAGCTCACCTGATAACAAAACACCATTTTCCACTTTGCACTTACATAAGGTAGCACAAAAGAAAAGATGCACAGTGACGAGGGTGTTCTCCTCTAAAACTGATTGGATTTAGTAGCGGTTCTTACACCATACAGAAACATGAGCTCCTCACTGACATGATTTGCTGTCTATAGCAATAAGAAATTCAGAATTTTCCCCTACACATCTTCTGCCAAGACTGAAAGTGTCTCTGCAAGCTGATGTAGGGAACTCTGTGGATTTAAAAGAAACTTCTGCTGCTGTTTTATATGAACAGTTTTTTAACCACATTACAAACAACACCAAACTCTTCGCATTCCAGTCCCTGGTTCTCAGACACAATTCATATTGCACCCATCTGGATAAATGAGTCACTCAGTATCTGGGGACAGGGAAAAGAGTTTTATTGTCATTACTTCCTAAAGGGAACTCACAGAAGCAAAAATATCAGTCTCCCAGAAATTCCATTACTTTAAAGGACACTACAGAGATACTGTTATTACTTTAAGCTCAAAGAAATAAAAAAAATGGAACATAACAGAGCAAAACAACGATATGCAATTAGCAATACCCTTCATTTTTCATTCTGCCTGTTGACTTAAGAAACAGTTAAAATTTCTCGCAATAACATGATAATGTTTTTGTTGTTGTTGTTGTTTGGTTGGTTGGTTTGTTTGTTTTTTAAACAATGAATGTCATCTTTCTGCTTGTTTTGGATGGACAGAATTTTCATCATTTCTAACCAAAACAGAAGAAAACCTATTCCCAATACCACTGTTAGCACAAAAGTGCACCTGCTTGTACCTAATTTATATTCTTGTCAATAATCTGACTGAAACAGGCAGTATTACATGCATGTCTATAGCCAGGGACATAATTCAGAAAGCCATTGAATGTTATTATCCAACTGCCCCTCCCCAAAAAACAGAAGACCAGCTCTTCCTGCACACAGTCCCACACCAGCTTCATCCTACAAGCCACTGCTATGCATTCAGTAATAGTTTATTCATTATTTTATACTAAATCTTCCTGAAACAAAGACAGAAATTCACCCATCTGCAAAACAGTAATTACAGCAGTGTGGAGAATGGAGATGACCTTCCTCAACTTTCCCAGCTGCCGACTCACTTCATTCCTTAGTGACAGGCTACTACCAAAAAAGAAGGATTTTACTAATAATGTAGAAAGGGACAATTCCACACTGAAGAGTAACACCCGAAAAGAAATAGAACTGAATCTCTCAGAAAGCAGAGCTCTGTTCTAGCCAGTTCAAAGACCACCCAAACTGAAGATCTGTTATAACAAGTTTAGATAATGTTTTTAAGTTTAGGAGGGCATGGAAGAAAGAAAAGTAACTGTATATTGCAATTAAATTTGAATTTGTATGTGGCAAAACTGGCAAGTGCTACCAAAGCTCCCTGAAAAAATTCTCTTTGAGGGTTGTTATTGAGTTTTCACCTAATGTGGGACAATATTTCATAAGATGCTTTATACAAAATGAATACATGCAATTTGGTCTTCTGAGGGGAGCCTGGAGATTAAAATTCCTGAAACTATTCCAGTCATCTTCCTGTATGCATTAGTGAGAGAAAAGAGAAATAGTCAGGTATGTTTTAAATAAAATGTAATGAGGTTATGCTCTATGTAAAAGGCTAAAGACCACCACAGGGAAAAGAAGAAAAGTACTAATGGATCTAATGACTATCCAGAGCAAACAGAACATCACCTTACTGATCTCTTTATTTTGCATTTTTATGGTAACAGACAAACTACTTTTGGTTGCAGGACACACATGAAAACTTCCATAAAAATCATCTCCAAGCATGTGCCTGTTATTCTCATTTATGCCTCATCATTTCAGTGCCTGCAAGTAAATACTTCTGTTCATAACCTGTCTGATAAGTAAGTTAAGTAGCATGCACATAGAAAACATGAATCACATCAGAAAACTGCGAATAGCTTGGAAAACATGATTATACCAATATATTAAAATTTGAAGAGAAAAGCCCAGAATGCTTTCAAGCAACCATTATTCATATTATTGTACTAAAATGAGACAATAGAATAGGCTTATGTACCAAGTACATAAGGAAATACACCCAGAGCTGTGGTGCCCTCACTGTGAGGCTGATTTTCCATCTCATTAAAAACAGTTCTACAGGCACAGACGCTTTTGACTTAATGTGCAATATTTTGTTAAAAGAGCTCTGAATAAATGCTAATAATCCCTTTCACTAACTTTGGTGGCAGTTAGACAGGGCTCCATATTCATAGTGAACACTGATTCCTCTACCAGGTTAAGCAGCTAGAAAAGCTAACATTTTTTAAAAACAGACTCCATGGGCTTTGAAATCATTCTCAGTGCCATGGGATTTTCCAACTTGCTACCTTTTGTCTTTTTCTCTTTGTCTGGGGGAGAAGTTGCACCCTGGGGGAACAGCACCAACACCAACATATTTATTGCATATAGTAAAATAAAAACACATGGCCATAGGCAGTATGTGCAGACTTGAGATTTCCAGCCACGTGGCCAGTGACCTACTGGGAGTAGCTGCTGTATGTACACTGCTCTCGTTGCTCTCTTCCAAACTGCCTAACGGTATTGATAACTATATGAAGGGCTGCCATTTTCTCTTACACTGCTCCTAAGTCTATTATTATTACTGGAACAGTAAACTCGGGCAGAGGGAATCCCTGATCTAAGCTGCAAGGCTGATTTCTCAACCTGTTTGACAGCATCAAGTTTATAAAATGGTCATTTCTATAGAGAATCAACCTTTTCATTCTAAATTTCGCTTGGACTTCTTCTGTTTAGCGCTAGCTTTATCAAATGCTACCCTGCAAATCCACCAAATTTGAAAGACAGCATCAGGTGAGCTTCTCCAGTCCACTTGCTGGACTCCAAAAGGAAACATATGTACATTTAAGTACGTATAGCAATTTTAGAAGTCCAGGTTTCCTTACTGCAACTGCCTTTCAGGTGATGGTAACTGAGAAACAAGAAAAGGTTTTGCATGCTTTGTAAAGCCTTGTGAATTACTAAGTCCTCAGCTGAGAAGTACTGGTTTTAAATCAACACAATGTGAAAAAAAAAAACAGAAGCATGAGTTTGGGTGGTTGTTTTTCTGAGGAAGAGGAAGGAAAGGGAGAAAGGATTTAGAAATCACAATTTCCAAGATAATTTCCCAGTGAAAATAAAGATTGTGCCTCATCTTTTTTACATAAAAAACACTGTGGTCCCTCTGAAGTTAATCATAGTATTTCCTCTGACTTCCCAAAATATATCACCAGTGAAGTTATCTGGAACAGGATGTATACAATATACTTCAGCCATAACTGCTATGTGATTGAAAACACCATCAAACTTAGAGAAATAAAAACCAAGAATTCATATTGCTCTTGCTTCTCGAAGTGGGCAAAAGACAACTAAACAACCACAGTTCTAAACAACTGAGATACATACATGCAAACTTCTCCCTCAGGAGTAATGCCTTTTCAAAATTGTTAGCTTAGTAAGTATATTAAGAGTGCTTACTTACTAATTATATCAAGGTGTTTTTTTTTTTTCTTTTTCTTTTCAGAAACCCATCTCTGAGACTTTAAATCAAAAGATTAGGAAACCAAGTTATCTACTGACTTTTTTCTGAAGTGACTTTGCCAGCAAACCTTCAGCAGTTGTAAGGAGAGATTTTATAGAGATCAAAGGGTTCAAGACTGGAGAAAAGGCTCATTATAAATTTATTGTTTGCTAACTAGTGGATGATCCACTAGCAAATGATCCATCTCATTCTTTGTCTCACTGCTTTGCCCTCATTCAATGTTTTGAGAAATTAATAGAGGACTAGCAGGAATAAATCTTCTGCACCCCTAGTGATGGACTGCAGTTATAGCAGAATGCAGCCAACTTCTTCCAGCGACTGAGCTGGAAAACAATGGCAGTTGTTCAAGGACAGAACATATAATTAGCAGTAATTAAGAGACGATCATAAATACTGCTCAGCTCACTCTAAATAAACCACCAGCATCAGTACCTAGTGGGTGGGTAAATTAAGTTGTTATACATAAGGATTTTTCTTCAGTGCATCACATATGACCGGCCATATTAAGCACTGGAGCATCTCTAGAAACCTGTATATTCTTCTAGGTCTCAAAACCTACAGCAATAAAAGGATGCCTAGTTCATCCTCCATTCACATCACTAGGTCCTGCACCATGAAATACAGGGACATGGAAGCGTGTCCCTGACATATGAGTGCTCAAGAGGTTATGAACACCTGCACCACAAATCCTACACACACCTGCATACCTTTTGAGCTCTGCTCATATAGCTTCAGACTGAAGTGTGCTACAAAGAGTGTGATAGCGAAGGCAGTACCAGTTAGTCTGCCCTTGGTCAGGTACAAACCAGTATAATAAGAATTGTAAACAGTACAAGCATCAAGTTCATGAAACTAAAAGTGTTCCACTAACCAAAGTAACATAATTATGCTGTATGGGATCAAAGGAAATAAACTTCGGTTGCTGCTCAAGAGGCCATAATGTGCAGCTTGAAGTAATGCTAGAGGAACAGCTACTCTGACTGAGAAGGGAGGGCTCTCAAATAACAGTCAATGAACTAAAATTATCAGATGTCTTTTGTTAACAGCCTAATAAAATAAAAGATAGAGCAACTTCAATCCACAGACCTATTAGGCTAAACCACTAGACAAACCTAGTACACATAAGAGGCCTTGGGCAGCGAAGTCTTTGCCCGCACACTGAGCACGCCTAATTGAAGCATCATTTGCCAGTTGCTGCCTGCAAAGCTGTGGGCACAGGCAAGATGTCAACATCTCAAGATGTACTTCCATAAGGTATCACTGGAGTGATTCCTGGTTCACTTGCTGGAACTGAGAGCAGAGTAAGGCTTTATGTCTATGCACCACTGCACAGACAATAAGGTGACTGTTTTTAACTGAAGAACAGCTCTAGCTGTTCATCAATCTGCCTGGTCTTCAGCATGGCTTGGCTGAAATCCCAAGGCACATGCAGACCACGAAAACTAAATTTCAGGGTAGGAGGGTGGCTCCAGTTTTCATTTTAGAAACAAACCTAAGTGGTGAAGCTTCCTCAGCACCAAGCTGCTGGCTTAGCCAAGATTCAGGTATTCCTACCACCATAATACAAAACTGTGATCAGAATAACACTTTGGGCATTCAGAGCTATGTACAAGGGGAATCAACTGATGATTCAGCTCAATTCTTGTTGCAAGGAAATAAAATTAGCCTGGATACAAGTCTGGATGCAAACATTTTGTCTGTTCCAGCCATGGGTGAAGATTTTGGCTGTAGGACAGTACCTCTCCCAAGCTAAACACTGACGGGGCTGGACTTATACTGAAACAAAAAGTCCCAGCACACAACCAGAGAGTGTTACAAGAAGTGGTGTTAGTGACCAAGTGTCCCCCTTTTCTTTGAATTGATACTGGAATAATGCTTCAGAAGCTACCAGTGGTACTCATGGAGGTGCTTTTCCACTCAAGATGGAAAACCCTGGTCTTGACTTCTTGTTCTCATTTAGACTCCTATGGGGCTTTTTAAGAAGCATAGAGGATCCTGGCCTTTTAGTCACGGTTAAATTTCAGCTGAAGCACACAGTTTTGTCTGCCTTAGTCCTTCTTCCAATTTTATTTGGATAAAGTATACTTCACATCCTATCTTAAGGCGTAGAAAGGTATTGCTATGTACCTACTCTAAAATTATTACTTTAGATTATTCACAGAACATAGTGTATATTCTGCGGTATGCTGTGTAACAGCTAGATCTTATTAATAGCTAAGTGTATCATAAAACAGAGAAGTGAAAATTAATTACATTTTTCCAGAAGAGAAAAGAAATAGCTTTGTGCTCGTAAAACAGATCAGTCTGATCCTCAGCTTTGAGTGCTGGCCTACTTCCTGAGCTGCTCTGGATTGCTGTAGAAACCTGGCAATAATTACGACTACCACACCATGCCAGTTATCCCCAAGACAATTGCTCTCAGGCCTAGAAAGCATTAATAGTCAGAGCCCAAAGCAACAAATGACAATAAATATGCCCCTGCAATAATACTCTGTAGCAGAAACAAACCACGCTGTTTCCAGTACCTGATTCTCTATGGCCTTCCTGTTTTTTGGATCGCTAACAATTGAGAGTTGCAACTCTGCCATCTTTTTCATCTTGCTGTCCATGTCAATCTTCTGGAAGAGACTCTTGGTCTGATTTTTCAGCAGCCGAATGGTGTCCTCCTTCCCAAGCTTCTTCGCAAAGAGGGAAGCACAGGCTGAATGTATGGCAGTAACCCAGTTTTCCAGATCTGTCTGGCTTGTCGCCTGTGGAACAAACGAGTGGTGCAACGTTGCGACCAGGCAAGAGAAAACCAAAATGAATCTGCAGCTCTAGGACATGAATTGCTTGATGGGTTCCCTGAGATCTTAGGTGCTTTATCTTAAAACTTCTCAAGTATGATTTTAACTTTAAAACTATGGAAATAAAGGAACTGCGAGCTTTTTCCACACTGTCACAACTCGTCTCCAACCTTCAGCTTCTGCTTTTTAGACCTTCAAGGTCTGAGGGCTCTGGCAGCACAACAGAGCCCACACGCTGTGGGCAAGATGCGACACACATCCTTTATCCCTCCAATTAATTAAGGTGAAAGCCAACAGATTTCAAAGATAAACCTCCTCTTGTGGATGTAACATAGCAACAGGGATGATTTTAAAAGTAAGGTCTGAGGAGAGGTGTTTGCTTACTTCAAAGACGCCAAATTAGTGGAACACAGCACAGCAAGGCAAAGAGAATACATCTGCACAAAGTGTCTCCAGAGATATTTACCAGTGTGCCTATGAATCAATATGTTTTTATGCAGGCGGTTCCACATAATACTGTTTTTTATTAACATTTCCAGTACTGCAGTTAAGCAGCCAAGATCTTTAGACTATTTTTAACCTTTTTGAATGTCTCACTCAAGAAAACTCTCTGAGGCCAGTAGATTTAAGGTTGAGCTTATCATTCTGTAAAGGCAGAATGCTGATAGACATGAAAACATTTGATAATACTGCTGATTTTTTGGAAGCTTTTAACAACCAAGAACCACAAGTGTCTTGCATATTTGTGATCTCTGTTCTCTTTATTTCTGAACCGTAATTGACTGAGCCAACTGGTGTAATATCATATACCTGAAGTCATATCATACACTTAAAATCAATATTATAACAGTATACTGTAATAGTGTAACTATATTATTATTTTTCATTCACAGGTACAGACGTGATGTGTGTATACGTATGTGTATACACAATCACATACATGCATGTGCATACTCACAAACATCCTAAAACAGACACAATCACGAAATTATGTATGCATGCTGTTACCTGAAACAGGTAGACATCTCCAAAAGAATTGCTGAGACAGAACACATTTTCTTTCTTGGGATGTTCTGGAACAGACTGTACTATACTGTCTTCTGCAAACAGGGCATATCGAGGCAAACTGCTCTGCTCCATCGAATTCCTTCCATAGGTCTCATAGAACAGCAGAGTACAACCTTTGCAATTCAAAGGGACAAAAAACATAAAAAGAAAATAAGTTCTGGATATCCCATTCAAGTTCTGTTGTATTAATGCTTCTGTGAATTAAAATTCCCAATGACAGGGGACGTCAATTCCTCTCTTTTGAGCTAGAGAAATACGGAGGATCCTCTAAACTGGGAAATAGGAGAAGTTAATGCTGAATTTGCCTATGAAAAGTTGGAACAGACATCTAACAGAGATGCAACAAATATGCTGGACTGAAAAAAAAAAAAAAAAAAGGATAGCTCAGTAAACTCAGCCTATTAAAATATTTAAGCATGTAGAAAAATTCCTGCTTAGTTAAATCAACTTTTGTGTTTGGTTATTTTTTAAAGGAACCAACCGTCTCTCAACAGGTGTCGAAGAAATCTTTGTATTTGCTGAAAAGGTTTGCAGAAACTTTTGTCTTCCAAAAACATGCTAAGCGAATAAACTTCTCAAATTTAAACTGGGCTTCCTTCGATCTACCTGCAAACGGTGGACTTAGACCATGAACATAATCTGGATAATTTAAAACATTTTAAAAGGGTTGTTTGATCATGTTCAGTCTTCAAGATAGTATAATATGTAAGATATGAGACTTGCATCCAGAAAACAAATTTCATCCTTGACCATGGCAATCACAAATGCAATAAGAGGAATTATTTCTGGAGGACAGCAGAGCAGCCTTGATCCCTGCCCCCAAAAGTATGATTACATTGCCTTTGGCAGTGAAGCTGGCTTAAGAGGGGCCTGTCTCTCCACTATCCTTTGCCAGCCATTCATTCCTGCCCCATGTTACGACCTACTGTCCTATGAGATGTGCTGATTTACCTGCCCGGGGTTGGGGGGGTCACAGGCTAAAGTGCATTACTAAAATAATCTAGTGTTTCTGAAGAATTTCTTAGCCCGTTCGTGCATCTAGAAAAAAGAAGTAAATACACTTCACTTTCATCCCTGGGAAACAGCAATTTAATAATAGAGGGTTTGATGTTTTTTATTGTTGCTATTTCTTTTTTTTTTTTTTTTTTAAGATTTGGAAGACTAATTAATACCATACTGTGGCTGGACATTTAAACTGGAAGAAGTAAGAGCAGATACTATAAATACAATTTGAAAACTGAGGATAACCTAAGCAGTTAGAAAAAAACTGAGGCTGGTGGTGGATTCTCCAGCAAGGAGAGCCTTCTCCTGAAGATACGCTTGAATTCATTCAGGAATTAATTTAGAGAAGACCTACGGCCACATTACACAGTGAGTCAGACTACATGATAGCAATGGTCCCTTAGGGACCAGAAATCCATGAATATATTACTGTTGTAACCTGTATACATATTCAGTAGAGGACTTGAAACTCAGCCAATACAAGGATTAAATTTGCTAGGGCTACACCATTTTTATTACTCTGGTCTGCTTTTTCTTGTTGTTGTTGTCATTTTTGCTTCAAAGAGGCAGCACAACACAAGGCAGCACCGAAACTTAAGCAAATATACCTAGGTAGTACATAAGAAGGGAATGCTGCAAAACCTGCAAAACAGAAATGTTTCCTTTATATGTGCATTTAGCATAGTTAGGTAAAAGCAGACATCAACCTTTATTTTAGCATTTCTCTAACACTTAATCTTAACACTGTGCTAAAAATCCCAAATATCATACACATCCATGTAATTTTGAGGTGGAGCTACCTCAGAAGTTAGATCTGAAAACAGAAAAAAAAAATCAAGGCTTTTTTGGACTCTTCTGCCTGATTAAGGGGAACAGTGGGCATGCTAGAGTTTGTGGGGCACATCTGCTATGAAAAGTTATGAGTTGGAGTCCACTCTTCCTCTCACAGCCCAAATCTACAGTGTATGAAAAGAGAAAGTCAATGAGATACATCTCGTCACATTCTCCATTGGCAGTGAATGTAGTTACAAGACAAAAGGAGATATATGTTAGAGGTTACTGGCCAAATCAGGTGACAAAAGAAAAATTTTCAAAGGAAGACATCCAATAAATAGAAGTGCCTGTGCACTCTTTAAGTGCACCTTTTCCTGTTGCTGTTCACAGTGTCTGGCAGAATATTTAGGATAAGAGCACAACCTATAGAGTTGGTCCTATCCTTTCCCCTTACCCATCCTCACTTGCTTTCCTTTATGATACAGAGGCACTTTGAGATCTCCACTGTAGGAAAAGAAGGATATGGTTTGTTACAATTCATATCAGACACAGCACTCCTGTAGTCATTTCAACATAACAGAACAAACAAAATCAACAAATCCAAGTCTCCTTTTTCACTCTTCAGCAGCAACACTGTACAACAAATTCCACTTCTGCATTTTAGGAAAGTGCAATTAAGTTCTATTTAAAACTTCCATATTTCCCCTATGTGTTATCAGAAAGGTAGCTAAAGATATGTTGCTTTTTATCCTGACAGTTTACATGTACAAAAACAAACAAATAAACAAATAATAGTTGAAGAGCATGCATGTGTGTTAAGGTGTACGGCACCCCATACACCTAAGGTATATTTTTGGTATAGCACTTGGTCGAGCCAAATGATCCCTAGCAGTAGCTAGTTTCATGAACTCTGACAGACCCACTAAGACTGATTACAGTCCGAGCATTTTGATCAAAACACGAACCTAGGGGGGAGGGCAGTCGAAAGCAATTTCCCTCATTAAAATAAATTAATTGGACAAGACAGATGGGAAAGAGAGTTCCTCATGTTGAAGGTTTACTATTCAAGCTCAGGTCCTGATGGCCCTGAAAGTGGAGCAAAGGCCTCAGGACATGTATACTTTGAAGTCTGGCAGGTAACCAGATGGTTATAAGCCTTTTGCATATTTATAATTAAACACATCTCAACAGAGTGCAAAGAAACACGCTGTTCTCCGTTTGCATATGTGACTATTTTAAGTCATATTTTAAAATATCTTGGCTATTTAAATTTCAAGAACAAATTAAACACAGATTTATTTAAAATCCTGTATAAGGGGGAACTAGAGCAAGTGCCTTGATCTTGATACACCATATTACGAAAACAGAGCTACGCCTTGATATCCAGACAGGCGAGTTTATTTTGGCATCAGAACTCTCTACAGGACAATAAAGGTATGAGATCAAGAAAATGAGGAATGTATATTTAAAATAGCTCACAAAGTAGAGGAGATTCTGCACCATGAATGCAGCCATATCACTCATCCTAAGCAGAAAGCATTATATTTAATACTTCTTATAATGTTAGAAGCTAATAAAGCTTTTTACAAATAATTTTATTATTCTCTTTTTATGATAGTAGATTCAGCTAGCAAGAAGGGACGTGACTTGTTCAAGGTCACCAGTAAGCCAATTTCATAGCAAAGAACCGACACAAAGCACCTGATTTCCTTCTCACAGCACCATGGCTTCATTATCCCAAAAACGTATGGACTACTAGTTTATAACATATTACAGTTCAGGTGTTGGACAGAATCATTAAGAAACTACTTGAATTTTAGAGAGGCAGATCAAACTCATATTCATACTCCATAACACAAACACATACAATAAAAGGGTGGCATTCAGATATTGTTTTTCCCTTTGTATATACTGCTTGTAAGCATGAATCATGCCATCTGATGATCAGGATAAGTGATTTAAACTGTTAAGACTGCCTACATTTTGATCCTTTGATAACAGGTCTCTGAATTATTAGGCAGAATTGCTACATTCTTGCAAGTTTGTTTCTTTTAAATCAGCACTATCAAGGGTAACATTCTCAGCCCTTGCTGTTCGCTGTTCATTTTTTTTCAGGTCTACACCCATGCAGAATTTTGAAAAGGGCAACCTGTGGGAAAGTTGTTATTTTCTCTCCTCCAGTCCCAGATATGCTAGGAAATTATTAAGTTTGATCATTTCCTTACTCATTAACTTAACATTATATTTACTGAAAGGCAAATCCTTTGGATGCAATTCAAAAAAAAAAGAAGGAAAAAAAAAAAAAGCCTGTGAACTCACCCATTAAATTCCTCTTCCTCCCCACAATAGATGTTATTTTCTTTCTCACACTTCCTGACACCCATACACTTCTTGTGGCACACCTACCCGCTCTATTACTCTGAGCCATCAACGTGTGCTGCTATCGCAGGGCTAAACCCAGTAATCACACAGCAGTCCACTGGCAGCAGCCTCTGTTAAGCAGATTGCCTTCCCACAGGGCTGTTTCACAGCAGGGGAAGATGGGGGAGATGGGAAGGTAGGCATGCTGACAGGCAGAAGTGCTTGGTAATGCAGGGAGCAGGCCATGTGAAAGACCACCTGTAGCCGAGTGGAAACTGGTGAGCCCTGGGAGCGGCCATGGGAGTGAGCACCCCACACTGAGCCTTGGGCACCGCAGACTTTCCCCTGCTGCTGCTGCTTCTGCCCTGAACGGCCCCTCTGTGGGGCAACACTGTTCTTTGCAAACGCCTCAGCACGGAGGCGCTGACCTCTTCGTTATGTTGCCACCTGAAGCTCTGGCAACAAACAGACTGTTTTTACATTAACTTACCCCAGCTTTAAGTAAACCTTATAGCAGAGCCAAGGAAACAGCGTGCCTGTGCCAGGGAATCAGGCACCAGGGGCTTTCTAATCCTTAAATTTTGACCTCCCCTGATACACTTACACTTGTATATAAGTTACACCTTCTGTATTTTTCTCAGTTTTGGTTCAATTTGGTCTTCGACCTCCAAATATCCCAAAGCATCTTCTAAATCCCCAATTCTGCATGAGTACAGAAACCGGGAAGTCGGATGAAACAATTCCCGCTACGGTAGGAAATGCAAGGCTGCACATACAATACTAAACACACAAGCACCACCTCTATTTAGCGGGCTGCTTTGGCACATGCTGCACTTTAAGCGTGGGGGTAGACTGCACAAAGTTCCTGGAACTGCTAAAGGAACCGTCATGCATGAAAAGCTGCAGAGACCCAATGGAAACAATTGTTGCTGCCAAGCCAGAGGAGCAACACAGCAGCTTACCTTTGAGCGTTACCCAGTACTGCTTCCACTTTCGCCGTGTGACCAGCTCTAGCTTCTTCTCTTTCTGCAGGGTCACCAGCGGTTTGAAGAACAGCCACCCTGCCTTGCGCACCACTCCTTGCTCCTTCTCATACAACAAATCCAGCTGCTCCAAGGAGCTGAGGGACTCGCTGCTGGAGTCCTCTGTTTCTGATGAGGTCTCAGTGTTCTCCAGGTTCGTCCTGCTCATCTCCAGCTCCCGCATGAAGTTTTCATAAATGTTCTGCCTCAGCGCATCACTGCTGACTGCGTTGGTGGACTCGCTTCTCTGGGACAGGACATGGCTGGAGCCAGGTGACCACAGCAAAGCAGAGAGCTGCGACGGTGCCATCGTGTCTGTGCTAAAGTTGTCCATTCTGCTGTCAAAGTATTCACTCCCATCTTTACATTTTGGCTCCTGCGCATAAAAGGAAATTGCCAGCAATCAGCCACCAGAACTCAATGAAAAGATACACCTCATTTAGCATTTAAATTTGTTTCATGTTTAGCCACAGTCAATTCCTTCCTCAAAGGCTACCTCTTCTCACCGTTCCATCACAGGCTTTATCTCAGCAGCCACCATTCACTCAGAAGAACTCCATTAAAGCCTTATCGCTAAGTCAACCAGCTTTGGCAACTCAGACACCTGCGAGAAGTCTCCAAATTCAGTGGTAACTATTGGGGTTCCTGCTTCCTGAACCCTAATGGGCCTCAGGCAACAGCAGACCTGCTGCCAACGCTTTCCTCATTTCTCCAGCTGAAACTGTCACTTACATGGCTGTCTGAGTGCAACCGAGAACAAGGTCATGGCAAGTTGCTTTATTATTACAGGGCTCTCAATACTTCGGCGACACTCTGTTCTTGTGAGGCAGCTACCTTTAATTTCAGCACAGCTATGCTGATTTTACCTCTGCCTTCTCTCTGTCATACAAATTGTGCACAACCAATACAAAAAAGGTCAAAAGTTTAAAGTACCTTAAGCTTGTTAGCATTGACCAACTGACAAAAATCCAATCTAACAGAGGATGCAATTAAAAAAAAAAAAAAAAAAGACAGGCTAGCTGACTGGTAGGAATCCAGTTTCCAAACTGCAGAGGTGTATATTTTCTGACTTGCTGGAAACCCCATGGGAGCTTGACTGTCTTATCAAGCACCCACGGGCCTTTCCCCTAATTGCATTGTGCAACTTCATCCCTGCATTGAGAGGGCTGGCCAACTTAATTTGAAACGCTCAGGCCTGAAGATACGTCGTGCATGACTTCAACCCTACCTTGCGATACGACTGCTAATGCATGCCCAGTTCCTGCCGCTGCTTGTCGAAGTGGGACTGTGTTGGCAGCTTGGGCCTCGCCCGGCTGAAGCCTTTCCTAGTAACGAGCTGCCCGCTCCCACCTCTCCCAGGCTCCAGCAATGGTTGGGGGCTTTTACGCCATGCAAGGCAGTGCTCCCTGGAGCAGCCCCACTGGTGAGAGCCATGCTGTGCATCGCAGGAAGCCATTTGTTGACTTTCCAACTTGCGTGTTATTGATGGTATTTAAAAGCTTCTAAGATCTAAGAGCATCCAGCACAAAAAATCCGCTGCCTTTTGCTGTAGAAAAAATTCAGGACTGTTGCTTGAAAAGTATGAGGGAAGAGAAAAGAAGAGATGGCTACAAAGAAGTGAAGCTATTAACCCCCAGTAAAAATAAAGCTATTATACTTTCAAGTTTAGACTGTCTCTATAGTAGCATTTATTTGCTCACAGACTTCTGTACACAGATAAAGTAAATAAACCTTGGTCTCCTGTGAGCTGCTCTTACCAGTAGCTTTGAAAGCAACTACTTCTTTGTTCCTTTGCATCCTACTTGATGCTCTTCAAAACTACCGTGGAAAAGTAGTGCCATGTTTTTATGGTATAATGGCCTCCAGCACACAGCCAGGAGCCACAGTGAGCTCACACGCAGGTGCAAGTGCCACAGGGCAAGCCACTTCTCAAGCAGTGGGACACCGCTGGTGGTGGCCTCCCAAAAGCTACTCTCAGTGAAAACTACGACCCATTATGGTAGGTTTAGCTTTATGTCTGGCTTTTCAGATCACCCTGCCTGTCCACAAGGATTGAATTCTCACAGTAACGCAGCACCTCTCACAAACCTTGCGGCAGATTTTCATCAACGCTTTTGGAGAGTAGCTTGCTAGACATCAACAGTTTTGCTTTTCAGACAATGATGCCAAATGCGTCTACAGGAAAAACCCTAAAATTCAATGAAAGGGAATGCATTTTCTAATACATATAGCCTAACAAGATACATACTCATATTCACTGGGGCCTGTGAGAACAGATGAATAAATCTAAGGCATCAGTGACAATAAACAATTTTCCACATGCAAGAGACGGTTTGAAAAGGGGGAGATTACATATGTAATGTGTTTATGACCACAAAATGACTACACAAGATGGATCACACAACTGTACCGGCCATGTGCAGTTCTGTGGGAAATGGGAAGCTTCCTCCACCCTCTTTTTTAATTACTGTCACTGAATGCGTGTGCCAAAATTGTGTATTTTAATTGTTTGACTATTCTCCAGAAACTGTCAGTGTCCTCCAGAAAACGTTAGCATACAGTTCATGGAGAATAACTATTTCTTTCAATCCTAAATCACTAATAAGAAAAGCAAAGAGGGAAGCAGATATAAGAAGGTGATTTCTGTGAAGGGCCATTACTGGAACAACATGCGCTAAGGAAAGAGAAGGATACAACCTGTCCACCAACAGCCACTAAGCACATCCTATGTTTTGTCAGAAAGAATCCAAAATGAATGAAACTTTAGGATTATACATGCTTTACATGACAACACCACCCGTATTTGTTTAAAAAGAGCAGCACTGGCACAGTCATGCAGTCATGCAGTCTCTGCTGGTCCTCGGGGAGGTTGTCGCTGTAGCAGTATCTGGTCACTGCTGAAATGGTCTGACCCAAACTGCTGCCAGTGGTGTTCACCCTGCCGGGCGAGTTTCTGCTCATTTTCACTCTGTGGTATCTAGTGATGACAGAAAACTACCATTGTATCTGCGCAGCTGCATTCAAGCAGATCTCTCGATGTCTGAGATATATCCTGGAACAATTGCAGATTATGCAAAAGATAAAGCGGCTAACGAAGATACCAATTAGACAGAGTGACGCATATAATAATTAGCTGTAAAGAACAGGGCAGGAAATAATGCAGGTTGTTAAATTCATTAGGACCTAAGCTGAAAGTGGGACCTAATACCTGCTTTCAAGCCAAATAAAGAAGTTACCTCAATGCACTTTTCTTTTAAATTCTCTTTACACCACCAAACTTCAGTGCTCCAGCTTATAAAAGCTAGTAAATTTCAGAAACGATTCCTGCAAAGAGGCTACTTACTTCATTCAAGAACCTATCTGCACAGTTGTTTCTGGTGGCTGGATTCTAATTTTACAGAGTGTAAGCCTGTTCTCTCCACGTTATACAGACAGACGCACGTACAGTTACGTATGGAGCTTACATGACTGTCTTCAGCAAGGGCTGATTGTGCAGCGAGTCTGCCTCAGCTCTGTTCCTGTATCCGTCCCACATACACCACGCACACCTTGATGCTGACATATAGCATATCGTGATAAACCATCTCCCCAGTGCTGTTTCAGCAAGGATTAAATCAGTGAGGATGGGTCATACAGCACAGCACCAGTGATGCACAAAGGGATGCATTAGCATTAGGATACCCTTCTGCAAAGAAAGCTGGGCAACGGCACAGAACTGCGAGTCCTTGGCGTGAGACCCTTATTAGAAAGGCAAACTCAATTCCAGCATATATCAGATCAAGTCAGACATAAGGAAGCATCCAACTCACCAGACAGGGCACAGCCAAGGGTTCATCCTGAATATCCCACATCCAAGTCTGGTTATGAATGATTTAAAACAGGTGCAGAGAAAGGGTGCCAGAATGAAAAGGAAACAGACTTCCTATCTTAGGATAGGGGACCAGGGAGAGTCTGCATGGCCCAGCAAAGGCGGCTATGAGAAGATACAATTTATTTAAAGGGAGAAATTGTACCAGATTAAATAACAGGGAAGGATACCTAACATAATGGACAATACAGGCATCAGAACAGATTGGCCGGGACTATTTAGTCTTCAAATTCGATGACAAGTTTCAAGCATCTGAATAAGAGGGTTTAGAAACAGTCTTCAAGCAGGGGAAAAGTCTACTGTATTTTAAACTGCAATTTGTTCACAGTTACGAACGAGATTATATTCTGCTGCCTATTCTGATGGCAGGGGCTGGCCTCAACACTCCCAGCCTGTCCCTTCTGGCCTTGAGCCCCTGTGAAGCAGGAGGCTTGGCCAGCTGGAGGGCCCATCCACCCAACCAAGGACCAGTGCTTAGGCCTACCGATAGGGAAATATTCCAGCTTTCACCTACACTCAGCTAAGTGACTCACAGCCAGTTATTAGTAATGTAACAAGGAAGGGACACAATGTTCAGAGCAAAGCACAGAGGCTGCAATCGCAGTGATGAACAGTCCTGCCAACCGGGACTAGCCAGCCAGCAGCAGAACCACGCATGGTACTTTTGCACTTCCGAGCCGAAGGGGCTGGTGAGAGTGTAATCATCACCACACTACAACACAGCAGCCCCTAGAAGAGACTGCAGGTTAATCAAAACATGCGGGGCAGAAAGGAACTGACCAAACCTCACAAGGAAGCCAAAATCATAAAGCATCCGCTGCCTGCTTTGTCTTGCCTGTAGCTGGATACTTCTCTGATAAAAACAAATGACTAAGTATTTCTCATGCCTTTTTCTAAGAAATCATCATTTTTGGAGCTAGAGCCAATTTCCTTCCACTAGAACCAAATTTGAGTTTGACCCAATCTCACCAGCAGAATTTCCTCGCTGTGCCTGAACTCAGCTCACTGCACAGCGAATTCAAGGCAGCTATGAATCCTGCACCACAAATACCATTCTGAAAATGTCATAAGTAAGTAATACATGGCAAAGGTCTGGGATGCAGAAATCATATGTAAAGCCTGGCTATAAAATCCAGAATAGCTACGGATGTTGAAATCGGTGAAGAATCCTGGCAGAAAGTGCTGGGGCCCTCTTTATTGATTCCGGTTTTTCTGCCTTCTCTTTCACAGCTGAGTAAGAAGGTGAAAAGACAACATCTGATAAAACACATGAGCATCAGCTCACAAAGAAGTGATTCAAATACATGGCTTTCAATTTTCATCTTCCCAGTTCTGCAGCACTTACCTAGAATTTACGCTGGCAAACCTTATACTGACCTCATTTCTGAGCCTAAGGGCCCATCAGAGTTTTATACTGCAGTGACAGATGCCTCAAACCATGCACAATACCTGTCCAAATTTCCAATACGGGAGCTAGCGTTTGCTTTACATACCACAGAAAGAGCGTTATATGATCTACAGCTTAGCTGCTGCCTAAGTTGCAGAAGCAAGGGTTCCTCTTACTCTCTGCTTGCCTCTAAAATGGCCAGCACCCCAATATTGCTGAAAGGAAGCAGATCCTTTATTTAGAGAGGCACAGCGACTGTTCCTGTATGAGAAACACAAGGGAAGATTAAAAAAACAGTCTCTGCCCTCCATCTCAGCTTGTGGACTCACACACAGAAGTCCAGGCACAGTCTGGCATTTGAAGAGCTGACTCTGGGGCCTACAACTGGAGATGAGAATTTCATTCCTGACCACAGGCATCCTAAATTCCTATCAATGGGATTAGCCTTAAATCCTTCTAAAGAAACATCCTTTCCCTCCCTCTTGCCCTCCTCCCATCTCCTTCTTCACACCACCAACTCCTGGCAAGCCAGATGGCAACTCAGGCTTCTCCATCTGGTGAGCTAAGCTCACGCACAGGATGGAGGAGGGCACCCCATGTAATACCTTCATGGGAGGTACAGGCAGAACCAGCAACTCTGGCCAGTGGTCTACTGCTGCTCGCCTCACTAGAGGTGGACCAACAGTGAAACCAGAGTCAGTGATGAAGCACATAATACAAATAGAGACTATTTGCAAATCTATTTATAACATGCTACTTCTCAAATCTACTTCTACTGCTCCTTCCATGGTCTTTAAATAATGTATGATGATTTATAGCATATATCTAGGTTATATTTTCATATTTGAAACAAAGAGAAGGCCTAAAAACTCCAAGTCACTTCATAAATAATGCAATGATTTCAAAAGCTAATTCACTGAGATATTAAGCTCGAGTTACCTAAGAAGGTGACAAAATAGGAAGGGAAAATTTGCAAACAAAAATGTGTGTCTTTTTGTTCTTGTTGCTGACACTTCATACAACTTCTGGGTTGGAATATTTCACAGAATTCCACAAATTACCAAAGGAAATTAGTAATTAATTATTCTGTTAGAAAGACAAACACGATGCAATCATTGCACTTATAGGAGGAATCTACAAACCAACTTCCAGACACTTAGGCTTAGGTTTGTTTGTTCATACCTGCAGCTTCCTTTTCTTCCTTGAGAGACTTCCTGTCCAATCGCTGATGCGTCGCATACGGCTTTTTAACGTATCCTTCTTGGATGCATCCTCAGTGAGAGGCTTGGACTTTCTGCATGGGAGCGTGTAGGAGGAGTAATGTGCAGGACCTCCCTGCTCTACCCTGGAGGGAACATCAATGTCTGAGGCAAATGAGACACGATTGCTTAGGCTACCATGAGTGTCAATATACTCATCGGACAGCCTGATCCCAGGTGAAGGAGTGCTTTCCAAATTTGTATCCTTATAGAGATCTCGAAGTGAGGAAAGAGATGAACTTTGATTGAAGGACTTCTTGTTGTCACTTGCTGGGAAACTGGCATGAATGCTTGTATCTGGAGTGCTCCTGGTCAAGTACGGACCATCCAACTCATTGATATCCCCAGCATTTCCCCAGAGAGAGTCATACCACGAAGACTCAGAGCTTAGGGAACTTCCTTTACTAGATCGAAGCCTTGAATCAGTAGGTGACAGACGATGGCTGGAAGAACAGTCTGCACTGGAGTTCCTCCTCACATCAAGCAGGTTATTTGATTTAGATTCCAAGGTAGGTGAATACCTCAGCAGCTGGACTGGTCCGCTAGACTCCTCGGTTGGTACTTTGTTGTTGCTACTGTTGTGGAATTCGACTCTCAAGCAACCATCCAGCTTCCCCAGTGTTTTAATGAGAACTTTTGGACTCCTCCTGTCCTCTGATGGGGAGGTTGATACAAGACTCTCATTCTTTCCATAACAATTTAAAATGTGCCCATTGCATTCTCGGGAGCCAGCAAGATGACTTCCAGCTTGAAGGCCAATATAGTGGAAACCGTTATCAGGCAAAAACACTGCATTATTTCCTTGGCAGTAGTCCCCTGAGGCGTTTGTCCTGTGTTTGGCATGGGCATTGCTTTTAGAAGCCTTCACCACGGTGTCACTGAGTCTAGACGAATAAGGCTGACTACTCTTGAAGTGCGAAAGGCAACTTCTGGCAAGAGACCTCGACTTGTAGTTTGAGCCACAATTGGTATGTCCCCATCCATGCAAGGAGCAAGACTTTTCATCTTTAGCATGAATGCTCCGAATTTTTAAAGAGCAAGGTTTCTGCTTGGCACCAGCTGTGGCAGCAGCATGATTTTTTGATCCCTGAAGACTGTATTGGCTTTCTGAATTCCCCATTTTCCACTAGATTAAAAACAGTTTCATTAGAATCAATGGCCAGAAGACAAAGCTAAAAGTAACAGACCATTTTTATTCTCTACACAAGGAAGTGCCCTTTTTTAAAATGATATGAAACAATAGTTTCAAAAAAGCCCATTAAATAGCCATTTACAACATCAAATTCATAATTGAATTTATTTTAGGGGTAGCCTAGGAAAGCCTATTCACTGTATGGTTCATTACCCCTCTGTTATAAAGCTGGAATCTAACTGCATTGAAATCATGTCAACACCTTTCTCCACCCACACCCTTGGCAACATCCTTTTCTTATAACTTACAAAACCTCTGGCTCCCAAGAACAATGGCATAATGAAAGGGAGACAGCAAGATAATCATTACTTAGATGTAAAGTGAACTGTACTTTCAGAGAAATCCCTTCTGCCAGGAGACAAGCAAACTGCAGTTTCAGCTTGACTGGCTTCTGTGCAACCAAGTGTTGCTTCAATAAACTGTTCAGCAAACCCCAACTTTGTGTTTAAATGGAGTCAATCCAGGATAAGAAGAAGAAAAAAAAATGAACTTGGTTAGTGAAAAACATCATCTTCCATTACAGCACAAAACTGCATTATGTTCCTTCAGCATGGGACTGTTCGATAGTTCACTTAGTAAAACACTCTTCAGCTTTTTACTGAATTCACAGGGAATAGCACACAGTGGAGTAGTCAAATTGCGAGAGTGAGATAAATAAGATTTTGGACCTTCAAAAAGCATACTCAAAAGCAAAAATGATCGTTCTGTTCTTTTTGTTACTTGGAGTTAATCTTCACTGTTTGGAATTTACAGAAACAACATCAAAGCACATTTTCAATCAGCACTGTCCTTCTTTGTCAGATCTCAGACTGTCACTCTTATGAGAATTCACTGCAGTCTCATCAAAATTTTGTCAAAACAAGCCATTGTGGTGACAGACTCTTATTTTCTAGACTTTATATACATGTTAGCATCCGAAGTTCCAGCCCCTTATCACTTTTAGATGAAAAGCATTGTGCAAAACAAGGAGCATACCTGTAGGACCTCTCCTAAAGGTGGATACAGCTATCAGTTAGCATGCTTTGCATTGTCTTCGTGGCCAGCCACTACACTTGCCAAAAAAACAGGATGGAGGTGCACGCAGACTTTCTAGAAAACACAAAAAAGGCAAAAAATGGCTCTCAGTCAAAGAAAACACACTTTACTCAAGTCATAAGCAAAATGAATATCAAAAAAATCAGACAGAAGCCACAAATGGAGAAGAGAGATCTGGTTAAGGGGATTCTTGGACTTCAGACAGGTTTTTAGAAACATACTTTAACAGTTGACGCTGAATTAATACAATTAAGTCACTGGATAAGTGATTTATTTTCTAGTTCTGTCCTTCTCCCCTCTCACTGATGAATTAGGGCAAACTTTGAGCACCCTCCATTTGGCTTTTGGAACACCAACTACAGATCACTGGACTGTGCAGTGATCCACTACGACTTGGACCAAACTGATCAGGGCATGTCCTGCAAGATCTGTTTATCCTTCCTTGTCCTGCCTAAATTCCAGCTATGACCCCTGCAGCGAAAGGCCACTGCACAATTCACTCCACGAACCACCCAGCAATCTCTCTCCTTAGGTTTGTTCCGACTTTAAGCTAATCTGCCAGGCAAACAACAGAAAGGCAGCACCAAGCATTGCACGCACCAAAAGGTAGCAAGACCTAAGTTCTTCCTGACCATCCAAATGTATCAGCTCTTCACTCAGCACACAGAGGCTGCAACTCAAAACGAAAGGACAGAAGCTGAATATCACAGAAGACACCAGCAGTGCAGGGATTAAAACACTCAGTAGAAGCAGCTGTACAAGAGCTCCGGCTCTGTATTGGAACATATGTTTTAAATAGAAACCGTTCTTAATAAATACATTACCCCCCCCCATGTTATTTTCTGCATAAATTCAGTGCATACTGTTTATAATTTTCAATTGAATAACTATCTGATTTGAACACAGAGTTTTGCTCTTTTTGACTCATTTTGTGGCATATTTGTAGCTCTGCATAAGAACCTTGCAGATATTTAAAGGAATTCACTGGTAACCTAGGTTTTCTATTAACCTTACAGAAAACAAAGGTAAAGGTTTGCCAACTAGAATTAAAAACAGTCTCAACACTGAGCTTAGAAAAATGTCAGCAAATAAATAACTTAGAAGAGATATATCTTTTTGCATTGTGCTAGAGATGGTAACAGATCTATAAACACAAATTCATGGCTGCTATCACAAAGGTATTTGACAAAAGAGGCCACAAAATTTCAGCTTACCCTTGAAAACAAAGCCAAACAAAGAATCTGTTTAACTTGTTTATTCTCTCTAATACTTCTGAAAGTTGCTAGTTAGGACACCTTTTCCTTGCAGGTTTCATTTGCCTATGCTGCTAAGCACACCCATTTATGTAAACAGTTTTAATGACATCAAATGTAACAAGTGTTGAACAAAAGAGACTTGAGATTCACAGTAAAGGTAAACAGAAGACAACACACAAACTTCATAAAGTCCCAAACCGCTGAACAAATTGTGACTCACCCCCCGCCAGCAAAACTGCCTTCCTCAGTCGAGGAGGCGCGGACCACAAACAAGTACAAGTCTGCATTCAGAATTCTTCAGCAGGGAGCAAAAACTATGTTCAACAAGGGGGCTTTGAGGGGCTTATAGCTATTCATAAGGGAGCACTGAACCCAATTTGTCTAAAGAAACAGGCAAAAAGACCATCTGGTCTCCATAGCGATTGTGCAGTGGTTAGGTAATCCTTTTAACAGAGTGGGTAGCAAGCAAGCTGCTGTCATGAAACTCAGAAGATAGACATTCAATTCTTCAAGACCCGAGCTGCTGCTACAGCATCCATTGTACTTGTCTGATCCAATACACAGATCACATAATGGGTGAATGAATAAATTTATCTTGGGGTACAATGTCTACAAAACAGTGTCTCCGTCTGTGCAGGAATCAGTTAGCAGTACAACAGAACAGTCAATAAATCCCATAGAAATGGCCCCAAGGGATTTTTTCTCAGTATCCCAGCCATCCAGAAAGCTACGGTAGGCTAAACATTCACACACACCGTAAAAACCAACCACAGCATCTGCAGGGCTGCACAAAGACCATCACCCTGAAAATCAGCTGAGATGCCTTTCCATTGCCTCACACTTGTGTGGAGCAATTTTCTTTCTGCTAACTACAATAGCGGGTGCAGGGGGAGTGGGCTTGCTCTCAAAGGCAGCGTGACACCACGGCACAGAGGAGGTCGAGGACAAGCTCTGGCTGCACTCGTCCCAAAACTCGCACATTTTACACTGTTTTAATTCTGGAAGCTCTGGAAATTACAGTGCAGGGGACTGAGTTTGGCCTCCCTTATATCTCTCACAGCAACCTACTACCCCAGAAGACAGCGTGCTTTTCTCTGTTCGTTTGCAGAGGTAGAGGGATGAATACTTCTTGTGAGCAACACCAGGGCCTGTGAATATTTGCTGCAATTATAATCAGTATATTTAGAAAGCAGCTCACTGTGCCTGAAGATGACTATTAAAAGTTTATTTGCTTTCAATTATACCCACATTCCCTAAAAAAGAAGTTTTTAATCTTCACCCTATTTCCCCTTGACACATTCAAAAAACACAGCTATGCAAACATACTAATCCGGGAACCCCACCATCACCACCACACCCAATAATTAACACAAATCAAAACCCCAGAGCTAAAAACGTATTTCCCCACCTTTACACTCCTGCACATAAAGTCCTCCTAGACGTTTTTGGCTCAGAAAAACAAACACAGAAGCTCAGGAGCCTGCCACATATTCCCTCATTAGTCCCACAGCAGCCAGACTGCTGTATAAATGCTAGAGGGGGAAACTTCTTTCTTAGGGTTGAGGTGTGCACATGCACGGCTGTGCTCTGCAACTGGATGGGTGCTCGCCTCCCCAGCCTTAATCTCTCAAAACAAAGCTTTACAAAGCTTGACTCACTAACTGTATTACACGCAAAACTGAACCATAAAAATAACATTCCAGTATCAGGTTTGCTTATGAGATACAAGGAATTTTTATGTTATGAATTGGTGGCAGACTTGAGTCAAGGGTGACGGGGCTCCTGTGCTGGTCCGAGCTGCTATAGCAGGAGCGTACACCAAACGTAGTTTTGCTGCTGCCAGCCATCTTCTTCCAGCACAGTCACACTCACCAGGCTGAGACTTTCTAAAACTACAGGTTAGAAAATCACAAACTCCAGAGTGATGGGAGGTGAGCACAAAGACGTAAGTAGATTGAATACTCTGCGACCACAGTGAGCAGACAGTGGCCATACAGCAAGTAAAGAAAGACAAGAGATTATGGCAGCATCTTCCTAGGGATGTTCCGATTTCTGTGAGTGGGAGTGACAATGTCACCACTCAGGATGCAAGAGATCCATTAATGTAAGATTTAGTAATGGTAAGCTTTAACCTGGAGCAAGAAGTTATGCTCAGGAGACATGAAGCCGTGCACCAAAGCTATCTCTGCTGTATTTTGACACCTGTATTCCTCTGGATGGCTGGTGACGGTGAACCGTCACTGGTAGATGTGATCTGCATCAAGTGGTTTACAAACTATTTAACCCCTGCTGAAGCTTACCTGCAAAACCTGCAAATCTACTGATGAGGTGCAGGGAAGTTGATTCTCACTTCCCTAAACATGGTATCAGTGCAAAAATTCTAGAAGCAACAGCAACAAAAAAGAATAATATGGATTGGTCAAGATTAGGATAACATTATGTAATCAGATTAGTACCATTGAGTGAGGACTCATTAAGAAGTGCAGGAACTCAGAGTCTTCAGTGCTACCAGGAACAGTAACTGTTTAGGCACAGTAGAAGAGCTTAAATTAAAAAGCCTTTTAAAAGCTTTTTTTCTGTTTAAGACAGTGAAGATATACAGTAACAGCTAGATAACACATAATGAGCTAGCTGCCTCACACCTGAAAAATAACAGCCTGCACCTTTCCAGTTGTTTACAACATAGAACCAGGACAGAGTTTAAAATTTTTTTCAGGAGGCCTTTCCTTGAGGAAATGACAAAATTATTCAAGTAAGAAATAAGCTAACCAAGCATTTTGCTTCTGCTTATAGCTTAAGCAGCAACCATGTGTACACAGCCTCTTAGATCTGCATCCCTAGACACAGGATGACTGTCACCTGTACCAGTGGGGTACCTCTTGAGAGGGCCACTGAACCAATTCTCTAGTAGCTGCCACCATGCATAGTCACTCACAGCCACCAACTCAGGTATAAATGTCTGCCAAAGAAAGGCAGGGTTTTAACTCACTTTGCAGTGATATAAATACTTATACAAAGGGCCTTTACATATGAAGGGCAGAGAGTACACCCCACCAAGTACTCTCTACATTACTCTATAGTAATGAAGCAAGAGGAAGCAGGCAAAGAGTCATGTATGATTTTCGTTGTATTTGGAAAGCATATTTCCAAAAGAGCATTTAAGGATTCCTCTCCCAGCTGCAGAGTGTGACTGTAATATTCGTTTCCAGAGTAAGCAAGGTGGAGTGGGAAGGTACAGAGGGGAGCATGGAGGAGAAGAGAACAGGTGGTGCCAGGGTCCCTGCAAAGACGGCTGCTCTGGGTGCGTGTTTCATAAGTGCACTGCAGGAGACTGTCATCAGGATTTGTGGAGCTGTGATAACGGAGAATCTGAAAGTATTTCAGATCAAGAAAAAATGAAACAGAACCCTTGCTCACTTACATGAAATGACCGACATGATTTTTCCAGTTAGAAATATTGTAGGCTGTGATGCAGAGCAACCATTTTTTATATATATATATACATATATATACATACACATATATATACACACATACAGCCAGAAAAGTTTTTTTTTTTAATTGACCAAGCAATTCCTGTTTTTCCTTCTTCATTTCAGACAACCTTTACATTCTCTTTAGCCTAACACTAGGCTAAAACACTAGCCATTTTAAATGGCTTATGAAGCCTTAGAAATTTTATATAACTATCTTCCACATACTAACCCGTTCATAAGTTTTGCAAAGAATCAATGTGTTCAGTGAATTCTTATAGGGATAGAGAATTACAGATTTAAAGTTTAAATTAACTTTTAATCTACTTTTTTTTTTTTAAAATATGAAAATAATACAGAATGCTAGAACGTGAACCTGTCCTCACCTTCCCACACGGCTGCATATCGACAGATACACAAAATTAATGAGGGAAGCATGTTAGCACAACACTGTAGCTGGATTAAATATGGAGCTTCATATTGGAAACAATTTACTGTATTTTTTAGAACTACGCACTTCGGTCACATGCTTCCACAAATCAGAAGCAGATTTCTTATTCCTGCAATCTCAATCACATTCCTATTACAAAAATATACCATAATAATTGTACCATGGTATTCTTGGCAGGATATTTTGCATTATATACCACTGTATTCAAAGAATGAATAACCAAAACACCACAAGTATGTCTTTAAAAAAAAAATAGGATAATTTTGCCTTAAAAATCCAATTTGAATCCAGAACTCTTCACTCACTCATTAGTCTCTTTAGAGTTATAGCCTCCTGTATTAGGAACTGCTTGGTAGCTCACAGAATTAAAAACAATGCTTTTTCTCATTAAACATACTCATTATGAACCTAAACACTTCTTTTCATGCTGTTAATCATTCCATCAATCATTGCACACAGATTTCTAATTTCACATTTTAAGCAAGAAGGGGACAATCTCCTTTTCCGGTTCCTTCTCTTAAAATAGCATTGATCCCAACAGGTCTACACTGCATCACAGGTATATTGCATCAGAATGACACATCTCATACCTGGGATACAATTCCTTCTTTTACTCAAACCATTCTTCTAGGTCCAAGGCATCAGCAGTTTAATTAAATAATGCCTTACAGTTTTCAAGTTGGAGCAATATGGAAGGCTGAGTCAAGCCTGAAGATCCTTATCATATTATACCAGTGCTGACACAATCTAAATCTCTAGAGACTTATTTTTCTCTGGCAGGAAAAACAAATTTCACCATTTGTAAATGTTATTGAATTTATACACAATGGCTAAAGTGCCCATCCATTTAAATAAAACCCATTAAGCTTTAAAAAAAAAGAAAATCAGGAATGCCAGCTCATATCTTGGCTGAATGCTGTAGCTGTAGTAGTTAAACAGTTGATATGTCAAAGGGTCTATTTCCTGCCCTTGGAAGGGAAATGTTCTCAGTGATCTGAAAGGTCTTTTCTTCTCCACCTACTCTGGTTGTAAGCGTGCTGGCAGGCCCCAGTGCAGACTCTCTTGGTGCTTAAAAGGGATTTCCAGGCCTGGGCCCTCGGGTGGGAGAATGGTGCACCTGAAAGGGGCCAAGACTCTCCGCGCAGCTGCAGCTCCAGCCTCACCGCTGGCACGTGGCCGAGGCTGCCCCATGCAGCATTTCAGAGACGGAGACCAGGGAAATCCCTCCAAGAGGTCTCTGCCTCAGCCCTCCTTGTGGTAACGGCAGGAGGCGAGACTGGAGTTCTGTGCCCAAACCGGGAGTCCCAAACCCCAACCAGGAACATCTGCCCTTCTCCCCTTTTGTCCCCTTCACTAGCAGCCACCTCCTGCTATCAAATGCAGCCCTAGTCAGCGAGGCAGCCACAGGGCTGTACTTCAGGCTGAGAGATGGAGCCTGCCACCTATTACACAATCCGCTTCACAGCAAGGAGGGGAAACCATGCTGTGTTTGGCGTAGTCCTACCTCTTAGCGTACACATCCATAAACACCTGAGGGGGCTGACTCCAAAAGTAAATGCCTTCCCACCGTTGGCCCTGGGACTTCCTGAAGAGGACAGAGGATCTGGGAGTCAGTCACCAGAATTCAACTTGAGACAGGGTCCTTTGGAAAATTAAAAGCAGATCTTGATTTTAGCATGCCAAGAGCCCTGCAGCAGTAACACAGTTTAGGGCTTACTTTCCTGTACCTCTGTGGTACCAGCATGTTACAAGAATAAAAAGCATGCTAAGGATTACGTTTCCTCACAAAAAGACTTGCTTTGTAGCTTCACAGCTACAGAATGCCCCAGTCCTCTCTTCCATGACATGTGGATACCCTTTCCCGTTAAAGCTGATCAGATTAAAAAATTTCCATCCCTTGCCTCTAACTAGTAATTTGCAATACATTGTGTAATTTTACCAAATCATCCACTCCAAAGGGAACGAAAGGCATGATTTCCAGAATGAAGTATGAAGTCACCAGAGTACAAAATTAACTCAGGGACCACATCAGCAACAAGTATAAACAAAGTGGCAAACTTTGGTTGCATTGCACAAGCAATTAATCACCTTCCTCCTAAAAAAGAAGGGTGGCAAAAGAAGCACTTCCCCATTTCTTGGGCATTTCCCTCTTTTTTTTTTTTTTTTTAAATTTTCCTGTGCCACTGAACATAGCATTTGCACAATTTCTGTAGAACTATGTATTTAAAATCTAAGTAGCATTAAAAATCTGTGTAGAAGGATCAAAACCTGTTCAGAACCTACCTCTGCCAAAAACAGCAGCTCTGCTTTTCCAAATCATCCCAGTTCAGAAGTAGTTGTAGCGTTGACTGAAACTTTTTCCTCTAACGCTTCATAAAAAAACCTACCCAACTTTTGCTTGGGTACGCCATTTATGGCGAGTTAACTTTAAATTTGGGTGAGAACAGACAATCAAAAAATAAAAGAGATTTGGAGGGATTATTAATCATATTTTATTAGTAGAGTCTCTCTAACATTGCAGAAACTACAACACTAAAACATACTTTCTCATACTTTGCCTTAAAAAAAAGTCCAGCCATGTTGCAGCAGAGCTGTAAAATGATACCGGCAGTGGTTTATTTAGCAATTCAGGCAATCAAGTTTGACAGATGACCAGCAAGAACTGTTTTCTGGAGGCAAACCATTCATCTTAGGTGCAGCCTGAGACGGCGGAGGAAGCACAGCGGTTGGGAGCTCAGGCGCGACAGCAGCCCGCTCTGCTCTCCAGGCTTGGAGGAGGCTTTCTCTCCTCTTCTCCTCGCTCCCCAGCTCTCCCCAGCCTGAACCCCCTTCCCTCTCCCACTTACCTCCCTCGAGGCGCCGGCTTCAGCCTCTCCACCCCACGGTCTCCCCAGCTCTGCCACCGGGACACAGGGACACACGCGCAGACACACGGACTCTCCCTGCCCCGGGCAAGCCAGGAAACTGTGTCTAACACTTCAGAATGCTCAGCCGTTAGGAACTAAAAACAGCCCCTGCCTGCGCGAGGCTGGATGTATTTTTGTCTGCAGGCTACACACCCTCCTGGTGCTCAATTTTTTCCATTGGTGGAGCAGCACGATGCAGGCTTCCCTCACCAGAGGGTGGTTTTCCACCAGCCTCCCGGAGCGGTTAGGCTGGCCGGCCCGCCACGATGCCGGGCGGCCGCCGGGAGCAGCCCTGACTGGGCTCTTGTCCGACCCCGCATGCCGCAGCCACCGCCCGCTTCCACGGGAAGGATGCGGGAAAGGCTGCCCAGCACAGGCTTGCTTGCCTGAAGGGAGCTCCAGGGTCTCTTATTTTCTCTCTCTTTTTTTTCATTTTTGTTTGTAGTCGTGTGTTGTCCTGTCCCCCCCGTTATCCCCCCCAGCTCTTTTAAGCTTGTTAGGAGTGAGTAGGTATTCCCAACATCCTTGGGTGAGACACCCTGGTGAACACCCGCCTCCCAAAACCACAGCAGGAATGTCAGTCATGAAAACCCTCTCTTAAGAACAGCTCTCAGTTGCATTTAATGGTTCTACGCAACAGCATCACGTATACAGCCGCAAACTAACACTCTCTCTGCGGCTGCCTTCTTTTGTCACTTTTTATAGTATCATACGGAGGGAATTAGTTGCTTTTTTAATAACTGGCCTCAGATAAAACAGGCCTCTTTAGATACAAATGACATCTCCAAGTTCCAATATACAGAGCTAGGCTGTTAAATCTGTATTTAGGCACATGAACAATTGCATTGTTATGAGAAGGGCTCAACACTTCATTGATTGCAGCAACAGTTGGTGAACAAACTTAGCTAAAAAACAAGGCATTTATTCAATCACTCTAATAAAATTGCAGGGTCACATTTAAGTGCCAGCGTGAAACTATAGCCAAGTTACATTGCAGATGATGTATTAAATTGAAAGGAAACACATGAACACTGTAACAAATCATTAGAAACCCACAAAAACCCCAAATCAATATTTATGTCCACTAAAAATGAAATAAATATTTGCAGAGTAACATAGGAATTGCCACCTAGCAGTGGACTTCTGTTTCACTGTTTCCAGTATCCTGTTCTCATTGGAAAGGAAACTCCAAGACCCAGCAGTTTTGGAATAACTGGGAATAAAATTCTAGTTAATCTCCAAAGCACAGTTATAGTTTACTCCACTGAAAAACAATGACCTGTATATCTCTTCTAAAACTTCCCAGGTTAACAACATCAGCAATGCATATGCTCTCCTCATCGCAGCAAAGGCCAAATCCTTCTTTCAACTCTACCGACCTCAATTAAGTTTTCTATCCATGAGTTCCATAGGTTAGCTTTTGTAAAAGGTAACAGAGCGGTACATGACTCAGGTCTCTACTCCTAAATCTATGCCTGAACATACATCTGCGTCTCCTCATTTTCGTGACAATTTTGCTTTTTGTGAAAAGCAAGCTATTTGCTCTTTCTTGTTCCTGATACAGTTGAGTCTATTCACTCAGCCTTGCTGTGGTCCGACTATTTCCCTAACAGGCCAGATCCAAGTCCTGGGACTAGTATCATAAGCTATGTGGAAGCAATGACAGCTCCTGAGCCGAAGCACTGGGTCCCTCTCAGGAGCACTGGTTGGCCTCTGGTCCCATCCCCCTTCCCACACAGTCCTGCATTTCTCCTATTAGCCCTTAGCTGATTAAATAAACCACATTCGTATGATTCCTTAGAAAAGGTTAACATCCGCTCATCCCCAAAGCCTTTCATCAGCATCTGTTTTGTTGAATTTATCTTTCTGAGACATGGATGTTCAGAAGTATAAATACTATTCCCAAAGATGCCTTTCGAGCACCTTGTACAATAACAATAATTCTTCCCTAACATAACCAAAAATACCTGGACTGACAAATCCTAGGGCCCAGCTGAATCACATTAGTGGCGCACAATCTTCCAGCAATGGATAATAAAGCTGTCTGTTCCCTTCCTCTTTCATTTTCAGAGGGTGACTCTCAAATGTCAACAGGCATTCTTGCTATTAGTGCAAAGCACTCAACCCTGCACTTTCTCCTTTTCCAAGTTCAATGTATTTAATCATTCCAGTTCTCAAGGTCATTCGGCTCCTTACTACATTATTTCTAATCTACCTGTGTATTTACTATGTCTACCGCTTTGTATCAGCCAGTTTCATCAACACACACCCACTTCTTGTGGCAAGCTAATCAACACTTGGTATCAAGACCCCAGTTAATACACCCAGCTCTTTCATTTTTGCTCCCACCTCTAATGTACTTAACTGACTACCTTTAGCACACTGATGTTACATGTCGAAGGTGTATTTTTCTGACTTCTATCTGACTTACACAGAACTTTAACATCCTCTACCCCAGGGCTGCTGCGTGCATCTCCCCCTGCATAAGGGTCCTCCTCCTGCCCTGCTCCTTAGAGAAGCTCCTTGGGGAGCACGTGGGTTGCACTGCCTGGGCTTCGTTGCAGTTCAGCTCATGGGTTACAGCATGAGGGTCCTTCCTTATTACACCCCCAAAACTGAGTGTCCACACCCACCTCTTCCTTCTTCTCTCACCCACTGACTTGCCATTATCAGCTTGGGACAACCTGATAATGAAATATCCTTTGGAGATCAACAAGGAAGAAGCAAGCTACACATTGTCCACAATACATTAAACTCTCAGTACTATTTGAAGTATTTATGTTCCTCACAGACTTCCATAAACATATCATCACAACACTACTGGGAAGGAGAAAGGTGCAATTATTCTCATTTTCTAGAGAACTGCTGTGTCACATAAGAAATTAAAGGGCATTTCAATACAATGAGAGGAAGCTATGTAACTTGTGTTATTGCAAATCTCTGCTAGCTTAATGGCTCTTAACATCTATGTTTTGCAGTAAAAACAAACCATAGGATGTGCAGAAAAGTGCATAAGGGAAGTAAAAATACAAGTTGTGCCTTTGGTAGCTGGTGGCTATATAAATGCTCTAAATTAACATACAACCCTCATAACATATTTTAAAACATATGTTCTACAGAATGCTTTAAAGCCAAGAACTTATTTTTGTAAATGGAGATACATGAATTATCTAGATTAAACAGACAGCTATTTTAACACATTTTTTACACTGCTTTTACACTAGGAAAGTGTTCAGATTTCACTTTGATGGTGGTAAGAGATCCCGTTGTCACCACTGTTTGTTTTCTAAGCAATGGAAATCCACTAAGAAAAACACAGAATACAGATGTCCCCAGCCTCCATGCGAAGAAAGGAGACACATCTTTATACTGAAGTGCACCTGCTTTTATAGAATGCCACCCATATAAGATATCTTTTGACACAATCCTGTCTGTTTCCAAAAGACTAGCTCTCCACTTTGCCTCCTCCCCTCCCTGTCTGGCACACCTGACAAGGAGACAACTGACCTGCATGCAACCCCCTGATCTATGAGGTTCCTTGGCTGATATGCAATAGATGGGCAGGTGTGGCCAGAGTTTGGTACCTTGCTTATTACAGCTCAGCCACAGACTGGCTGATGTGCACAGAGATTTCACATGTAATCCAGGGGTTAACAATAAATTTTCCCTCACTTTGTTTCCCAAAACAAAATGCTTTTAGGAGTTAAAGACATCTGGAGTAGTGAACCAGGCTTCTCAAACCAGAAACCTTTAATGGAGCTCTCAAGAAAGCAGGGAAGTTGTGCTAAATGCAAGGTGTAACTAAGCTGCTAAAAATAATTACGTTATTGTCAACAAGACAGGAAGCAGGGATGAATTCAGAAGCCTTGCTGATTTCATGACTAAAACATCTGAATCATGCAACATCTGCTAGAGAAACAGTGTCATTAAATTGCACTTAAGGTCCGTCCTTGGTGTCTTTGGCCCTGGAGGAGAACTGCAGAAAGAAATGAAGCAGTCTCCCATTTACGCGTGGTGAAGGAAAACCTTACACCACACAAAATTCCTCCAGAAGACCTCAACTGAATTTCTGGGAACTTCTCACCTTTCTGCAAACCAATGCTCAGCCCCTCGGCTTCCTGGTCTCATTTCCAAATGTTTGTCAGCTAGAAGAGGACAAAAATAATTGAAGTATTTTATTACTTAATTATTATGTACAGGAGCTTCGGAAGAAGACAAAAAGGAGCCTATGCATTAGCACATTCCTTCTTCCAGAGCTCGCAGACCCAAACAGGCTGTTTCACCTACTGAATGTCAGCATCAACACAGCTCAAACAGCTCTGGCTACAGGTCAGAACAGATGTTAAGCAACAAAAACTGGTGCAGATAGGCAAGATTTTATACCTCCATCTATCACAGAGGTTTACAGTGCCCTAAATGGCTACAACCTTCCTGGTGGAGGCTCCTGTGCTCTGTGAAATGCTGTAACACAGGAGACCAAAGGTATGCTCCTCGTCCCCACCTCCTCGTGGAGCCAGCATGCCCTTGCCCAGTGCCTGCTTGTCCAGAAGGTCCCCACACAGACCTTGCTTCTCTCCAACGGGTTTTCCCAACATCCAAAACAGGGAAAACCTACTTACATTTCAGGCACATGATAAACCACACCTGACGTTTAATGAAAGATGAAATATTTCCTTTATTTTTATGTCATGTGGTTCTTTAGTGCTGTTGCATGCATGGACTTACTATTTGTTGTTATCATCTATTTTCAAGTGAGTTATAGAGAATAGTTGGGGAATCTAAGTGCCTCTGGTTACTGTCTTATTAATTTCAGTATAACTAAATGAAGAAAGATAAAGCAGGACCACGTGATGGCAAGGCATGTGGCAGAAACATTACTGAAAAATGGAAAAATCAATTAGGAGACAAAAAGAGATGAACTATGTGGCAAACCCATCTCCTCAATTTCAATGACTAAGCATACTGGATGAGAGAAGTTGGCCTGCAATGTTCAGTACTGTTTACAACTATCCCCGGCTCAGGTCAAATACAGCTCCAGCTCCTAGCAGGACACAGAGCTGTGAGCAACCTCCCTCAGCTGATGAGGAATGAGAATACTGCATTACTAGAGAAGGCAGCACTGTCACAACAGGAGGTAAGGTCCAAGACGAACGCGGCCCTCACAAGCACAGGTAGCTATTGCTACAGAGAGGCTCACCCTGCGCAGCCTGAATGGCTAACATTTTTCAATTTTCCTTTTTCTTCAGGAAGCTTCGTTTCTGAAAAATGAGGTGATATATCAGATCAAGAAAGGAACCCCTTCTGAGTAATATTTACCACTTTCTATACCACAAGAGCAGCACTGATACATCTTTTTTGACAAGCATGCTGTTTCAGGGATACATTTTTTCAATAAACAACTGGCAGTAACAAATCTTAGTTAACTAGGAACTGTTAATTGTTTCTTCCTAACTACAATTAAAAACTGTTCAACTACAACAGACAGGTGTAAACACGCTCTCAATTTAGGACCATTACTTTGCAGGAACACAAACGCAAAACAGAAAAAATCTCTCAAAAACATGACTGTAAACATTTTTAAAATACATTAGGTTAAAAAAAATTAGAAGGGAAGCCTTCACACATGCTTTTAAAAAAAGCACATGTCTATTAAATATGTAAAAATATTTGAAGGTGGAGTCATTTGTCACAAGAATATACTAGGAGATCTTACAACATAAATATTTATAAAGCACAGATGTTACTTCACATAGCATTACTACCAAAGCTTGTTCCATTAACTGATCCAACAGACCAGCTAATTGCTTGTGCAAGACTGACTATTTGCTATCACCCATTTAAGACAGAAGTACAAACATTTGCAGGAGGTGGGGAAGATTTAAGGGGTTGTTTTCTAACCAAATATATTAAACAATGTTTCATTACAATGCTGATTATTGTTTCATCAATTAATTTAGAAAAATCTGCAGACATAAGTACCATTACAAAAGGATAAGTATGGCAAAGATTCTAAATCAGTGTTTGCTTCAATAGCATGCACCAAAAGGCATGCAAAATAGATTTTATTCCATAATGAAGTTTAACTAAAGTAGCCCTGCATGGGCATATGGTTTTATAGGAAGTTTCAAGACATGAGTGTTTCCCCTAAAGTCTCAGATCCTAAGGTTATATGAGATAAAACAAATTCAGCTTAAAATACGCCTAACCCTTCTGTTTGTAGAGAAGCACTTCAAAACGCAAAACAAGGGATTAACATAACAGAAGCAATATTAAAGAAATCAGAAAGTTTTTTTAGGCCTTGCTTTTGGTTTCTCATTATTGTTAGCTAGCAAATGTACTTAAAAGTGGTAAATCACAATATTAGGAGCTTCTTACAGTATTATTAAATTAACAAAAAGAAATACTGGAGTACAAAAGCTAGAGCAAATCTGGCTAACGTGTTGATTATACCCACACACACTGACTAAAGGGAGCGATGCACAGAGCTTGTAAGTCGCTGCAAAGATATTTGCCTGCAGCAGAACTAACATTAAGAACAAGTTCAACATCTGCCAGGGTGTCCAACTGCTCGACAATTTTTCTGGTCAGAGGGGGCATTGTTTAAGTTGACAGGTTCCTAATGGTCTGAATTATTTAGCAATTCTCAAAAGACTCTTTCTACTCATTAGAGGGGAAAATGCAAAACAACACAGCCAGGGTTCCCTCTCTCCCCAGGAGCCGATCATGCTAATTGAGGAGAACATCACAATGTGTCCCATTTTAATCACATGAGTTAAGTAGGCAAGAAGCTTCCTTTATCCCTACCATACAATAGAAGACCGAGGGCGCCAGCTTCTGCAAGGATGCACACCGCAGTATATCATCTCAACATTTTTTAAAAACCTCACTTTGAACAAAGAGAACATACGTTGTTGATAAGCATTGCACCTACCAAGCAAAGTAAACAAGTAAATTCTGTTAAAGAGAAGTTCGAAGCATGCTGCTAAGTCTGAAGTAAGCACTAAGCTTACAACAGTAGGCATCTCAACATGTGATGTTATGGGGCAGGGGAAGCAAAAAAAGCAGTTTATTGATTTTTCTTCTCATCCATCACACAACAGATGACAAGCTAAATAAACTAATATAGCAGCATGGGAGGTTACAGGCAAATGACACTCCTACTTAAAGAGCCAGATCATTCAAAGATATTCTCAAGTATAATATCTACAGAAGTGAAGGGGAACTCTACCAGTAAGGAAGCAGAATAACAGCAGCTTTACTTTTGATGGATTATTTCTCAGTCACTTATCTTAACTGTAATCAAACACATTCTGCAGCAGTAATTATCTCATGTAATCCTAGCCTTACTGAACATGGGAAAAATGCAACAGTCTCAGAATCAACAGGGCTGTGTTTCTTTTTTTTTTTTTTCCCCACAGCATCAGGAGACTTCTAGTAATTTCATATCACTTTAAAACTGTAGCACCTGAACAGAGCTACTCATAGAAAATTTTTAAGGAATGTTAGTGCAGTAATTAAACATGTCTGCAACAGAACCCTATTACCAAAACACGGACCATGTGTGAGAAGAAAGAGATTTACATATGCATTCGAAGGCTATAAAGGAAGACATGTAAATATTTAGTAGACTACCATATGGAACATGACAGCTACATGGAATTGCCAGTCTGACGGAAGGACAAATGGAATGAATAGATTCAAAATTAATATTACTTCTGTTCCTAGGCAACCACAATGTGGATAAGAAATAACAAAGATAAATTACCTTAATGCATATGATAGGAGTTCAAATATTCAGGAAATTCCTTTTCCATTATTTAAAAAGATGCTACAGAGATAAGCCTTTCAATTAACATGAACAAAAATTAAGCCACCGGTTTACATTAAAAAAATCTATATTTTGTCATCTGTGTATAAACATTTCCAGAAGCAGAAGATTAATTCAGCAAGCTAAATGGAAAGACATAAAATATTTTGCCGGCATGACACTGTGAATAAATAACTAAAAGCCCAAAAAAGCAAAGAGACAACATGATACTGGCCTAGTCAGCCATAAAATTCATTTCCAATAACCACATTTCAGCATGCAGCTTAGATCACATGTAGCATTCTCTTGTTTCAGAGCATGCAAGATTGATTATTATGGGCTCAATTGTCCCATACACAGGCAAACAACATGTAAGGAATAATTAAATCAGCAAGATTCCCCCCACAGAGCCTCCTACACATGCTTACACTCAGGCAAGGCAGAGGTGGGGTCCCTCCCAAGAAACAAAAGCACAGGATTATGCGAGAAGCCTGAGACCATCTGCACAAAGTCATGTGGCCAGGGATTTCCTCTTCCCCTTACTGTGCATAGGGCATCCTTTCCCACTTCTAGTCTGAGCCGCATGGGGGGCAGCCAAGATGGGCTTTAGTTCCCTGCCCAGGGACAAAAGGGAATAAGGGACTGGGGGGTTCTGAGGTCCTTATTACCCATACTTACTGCCTTCAGAGCTAAGCCACTTAAGGATGTAATCTTTAATACCTCCATTTGCAGAAGTTCGTCATGTCTGGGTCATTCTGAAATTCTGCATAGGCTGGTCCCAGCCCAGCCCCACTTGTACCCCCTGCCAGGTACACAGTCACCCTGCTTTTATGCATCTCCTGGGGACAGAGGCAAGGCGCTTCTCCCTTGAACCATGAAGACTGTAGAAAAGACGCAAGCCTTTACCCATACATATCCCAGTTTCATGTGAATTAACAAGCGGAGCATTGGCATTTTCTGTTTCCTATTTTCTCTCAACTAATTTGAGTTCCTTTCTCCTTGCCTGAGGTAGAAAGCTTGGATCAGGGAAGAAAAAAAAAGTTCTTGACCTCAACAGGATATCTTGTTAGAGTATGGCAGCCTCAAGGACTCTTTCCTCTTTCCTGGCATCTGAGAAGGGGGGTTACAATTAACGTTCCTGCTGGTTCACTTTTTCCATGCGAGGCCCAGAGGGGAACTCTATAGCATTTTTCCATGTATAACGAAACATTAACTCTATTCGCAGCAAAGGCAACCCACAAAGCAATGTTTGGATGCTCTTTGACTTCAGTATCCCTAAGCAATTTGCAGAAGCAGATCTGTTTTTTCCGAAGTGCTCTACTCTTTCTAAGCAACATTCAAGCCCACACAAAGTCTATTTAGAAGCAGTGATTTCAGAGTCCTCCCTGCTCTCTCCCACCTTATCAAGCTGCCTTTTAGCTTCCTGAAATATTATTGCTGACATAATGGTATTACTAAGATAGAGCTTGATCCGAGCCAACCGCAGAGAACGGAAAGGCTCCACTGACTTCTGTGGGCTTTGGATCAGGCCAAAAGCAGTGAAAGTACCCAGAAGATGAAATCACCCAGATCTGCTTTTAGACTTCATTTCAGTATGGTCCTTAAAAATACACCTAACTTTAGATGTTGCACTCTCGACTTTATGCTTGGCTGGCAAGGTACACTGAGCCAAAACACTAAAACATATCCCTTGCCTCAGCTTAAATTCAGATTATTACATCTTTACTTTTCCACAAATTTGAGATAAAGTAAAAAATCAGGGAAATATTACTTTTAAATAAAGCAAATATCATCATTTCTAACTGTGCTAAATACAGAAAAGGAACACACTGCTCACCCAACACATTAGCCACATAGTGAGTTTATCAAGGCTGACACTAGCTTTGTAATATATGAGACTATTTACAACCTCTTCTTGCAGGATGGATTTGTGAAATGCAAGATGACCTCAGGGCCATCTCCAGGAAACCCTCAACTCCTCTCTATTCATCAGAAATATTAAGCAGCCATTACCTTCCAGGTCCGATCAAATCTTGTTAAATACCCTCCAATGATATATAAATAGGTCAACCTTCCAGTGCAAGATTCATGTCTGGACCTCGATTTTGAACAATATTCAAAAACTAGGAATGTCTGGATCTCAAGGCTTCACTTAATTGTGTCTGGAATAAATCAAATCCACAGTCTAGTTTGCATTTCAGCTCTACATTTTCCAAGTGGTTCCAACGTAATGTTTTAATTTGGACCTATTGCTACTTTTAGTAATTTGAAGTGCTCAAAACTTTTCAAAATTAATGTGTTCAATAAAATCCTTTTCTTGAAACGTGAAATTTTGGAAAAAACAAGTCTACCTCAAAATCTGCAATGTGTTCTTGTGAACTACCATTTTGCAACAACAAACTGCTAAGATAACTACAAAATTATGTGCGTATGTGTACATATATCAAACACATACAGAGCCCCTTATTTTCAGTGGTGCAGTCTGTATTTGCAAGGTTAAGAGCAACTGCCAGCATTCAACATCCCCGACAGGCAGAAAGTCGTCCCTAGTGGGGACGGCTGTTAGGCCAATCAGCATCTGAAAACCTGAGTGAAACTACACCGACAGTGTGGCAACAGTACACTGTTTTTAATAAACCAGATTAACCCCAGTTACACAGTTTGTAGCTGTTACAACAACCAAGCCAACACCTCAATGTGGACCAAGGAGAAAGCTCAGCAGTGAGGCTTGCAGAGATTGCAAGCATTTCTGAGTTCACTCCTTGATACTTTGTCAAGGCACACAGAAATAAATGACTTAAACTATGAACAATTCCATTACTAGGAAAAGAGAGCGGCCAACTAACCCACGGTCCTGCCAGGTTTAGGGACAGAAGGGCAGGGGGAACTACTTGTTGTGTTTGTGTGCTGTTTTTGCTAAGTTTTTGCTTAAGGGAACTGTTACTGCGGCAGAGGCAGGGTTCAGGAGTACTGACAAAAACATGGAAGGGAAGGAAGAGGACCAGAAACTTGTCAAAGCTCCACACCCACGGCTGCCAGAGTCTCTGGGATGTTTAGTCAAGAGCAGAAAAGAAACATATCTTCACACGGTCTGGCAGTGGGAGCCAAGAGGCTCTTAAGCCAAATATTTATCAGCATTTGCTAGCCACAGGCTGATGGGAAAGTGGAGATGCCCGCCAACCCTCAGCAGGAGCCTGACCAGAGCTTTCTGGCCCACGGCTGTGCTACAAAGCTCCCCCTGGGGCCAAAGCCCTCTGCCTTGGCATGGAGAAAAGCCCCACACATGATGAACCCAAGCTGGTAGGTGTAGCTCACTGGCTCACCAATATTTAGTGCCTTTTTTCATGCCTGCTTTCTACAGGTTTCTGTGGTGGACTCCTAGTCATTACAGACTGTGAAAGAAAGCAGTTGCTCTGTTTGCATGTACTGGATTATTTGGCAATAATAGGCTAAATGTCTTTTCGTCACTGACCCTGAAATACAAGAGGTTACAAATAAACAAATGGATGCATATGCATTTCCTAAAGACAGGATTACAAATCAAACTTTGTTCCCCCAAAGAAAATTCATCACTCTTCAAAGTAGCCTCTAGAGAAGACTGTCTCTTATTCTGCCAGTGCACACTGGGCATCAAATTTGACCCATCACAACATGTAGCAGTTTCCGCCTGGTTTGCACCGGCATAAATAAATGCAGAAGATGGAAGGTTCTTGAGAGACACTCCCTGTGTAAATCACTTTTTGTGCAACAACTGAGTGGAAATAGCAGATCTGGTCCCCCCCTTTACCTGCTGTCATTTGTTCTTATTGGCTGAGAAAACAAAGAAACAGCTATAAACAAGCTTGTCTCAAGAATGATAGGGAGGGAGGCCAGTCTTTTTAAAATCCTGGAAGCTGGGTTAAATAAATACCTGAGTTCAAAGCACAAGCTCAGAGGATGGCATTTCTGGCAAGCATACAATACGGACTAAGAAAACCATATCATGTCATTAATCTGGAAAAGGGAATTTCTGGTGACACCAAAAGTACCATTTACTAGCCTGGAAATACAATTTCCCTGGAGAAAAGCATTGTGTGGCTCTTCTGTTATGCACACATTTATATTTAGAACTATCAACTTATCCTTTCTTTCTGTATTATTGCATTTCTCATACTGCACAGAGCTTTATGTAGTTACTCCTAGGAACCCCATAAACAGCAACCTTTTTCCTGTGCTTGGCTTTTACTGTTCAGCCATTGTACAGCTTTTTCCTCTTTCCTCCCTTGGGACTAGAAGCATAAGCTTCTTTCACTTTCCCTTATAATACAAATCTTGCTCAGTATTATTTTTCTATTTTCTATTGTTATTTTGTACTCTATGAGGTGATGTAGCCATTTAGGATCCAAATGAGGTGACAGATGAAACAGTAACTTTATCCCACAGACTGCAGGCTCCAGGTCAATACCAGAACTGGGGGCTAAAATAGCAAAAAGTTGAGCCTACTCTCAGCAAAACTAAGTGCAAAACCTCATGAATTCACATTTGGCTGACTCTAAACCATGAGGTCATGTGTCAGATTTTTCTTTCAAATGGATAGTATGCTTTTTTTTTTTTTTTTTGGTAGCACCTACAAGACCACTTACTTGACAGATGAAGAACACCATAATGATGCCTGACCGGCATCTTTACATCAGCAATAAATCCAATGAAATCTCTGCAATTATTCTCAAGCAAAGTCAGAAATGGTGGGGAAAGGGGCAAACAGGGTCTTCCACTGCATTCCATTCATCTATTTCATACCATTTCAACTGTTTCTCTTCTTCTTCTTTACTGTTAACTGAAGGCTAAACCTGCAAGCACTCTGGCATGTACATGAACTGAGAAACTTGCATTTCAAGAGTGTGTGGAAGGTTGGTGTGACTTGTGTAAGTCAGTCAGGGAGCAGCAGGAAAAAAAAATCTTTCTATTTCTTTCTAAAAAAATGTCAGATTTTTCTGAAGGCAATGAAGGCTATGTGAAATGATGGACTACAAGGTGTTTTTTTGTTGTTGTTGTTGGTGGTGGTGGTTTTTTTTTTTTGCTAGCATTCAGTTTTTAAGATCATTCTGTCCCTTAGAACACACGGTGTAAAGCTGACAAATGGGAGAACAAAACAAAAACATGTCACTTGCAGAACATTAATCAAGCAGGAACTCCACGAACTGAACAAATTAAAACCGTGGCAAACCCCACCCCCTTCCAAAAAGTACCCACAGCAGATGACACAAGTATCATAATTGTCTCATTTTCCCACTAAAAATGCCTGAAACCAGATGGGGTTCCCCAAAGACATGGTCTGGGTTCTTACCTATATTAAAGGAAAATTCAAACCTGATCATTTTAATCTACCACAACTAATCCTACCTACTTTCAAGTAACTAGCACAGCTCTCCTTCCTCTGCTGGTTAAATGAGTGGTATCTCCTCTGCTTTTCCCTGCTTTAAGAATTTGAGATACACAGTTCTTAAGAGCAGCAAGTTGTTGCTCTACAGAGTCTACACATTCCTCCTTCTTCAGCTTTTGGGATGAAGTTCTCCATTTTGCTTTCTAATCTGAAGCTCTGCCTTAAGAGCGCTCATCTCTGGTTGTTTTTTTTTTTTTTTTTTTTGCAAAATCCACATCTGTGGAAGCTTTAGTTACACCACCAGCAGACAGAAGAGGAAACCCACACCTACAGTAACACAGGTCATTAATCAGTCCATAAAACTGTTGTCAAGACCTGGACTAAGTTCACAGACTACTCAGTGTTCATAAAGGTCTCACTGAACATCTGTCGAGGGTGTGGGAGTCTACAGCACTTAATACAATTGATCTAGCCATGATTAGGTTAAAAATAAAACATAAAAAAAACAAACCACTGGTGTTCAGTCTATGTATCTTAGGGTGCCTACTCTTAACTTACTTTAAAAAACATCTTCCACATGGCAAATTTTAAGCTTTTTCTTTGACTCTGTCCTCAAATACTCGTTGCTGTCCTACCTGCTCCTTTTCTTCTGCAGTAGCTTCCCGTTTTTCCAACAGCACGTGGCTTCCAGATACCATTTTATATAGTTAAATCCATTGTGTGCCAGTAAAAAGCCAGGACACAAACCGGTTTGCTACTGCGGCAGGACCCCAGGGACAAAATCAGCAGTGCAAAACTGCAGTTCAGTGGTGGCTTTCATTAAATATGGTTGTTCTCCTTCACTGTGAAATAATTTGTGTTTGTTCAACAGCTTATTCATCATTGCAAAGAAAAGTACATTTTACAGTCACGCACTGACTGCTGCCTATCATAATGGCAAAAATTAGAGAGATCTAACTGATGATAAATAAGGGTGGTTTTCTTGAACTAACTTTTTTTAGTTCAGCTAAATAACTGCATATTTTGATAAACTTACTTGACTCGCCTCTTGTAGCCACTGTTTAAGATGTTCCAGTCAGCCAACTAAAACAAATATATTGTTTATCCATTTTAAGTCCAATTTCCAAAAAACAGAACTTGACACAAATAATAAGAGATTAACAAGCCATGAAAATGTCATGTGTAAATGTACATATAAAAGTGTCAAATTAAGAATTTGCTAAAATTAGTTACAATCATACAAATGTTTAAATGAAAATGAAATGAAATGATAATGTGACTTGCTGATATGCAAAAAGATAAGTACAATGACAGCTCCTCAGCTGCAAAACAAAATTATTTAATGGTAAATAACCAAGAAGAACCAACCCAGCTTTAGGAAAACAACTAGTGTCCAGTGCAAAACAAATTTAGTGCCTTGGGATCACCAAGGAATCCAAATAACCACTCAAACCATCAAGTCCTCTCTGATTTTATCATTGACTCTATCCTAAAAGTCACATTTGAGTTCTTCCTACAGACTTTTGTAAGCGCTATTTCAGCAATAGATAACAAAAAGAAGAAATATGATAAAACTGTTATTATATGTCAGCCCTAAAAGCTGGTCAAACACACTCACTACCACCATACATAGGTCACCCTTAAAATGGCAGCACAAGCAGCTCCAAACCCTCCCATGCTTTTGAAGCTGGTTCCAAACCCGTATGGGATTTGAACACAGTGAAAGCCCACAGTTAGAGATGTCAGATGCTGGTCTGGTTTTCTACTACCAAAAATGAGTTCCCGTTTAAAACTCTGGTTCCCCACCAGGGAGGTAAGCGGGTTGGTTGGTTCTGTCCTCCCTTCCCACTTCCCTCCCCAGGCCACCCATGAAGGTAACGCAATTGCATAATAAATGTCAGATGAGATGGCATTTACCCTTCTGTGCTTGTACAAGAGTTGCAGCCAGTCACGGGGCCTCTTTGCAGAGGCACTGTGTGAGGAGGCAGCCCCAGGCCCTCCCTTTCCAAGGCTGATCCCCTCAACTGGGGAACAGCCCAGGCCACAGCTGAAAATACAGGTCAGAAGGAGGCTGGTCAGCAGCCAGGTTCAGCTCGCGGTGGACGATGAGCACATCCAGCCAAAAATACCCAGCCAGCAGGTAGAGGAGGCAGCAGAAATCCAAGGTCATTGAGAGAAACTCCTTTGCCCTGGCCCTGAGATAAATCAAGGCAGCACTTTCTCAGTGAAGTGCCACCTAAAACGGGGACTGGGACGTTAAGGGAGAGCAGCAGATCAGTCCTACTGCCTCCTACTGTTCAACTCCAGCTGCTTGCTGGAGCAGGGGACTTGATACATCCATGGTAAAGGAACAAAGCTTCCACAAAGAAATTCTCAGTTTTTTACATCACTCCACTTCCTGATGCAAATAACCCAAATAGCAAACCAGTACCAAAAGGCATGCCAGTATTTTACACAGCAAACATTACCAAGAAGAACAACCACTGACTTTCATCTAAAAACAAACAAAAAAAAATAGCTTAAGGAGTGATATCTATTTGTTGCTCTGGCCTCTTGATCCCCCTTGACTATGTCCAAAGGAAAGTCTTTTAAGGACACTTTAAAATATACTGGCACACGCTTCACAATGGAGTGCTATTCTTTTGCTCCTCACCCCTACGACAGACAATCCCAGGAAGCGGCAAGTCTTGAGATCTCTTGATCAGCATCTTCTGTAATCATAGTGAAGCAGCAAGGTCAAAAAGGGAACAGTAGCCATAAAACATTTTTTAATGCTAATTTTAATTTTATTCTCTTTTGTTGTTGTCATTCAGAGTCACCTTGTACAGAAAACTAAAAAAAAAACATGCACTCTCAAAAGGGAAGCCTTTATCCACTTAGATTTCAAAGTCTGCCTTTTTTTTTTTTTTTTTTTTTTTTTTTTGACTTAATGCTTTTTTTCCTTTTTTGTTCCTTTCAATGCGCATAAAGAGAC
>VXAL01014685.1:354066-413046 GCA_013399475.1 Chauna torquata | reverse complement strand
AAAAAAAAAAAAAAAAAGTGATATATTGTGATCCCAGCTGGCTTCCTGTCCTGGTTTGCATCAACAGTGTCATGAAATGAAGAATGACATAATAAGCAATGGCTCCCCTGGCTTTGAAAAACATATGTTCGGGTGGCACATACACTCCAGAATACTGCAGCCAGACAGCACAACTGGAGTGCTCAGTTTCCATTTGTGAGAACCTCAGAGAAGTATTTTAAGCAAAAGTTTAACACATCTTTATCCTACTGATGTCCTATATCCTTAACTGATGCTTATTCCTTTTTAAAAGTACTTTTTTTTTTTTTTTTAAGTGAAATTCCTCCATTTCTGACCTTTTCACTTCATGGCAACTTAAACAAGTTTATGCAAGTGTATATTAAATTACAACTATGGATTTTTACAATTTCCTCGAAGATGCATAACCAGAGAGGTACATTAAAAACCCACCAATTACAAGAAATGTTATTTTAATGCATTACTTAATTCCTACAGTTTCTTTTGAATAACAGCAAGTATATTACCAGACACACTTGAAAAGATGTCTATTTTTTCATTAAAAAATCACACACACTACGCTCATTTTCTAGTGAACTAGCAGCATACGATAGCAGCATACAACATACGAAAAGATAGTATGAAAAGTGCTGAAAACAAAGCCCTGACATGTGCACAGCCTATTAAAATGAGCAGTAAGTCTTACATATAAAACTTTGCACTTTCCATCTCTAAACTTTTAGGCTTGTGAGCAAGACTGGAGACCAGACTGGCTTCTGATGTCTGGATACCTTACCAAATTCTAGAAAGGCAACTTAGAAGTCAAAAGTTATAAACTTACAGGGAAATAAATCAGCAGTCTTTTCTGAACAGAGGAACCACTGAAGCTAGGTACTTTTGAGGATGTAACTTCTTTTTGTTCTTTTCATACTCTATGGAAAGAATAAAAGATATGACACGATACTGAGCAATGCAGAAATAATTTTAATATCACCTACTACCAATTTCTCCTTTTCCTTTACATTCCTAAAGGTGAAATCTTGGTTAGACTGAAATTAGCATGAGGTCCCTTGCTGCAGAGTCAGGATTTCACTCCCACACTACAAACATTCTTCAGATTAGCTTGGGACAAACTGTGTCCCCAGAGACATGACAGTATTAGATGAACAGTACAAAGCTTGTGCCCTCACTGAGCACCTCTGCCAGCTTGCAAGAAGTTTGGGCTGTGCTGGGACAGCAAAGGCAGCAAGGAGTCCAAGAGCCATTAGCTAGAGCTTGGAACTGCACAAATGAGTTACTAGCATGACTTCGTTCACTTTCCTTGTAAGATCCCCTCCCCAATTTTTTTTTTTCCTCCATAATCAAAAATCATGCAGGTAGTTACATGCAAAAAACTTTGGAAGCTTCATGAAATAAAATTTGAGAGATGAAGCAGAATTACCTGATTTATTTCTACAGGTTAACCTTGTTCTAGCGATATTCACTTCATCACGCTCTGTGTGTTGTAAAGACTGTTACAAATCTCAGCATTGTCATGTTACCCCCAACTCCAGACACAAGAAGTTGTGATTAGAGCTGAACTGGGAACAGTTTTATACACACATGTGGAGGAAAAAAAAAAAAAAAGCCACTCTCATTTTAACTGTGAAACTGTTTGACAGTTTGCATAAAAAGTGAGGTCATGGTATCTGCCTACCTGCCAAAATCTCAGTAGTCAGGGAGCAGGTGCATTCACCTGGGACCTGGGAGCCCCAGTTCCTGACCCTACCGTAAATGAGAGACTTGAACCTGAGTCCTTGAACAGGAGAGTGCAGGGACTTCCAAATATAGGCTGGTCCCTCTACCTTCTCCCCAAGCACTGCCCCGACAACTCGTTTGGGAGACCAGGGCCTGCAGAAACCAGTATAAGCCAACACATTTCACTTTTGACAAACATTTGTTCTCAGGATTTAACTCTTTTTTTTTTTAAACTATTCCAGCTGGTTGGTGTTGCAATGACCACACGTTAGGATGGCTAGAGGCCAGCAACCAGCAAATGCATGTTCTTCTCTTGTTTTCATCGGTGGCAACCCTGATGTGTTTTCCCTTACTGATGTCTGAGGAGGCATATGAGACAGACAAGGTGATCAGACTATCATCACTTAACAGTCCTAAGCTGCAGAATTCCTAATTTTGGAATGGATGAAGTTATTTTACATGCTATTTCCTGCGTTATGCAGCCATTAACTGGGACTTGGAGAAGCTGAAAACCGGGCAGGAATCAGGGAGAAGAGAGATGATAACGGTACTCGAGATGATGACTTTCACATGGCTGCAAAAGTACCACAAAACTCAGAGCACGTGCACTGTATGGGGAGGGGGTGATGGAAAGGAGGCGATAGCTTTAAGTCCTGCTCCATCCTGCCCAATAAATCTGTCTGACAGATCCCCACAGGCCTGTATATCATTTTGTCTTTTTGTAATTAGGAGACCAGCTGCAACTCCTTGGCCAGAACCCAGCCAAGCTTCCCATGCTCCTTCTATAAGCTTCTCCAACAAATATCACTAAGAAGCAAAGACACTGAAGACAAAATTTAGCATATGACAAACTCTTCCATGTGTGACCTCTGTACCAGGCAACCTGTGAATCTATATCAGAATGACTTTTTGCATAAGGTCATGACATGAAAAAAAAATGTATCTGGATAGGCTGTGGACTTTGTGTCCCACCCAGCCTTTCTCCTTTAGCCGTCTCTCCACACATCATCTCCCGGTTCTACTCAACTTGAATGAAGAAGAAGCACAAATCCAGCATAAATATTGTACATATATAAATATGTCTATAGCAGAGTAGTTCCTCGTTCAGTTCTGATGGTGAAGCAGCTAGTTAAATATCTACTGGAGGGAAGCATATTTCCCCCCAAAAAATATTTTCACAGTGCATGAGAACTTAACTCCAGAAGCAGGGAGAGGCCAGTATCAGAGAGAACTCGCTTCCCTTTTGTATATTCTAGACAATGAAATATAGCTGCCCGCAGTGCTTCCCCTTCCTCTTTCCTCCAATAAAAGAAAGTTACTCTTTTAGGAATTTGCTGGTATCTTGAGACTTGTCACTGGAAGTAACAATTGCTTGCAAGAAGCTGGAAATGAAGAGTAAATCTAAATTGTGCATGCCAATTTGCCCCCAGTGAGCGTAGGAACAGTAATACGAACTGCTGTCCTGCATATCTCCCATCTGCTGCTTCTCCTATTTCCCCCTGGAACACTGCATTTAAAACAAACAAATAAAAACAAAACAAGTTAAAGATCCAAATGATTCCCTAGTAAGTATTGAATTTCTGTGCTATATGAGCACCCACAGTGCTGGTTTTATTAAAGCCTGTGACTTAAAGTTACTCTCAAAGCTTGGCACCCTTTGAAGACTTCTTTCAGATAAAAGGTAAGAAACAAGCACCCAGGTGCTGCTGCAAAGCTGTCTGGAAACCTCCACGGCAACATCACTGCCACTTGTAGTAGCAAGGGAAGGAAGAATGACCCATCCAGGTCCATGTTCTTTGGGAAGCAATACTGAGGATACTCCTAACTCCACTTCAACACTTATTTCACGATACAGTTTCCATTCACAGTTATTAAAAAGCAAAATGCTGCCCTTCACTCTATTAGAATCAGCACATGTCATCGTCAACCCATCTCTGAAAACACCGGACAGTGCTGACGTAGGTTCTCATCAGCAAAGCGAGCAGCAGCACAAACACAAATGAATCGGATCATCGCTCCCTCCTGCTCTCATCCCCACTCCCACATCTCATTTTCTCACTTTGCCTTCAATCACATCCCCAGCACATGCACCAGGGTGCACCCTGCAGTGTTAAACCCAGAGCTTCTTCCAACCTAAGCGAGTGGGTAACAATGGGTCATATTTTAAACAAATCTTGAGAAGACTATTCAGAGGAGAGAAAAGTACAGTGGATTAAAAAAAATATATGTGCAATGAACAACCTTTGATTCACCTTAGCCTCTCAAGATAGTGATCAGACAGCATGTTACTTTTGTGCAGGATACAATGGTGGGGATCACGTTCCACACCCCTAGAGAAAGGCTTGATGCTCTGCTGTTTCGGTGACAGCCTAAGCAGCCAGAATCACTAAATGAATGAAAAAAACATAAAAGATGAAAAGGAAGGACTGCCAGGAATTACAAGTCTCTCAACAGGGCAGCAAGCATATTAAGCTGCTACTGAATCAGGAGCATGTAAAAACAATCTTTGCCAAGCTGTGGTGTTCACCAGCAGGATGGCAACAGACAGCAGGCAACCTGGGGCTACCTGAAGCTCACCCATAACACGGTATCACCACCGCCACGCACACACCGGCAGGCAATGAGTGTCATTGTGCAGAAGGCTCCAGCTCTTGGTCTTTCTTGCAGATCCGTAATTCACTGCACAGCCAGTTTTAGCCCTCTAAAGCTGCTGCAAGCACACTGCATGCGGAACGGCAGCTAACATGGCAGAAAACATTAACAAGAACAGGCCCCTGGGGGGAGCTTGGGCCCCACCTATGCCTTAGGGGATACCAGGGCATCCAAAATTACCCTAAAGAAGTTAGCTGAAGGCTTATGTAATCAATTTGGTTCGCTGCTCAGGGTGTCCTTTGCCCCGAGTTATTCATCACTGCCCTGTCTAATTCACCATAAAGGAATTCCTGAGGAACTGCCTCGCCGTCAGGAAGGCTCTGTTTATCCAAAAGAAATACCAAAAAGCACCAATAATTGAATGATTTCAGTTGGCACAGATTGCTTAATTTAAGCAGATCTCTTTAGCAGAGCAACAGCTTTGGGGGGGAAAAAAAAAAAAAGAAGGAAAGGAAAGGAACAAGAACAAGTAAGATCAAGAATAATGAAGTTTCTTTTGATTAGCCACCAGAAAACAAGATCTGAAACTAGGAGAGGTGATAAGCGTTAATTGCCATTAAAGAAACTACAGTTGCGTTGCATACCTGTCAGCCTTCTTGCGGAAAGTGCATTTTGCAGCAAGCGGAACTGCCCCAAGTTTGGTACTGCCGGGCCCCCTCCGCTCTGTGCGATCGCTCCTCCTTAATCCTCTGCTGAACAGCTTGGAGCGGGGGATGACAAAGCGAAGCTTCCTCTCCCTGCTCTGCTCCCCGGCAGCCCCTTCCACGTTGCCCGAGGCTCTTCTGGCCCCAGCCGAGGCCCTCGCCCTGCTCCTGGCAGCCCAGCGGGCCCGCTCCTCCCTCGCCGCCCCAGGAGCTGGCCTCCTCGCACATCAAGCGTACAAACAGATGAGTTGCAAACTGGATGGTTTTAGCCATGCTGTAAGGCTAGAAACAGTGGCCCACAATAGCAGAAAAATGTATGTTCTTGGCCATCCCCAGGAGCAGGTAAGAGCATCTGCTGGGGGGCTGGATACTACAGGCTCTCCAGTCCTGCCTCACCTACCCGAAAAGCACGAGCGCATGCTTTAAGAGCTCTTCGTCCTATTGGGTTTTGTTTCTAAACTGAGAAATTGAAGGAGTAATGACGATCTCCCCACGTATATTCTGCACACCCTGCACATAGCGCTATTTGCGTTGTTATTACTTCAGCTGGTGTTTTGGCTATGTGCCTACACTTTATACCATGTTTCTGGAGTGCTGGGGGTAACTGGGGGATAGACTGGTTCTTGTCCACACTTTTTGATTAAATGTATGCTATTTCCCATTATTTTCAAATTTTCAGATGTGGCCCTTCCTGTCGCAAAATGTTTGAAATACATTGGTTGGTTCACATAGGCAGAATGCAGACTATTACTAAAACAGTACAGGTACTGCCACTTATATAATCTCTTTCATGTACTATAATACTATAATGATATTTCCTTTCCTCAACATCCATTTTATCCCCACTCCAAGCAACCACTCTACACACCAAAAATACCAGCTGCTGTAAGGCAAACAAATTGTTTATGCTTGCATATGGTATCAGGACTCAAAATAATACTTGCAGAGCTGTGGTATAAGATGTTAAATAGAGTTTGCATTGTTCTATTTGGGTAATTTCTGTTTAACTTCTTTTTTCCCCTCAAATTCAGAGAACAAGGGTGATAAGCCAAAGTTGTAGCAGAGCGGCAGAAAGAAAGGTGCACATTTAAAATGTTTCAACTCTAACCTAGTGATTATCATACAAGCCTAGCATTATATTTCCCTAAACATAATGAAGGACAATATGAGACTAAAACTAAATGAGAGGACATTTGAGGGAACGCCAGAGAAAAATTGGAAGTGTGGCCTACAAGTTTTACAGTATAATGATCTCTCTCTGATAATATCTTCCTCTTTCTCACAAAGTCACATGAAAACATAGGTTGCACAGACACAAATAGATACTCCTCCACCGCAGCCTTGGCTTTATTATATCACTGAGTTTAGCATTTGTCACTAGTCACATCTCTAAAAAAGTATTATAAGAGGAGCCCTTTTCAAGAAATCATTCCACAACATGTTGTTTCTGGCCTGTATCATGTACTTAATGTCACAGATGCAAAATAATCCTTTCCAAATTTTTTGTATAAAAGCTTTACACTCTATCAATTAAAACAGGAAATGGAATGTTAAAGAAAAAGCACACGCTCAGATTTTCCATAAAACCTTTGCTATTAATATACCCAGATTCACTCCACGCTGTGTTTATGATTGGAAGCCTCTGCGGAAACATCAGCTGGTTAATAATCATCTACATCTGTCACAATATCTCATTTATGCCTCAGCCTACATCCTTCCATTGTTTTATTAGCTACCTTCAACAAATGATTGTCAGAATTATTTCCTCTTCATTTGCAGGAATAATCTGAGCCTGAAAGTGGGCTTGGGGGAGGTGATGCAAATTCTGGTATGATGGGGATGACAAATAAAGGAGATTTTTAAAGGTCTTGCATGTTGTTCCTTCAGTAAAACAAAGTATTTATTAACTAGATTTTACATCCCATCCCACCCCACCCCCTACATTTTTAAGAGTATGGCTTGAATGGCCCCAGGAGATTTGTCCTTGGTCAGAGTTCATCCCAGGAACAAAGCTCTGCGAAGCTGGTGGGAGAGGGCATGAGTACCTCATCCGCAGGCATGCAAGGGTTTCCAGCCATCATGCTGGCAACTGGCGGGGGTCTCAGCAGGGCTGCAATCACAGCTCTGCCGTGGAGGTATTTTTAATTCACAACTACACAGCCACCTAGCCCACAACATGGACAGAGCCCAGAAACCTCTGCAGACATTTATCAGGTAAATGCATACATTTCATTGCACTACCTACAAGACCTTTAATGAAGGCTTATTTGTCTGTTTGGTCTTTTTTCTCAAAGCGTTGGGGCTTTGGCGAGGGTGGGGGCATAATTTTTAAATGCACATTTTGAACATTTGCTTCAGGATTTTCATGACCAGTGTCAACATAATCCCTGTTCTGGTGAATTCATAAGAGGACAAAAAAGCTAGAGATCTCAATTTTTCCACAGATTAAAAGAAATTGGTGAGGCAAAAAGGTAGCCTTTGATGAGAAAAAGGAAGAGAAAAGGACAAGATGCATTTTGCAGGCAACAGAGATCTATGACCAAATGTAGAGCCAGGCCAGTAACAAGATTGATTGGCACCACTGAAATCCTCCAATCAGTATTTTAAATGATGCACTCTGCCATTTTCCTACCAGAGGTAAGACTTTCTCCTCTGATCCCCAAGGAGTCCGGGGGCTGTCCTGGAGAGCTGATGAAAGCCCAGGGAGCCTAAAGGGGAGCATGCAGGCACAAGGCTACAAGGTCTTCACATTGTTGTCTTTAAAGCCCTGTCATAGCCTTTGCAAGGGAAAAAACCCTCATGCCTACTCTGGAGGTGATGCGGATCCCCTCCGGCTGATGTCCTGCAGAAGTAAGTGATTGAGGCACTCTGCTCTACACTAATTTGGGCCGAAAGGTAACATTACCGAACACAAAATAAGAGAACAACTAGTGCTATTGAAAGTTAATGAATACCAATGATAACAGAGGCAACGTTACCAGTGTCAGATGTCCTCCTTTAAAAAGCCAGATTGCAGAGTTGACCAGAGGGAAAACACGTTTCCATCCAGTAGATGAGAAACGGAGAAAAGATGATTCTTAAATACATACAACGTGTGTCTAAGGGCGATCTTCAACCTGCTGGAAACTTTCTGCTGAAATTACTCAACCAATCTACTAAAAAGTCATTAAGAATATGCAAACATTGCTGAAAGCAGCTGCTAGTCAGGCTAGCTTTTGATGATGCCTGCTGCATATTAAGGCATTTGATGCACCCAAAAGCACTGAAAAGGAAAGAAAACAATAACAATGTGCAGAGTATTAGCTGATCATTCATTCGTAAGCAAGATAAATACTGGTTCCACTCAAACCGCCTCGTGTTTTGTTCTGCCATTGAAACAAGCAGGCTCTACTTTAGTTAATTTTCCTGAGTGCTTTAACTAATCAAGGCTTAAACACAAACATTTGACCAAGAGAGAAGAAAGCATGGAAACAAAACAGCATTGTTTTGCATGTTGTCGAGCGGGAGAAATATCTGTGAAGTACAAATAATGTATGCAGGAAAACAGCACGTTCTGTGCCGTAGGTGGAAATTGCCATTTTCCCCTGCCAGCGTGGGATACAAACCCACCCAACCTGGCCTCGTGCAGAGCAGCTTGCACCTTGCTTGTAGTGAGGTAGGTCTCACACAGGTTTTCCAGGAATGACACCACACTGAAATATGAATTATCTTTCTGTTTCAATTAGCAAACCACTAAAAGTCACCCTACCCTCCCGCCCCACATAGACAACTCAGTTGTTTGAAATCTCTTGAGAAGCAAAGTGACAATCTTTTTCACAGTTTTATCTCAGAAAGTAAAAGTGTTGGTGTTTACTAATCCACATGTATGAAGAATAGATAATTCAAAATGCCTCAAAGTTTTGTCCTGTAAGCAGGGGTAGAAGAGTACACTGCCTAAAGCTGACTTTTGGGTGCATATGCAGGTAGTGGAATAGTGCTCCTTGCCTGCAAAGAAGACGACTCACTAAAACAGAAACCTTTGCCAACATACTTGAGAAGAGAGGGAGGACTGAGAAGCAGCCATAGGAGACAGAATAAAGGGAGAGAGAAGAGTATGAGGGACCTCTGAAAAGGTTTGGTGGTGCAGCCCAGCAGAGAAACCCACCATCAGACCCAGAAACAATCCCATGGAAAGAAAACCCCAGCTAAGAAGCTGAGCACTGCAGCACTGAGACTCTTCTTTCCTCCTCACCAGTTTGGCATGAGGTCTGGCTCAGGGAGCCGTTAGGAACCAACACAAACAGAAGGCAGCCATGCCTCCAGACCCAGCCCTGCAGCCAGCAAGGTGCCCATCTGCTCCCCGCGCCCCCATACCAACAGGGCCACACAATCACTCTCCTCATGCGATGTGATTTGTTTCAGCTTCTCTGAGCACCATAACCATGTCGTTTGATCCTCCTCTAGGATCCTCCGAGGGAAAGAGATGGAGGCAGGTATGTCCCACAAACAACTAAAGCCATTGCTTTGATAATTATTTCACAGAAGAAAACCATAGAACAACAGCATCTATTCAGACTCACATGTCCTTGTCAACATTTCAAAATAATTTAAAAGAAACATTCAGTTCCTGCACATCCGCTCAAGTACACAGCCACAACAGATAGCAGAGAGACTGCCTTCCAACGCAACTATTTCTGTACAAGTAAATGAGAAAACATTAGGCCTCAGTGTCCTACAACAGGTACACAAATTCTGGTTTTGCGTGAATTTCACTGTAATGAATGAGGATTTGAGAAACTACAGTTACAAAAATGGAAAACACACATAAAGCAATAAAGACTTGCTCAAAAGACTGCCCATGCAGGAAGCTGCTCCCAGCTTCAAATATACAATTCAATACCATTGGTTTGCACCTTTGATTACATTTCACTTCTCCAACTGCAAATTGAAAAGAATGTTACTTAATCTACCTGGGAGGAGCTGTTAAGACTGCTTGATTAACAAGCAAGTCTTACAAGGCCAGCCCTATAAACAGACAGGATTATTTCGTTGTAAATACAGCATGTAACCCCATCTATATTAGTTAGCATCATTAGCTCAATAGATGTAGCACATTCCGCACATCAAAGATGAATTATAAATATCAATATCTCTAAGTGTTGCTGTTCATGTAGTCTATCGAGGCATCTCAGAGGTGTGATTCACAGCTTTACGAGAATGTTGTTGAAAGACTGTTGCTATCACTGTGAATGTTGATAATCGTATCATTGCTGAGAATAACTTCTAGGAAGACAGTGCTTAGTACTTGAGGAGTATTCTGCATCTGAAAAAGGGAGAGGTTTGCTCTTCTGAGTCCACTACCAATGTATGAACCTCGGGGATCACTTTCTAGTCATGAGTTCTCACTGTTTTGTGCAGGCTTAAGTTTGCTGTTAACATGTCAACAAGCTGCTGTGGCCTGTAAAAACAACTCACTATAGCATTTTGGCAATTTTCAAACTTTTCTTATATCAAGAAGGAAAAAAAATCCCTGTTAACCACAGGTTTTGATTAAACTCTACTGCTTAATCCCCATAAGAAGTACAGAATGAGAGGCTGCAAAACAAAAATGTCATAAGAAAATTAAAGCCTTTTTTAAAAAAAGTAAAAAATATAAAATAAGCAACAGTCTTAGCACAAAATGTTTGTGTGCCATCTCTGTGTCAGACTAATGCTTTCCAGCACTTCACACACCAGAACAATGGCTCCCGAAGTGACGGAAATGGCACCGTTCAAGAACCCAGCAACATTAATATCACAGGGTTTCCTGAAACCACAGCAAGCCGTAAACAACTACAGAGAAGCCAGCCTGAAACACCGTTTTGACTCCATCTGTGCGGCAACAGAACGGCGAGTGAAGGTCCGTGCTCGCTCCTACTGAGATACGGCCCCCGGCGCGCTCAAGCAGCCCACGCCTGGCTGAGGAGCGGCGTGGACACGGGCTGAACTTCTGCGCGCTCGCTCTCTCACCAGGCATCACCGGCAGAGCACGAAGGGGATTCATCTCCTCTGATCTTGGCTAAATTTGTAAATTAAGCAGTGATCCACGTTCCTGATGTGGTTAAAGGAATGACGCAGGCCTTTCAGAGGCTAATTCACCCCATTCTGAGCAAGTGCCAGAGACAGCTGGGTGCTTGCACGAGCTTCTCCTTTCTGAGTAATCTTGCAGCCAGGACACACGCATTCCTCCTTTCTCGCTATGGAAGCACAAGATACAAGCTACTCAGTGAGGCTGGTGGTGTTGGTTTGTTCCCCCCCCGCCCCCCCCAATAACATGCTCATTGACATTTCCAACTGTTACTTTTCCTGGAAATAAGCCTTTCCTCTTTTGTGACAAGTTCCACATCTTGCAGTAATTGAAAAAAGGAGAGCACCAGATAAGGGTATCCTGTCTGCCTTGAAATAACTCTCCTACTTCCTTTTCCAAGAAGATAAGAAACATCTGCATGTGCAGACATTACTGCACAAAAGCTACCTCTCTTCAAGGAAAAGTCTAACTGAAAATTCAAAAAAGAATAATCCTCACTGGTGCCGCCTCGCCTAGCCATGTAGGTATACTACAACCTGAGCAACGAGGGGGTGCCGTCGAGCTGTCCAAATTGCATGCAAGCTTCATTTCTCACCCAGAAACTACTCTCAGAGTTGCCCTTTAGCTCATCAAGTGTAAAACACAAACTACACCGTGTACTGATTTTTTTTCATATGCTTCCCATATTCCTTTTTTAGCCATTCTTCTCCGTCACCTTCCTTTCCCATCCTCCCTTACTTTCACATCAGCACCACCAATTGCACCCGCTGAACCACACAGCTCCGTCCATCGCAACCGCCCGGCTCTCCCCACACACTCACCTCACTGCATTGCTTGGTTTTTGTGACCTGGCCTTTAGGGTACAGGTAACATTTTGTGCCACTACGATGTGCTACAAACCTCTCCTAGCAGGAGAGTTGAGGACATCTCAGCTGCTGCCTGCGAGACAGCCAGATGGGCCATGCTGTCATCCTGTGGGTTTTGTGTGGGCTTTCTCCCTCTCGCATCCTTGGACTTCAAGTTCCTCTGCCCACCCTGACTAGAAGGAGCAGCAGCTTCTGTCACTTTTCATTATTCCGTTTGTGCCATGGCATCAAAGCTAGCTTTGAATAACCTTTTAACTATTTTTTCTTTCACTGTAACAGTTTGTTAAAGAAAGCACAATGAAGCAGTCAATACGAACTATCACAGAGAGCACTGATGTTCTGCAAGCGGACATTAAGTCAAGACCAGTTTACCCCTGCAACACAAAGTTATTTGTAGCTAACTGCCTCCCTCCCTATGGAAAGCCTCCCAGGCAAAATGCACTGTGACACTCGAGCTGGCTTGTTGGTATTTTTTTTTTTTGCTCTGAAAATAGAGAGGACAGGAGCAGACCTGTTCCAGCAGCACCAGAGGAGCAGACGAGCTCCAGGGTGACGCACATCCTCACGCAACTGCAGCGCAGGGGCGAGCAGAGCGAGGCGCTGCCCGCCCAGCCCTGCAGCCCCCAACCCCTGGGGGGACCCCCGGGAGGGACCCCCTGTCCCGCCAGCCGGTCCATGGGCTCCTTGCAGCTATCTCGTGCCCCAGGCAGAGCCTGAGGCAGAAGCCCCACCCTGGGCCACCAGTTGCTCCCTGCCGTAGCCGATACGGAGCAGCGCTTTTCATAATGCCCCAGTATCTTAACCAAAACATCTGAATGCTTTCTCAAGTAGAAACTCCACCGGGCAGAGGCGGCAGGCTGAGCTCTTGCTTTCAAAGGTGGGAGGAGGGAATTTGGATTCGTAGGGGTTAGGTGCAGAAATGCAAGCACCCGCATCCAATTAAACAGCTAAAGAAATCGTAACAATTTGCAATTACACCCCTTCACCATCTTCCTTTCTCTAGCTAGCAATATCCCCGCTGTGTTTGCACATTTTGTTGCTGAATTTAGGCAATACGCTCCTCTGAACATGTGACACGTTCCTGATCTTTATCAGCAAAATAACAACACCGTCCTGTACCTTTTACCTTGGTGTGACTGAGAACCATAATTAAGTCCATATTTTTCCATTTGTCTGAAAAGCACACCCTACAAATAAGTCACAGGATGAAACACTACGATGACAACAAGCAGAGAAAAGTGACAGGCTTTGAGAGTAGTTTTGAAAACAAACAATGCCCTTAAATAAATGGAAATGAATTCACATTTATTCTCCTCATGCAAATCATTACTTTTGTGTGTTTTTTTTTTAATATATCTTTTTTCAGGTGTGCACAAAAGAAGTGGGAATGATGCTACAACTAAAAAGATACAGGTGCAAAACAGTAGGATGCAGCAATTTTTTAAACAAAAAAATATAGATTCTTGGAGTTATCAAATGATCAAAGATAATAATTCTATCTTTCATCAATATTGTTGGAACTTTTAGAGAACTACTTTGTTCAGTTATTTAAAAGAAAAATGTAGACAATCTGAAAAAATGCAAAAGGAAAGAAAAACCTGTCTAGAAAACACGAACTATGAGAAAAGTTGAATGAATCGAGTATGCATAGCCTAGAAAAGAGAATGAAAAATGGAAACTAGAATATTTTTTTCAACACATAAAAGGCTGCTTTGAAAAAAGTTTGGGATCAGCTGTTGGCCATCCCCATCAAGGACAGATGAGAAATAAATCAGTTTGATTTTCAGTGAGGAAACCTTTGTAGAGATGGCAGGGAAAGCTTTCTAAGTATAAGGACATCTAAGACCAAGTTACTTTAGGAAGGTTACACATACAGACCAATTAGCAAAAAAAGGCAACGTGGAAGGGAAATGACGTATTATACCTTACAATGGTGCTAAAAGTCTCCAGTAACTGACTGTGCCAAAATGAAACAAAAAACTGTTGTTGCAAGTGTCAGCAAGTTGGATCCATTTTTACAGGAAACAGGCAAAAGCAATCATTTCAAAATAAATAATGCACAGCTTACGACTAATGGCTTTGAAACTTCTTAATATTGTATTTGCTTTAAAATAGCTCTTTCACATTTAGACTATGTTTAGGGAAAAATCATAGTACAAACTTTCCATATACTCCTTGCAGAAGTGTTCGGAAAAAAAACATCCACTAGCTGACAGTACAGTCCTGCACTTACTTTTTCTAATGAAACCTGATCCTCACAACAAAGTCAGTTTTCTTTATGACATACAAATACAGACTACTTTGCTACATTTTAGCTAAAAAATAAGCTACCACTTAGCAGTTGATGTAACACTTGCTCTTTTCTTTCCAGAGTCTAGACAAAGTGATGACTTCATGACTACAGTTTCCAAATCCTTTCAGTAATAAAACTTGGGTTTTAAAATGTCACAAAATTTTGACTAACCAGAGACACGGTTCTGAACAGGACTGTTAATAAACAGAACTTTATTATGGGAGGCAACAGTCAGTAACACAATCAGGTTACGATCTCTGTCTCAGTAGGGTAAGTCTGCCTCAAAGTTGCCAGAGGCAAGGGGAGAAAGGAAAAACCAACAGTGGATGAATGCTGAACCAGATCTCATTGATGGTAAAATCCCCACTGTGTTCAGTGATGCCAAGACTTTGCCTAGGGAAATTATTACAATTTTACGTTATCATAACTAGTTCAAAAATCAGGCTGTTTACTGCTGAATGCCACCTGCTACTGCCTGGCAAAGCATGTTCCAACAATTACACAGGGCATATTACCATAATGAACTGGGCTTTTCATTTACAAATCCAGAAGTGCTGTGCTGAAGTAGTGTCATTATCCTCAGCCGAGCGGTGGGGAAGAGGGGCAAAGCCAGGGCCAAGACAGAGGGACACACAGACAACAGAGCTCCTCCAGGCAGAAGAGTGGCCAGGGGAAGGATGGGGCTCAGGTACCCCAAGCAATATTGCTGCAACTTCTCCTACGAGGCTGCACACTTAATTCAGCAGTAAAGTATTTCACTTGGTGCTTTGTCTGGCCAAACGCATGCAGAAAAGCAGCAGCTGGTACAGCGACATATATGGTTTATTTCATCACGTCTTGCAAAAACTTGAAAAGAGCCATGGGGGGTCGGGTTCATAGGGACACTTAGGACAACCCATCTCCAGCAGCGAGCAGCAGCAGAGGCAAAACAAGGTTTGGGGGGAATTACAGAAATACTGTAATCATGAAGCATTCTATCACAAAAGGTGACCTATTTTCTTTTCTTGTCTTTTCTGTTCTTTGGGTTGTTGTTTTTTTGCTTTATTTTGTTTTAAAACAAAAATACGTGAACCAAAGTTTGTTTGGAAAGAAAAAAAGCTTCAGTCGTGTGATCTGTGTTATCCAGGAAATCAAACTAGATGATCACAGTGATCACTTCTGGCCCAGCAATACATTAATTTCAAAAAAAAAAATTCTCATGTCAGCTTCATTCTCTGTGTTTTTCCCTATGAAGTCCAAAGAACTTAGGAAACCCACCCTTCACTTCCTACATTTTACTATAAATCTTCCCCTACTGATTCTACAAAAGCCTTGGAAATCATGTATCTTTTCAATTCCAACTTCTGTGAATAATCAAAACTTTGTTCAACACTATGGCTTTTATTCCAATGCACATAAATAGCTTCTTGACTTGCACAAAACCTGAAAACTCTTTAATCAATTCGCTATATATAGTCTGGATAAATACTGATTTTGAGATTCTGGGTATACAGCCAATCGTGTGCTATTTGCTAATACTTTGATCTAAATTCACACTATTTCAAGAAGAAATGAAAAATATTCTGGGGAGAACAAAGACAACAGTAAAGAAATTACAGCCTGTGAAGGCTAGAGGATATGCACATTAGCTAAAAAGTCAACTTGTTCCAAAAGCATTTCAGAAGACAGAAATACATTTAAACTTATCACAAAATAAGATGCAAATATCTATAAGTTTGTTATTTCGTTACTCCCACAGGAATTCACTCTTGGTTTTGCAGAAATCTACCACTATATTAAATATATTTAACAGCATGAGTAGACAGTACTATAGTCTAATTGTATGTGCATGTGTGTAATGTACTACTCCATTTTCTATGGCAGCATTATAGTGTAGGTGATTTATGTATGTGCAACAGAAATGGCTATTCTGTAGAAATATCACAGGAAATGACACACAGGAAATAAAACAACACAGACATCTTACAATCATTTCCTAAACTTCTAGCACAGCAATCTGCTGAGCTCCTGAAAGAACCCAGATGCCGCTGACACGAGGAATGAGCAAACACCAAAAACGCTTCCCTCTCCCAGCATGGTTTCTGGGTCCTGAGAGAAGGACGAACAAGAAAATATGGAAGCTATGGAATAACTGGTTTATTTGCCACCTGAGAATATTTTTTGTTAGGTATTAACTGTTTACTGCTGTCATGGTTCATCTAGAGTGGCTACAGACGAATTGGGGGGACCTGCAGTGGCTGTAAAAACAAGAAAGTTGAAGATTAATGTGTGGTAAATGCTCAAGTAATGGCTGGGGAAAAGAAAGGCATGCAGGAAAAAAAAAAAATCTAAAATCACAGTAATCTTCATGCCAGATCGTTCTCATCTTCTCCTTTGTCCACCTGCCCCATAAACTACCCCCAGTCCATTCTGATACCATGCCATTCAGATGTGCGATTCTGCTGTGGCACTCACTGGTGCCCACCAGCCCCTGCTGTGACAAGCAGTAGACAGAGTAAAAACTCAGTCCCTGCCCTCAAGAGCATATAATTCAGGGTACAGCAAGATACCAGCAGATGCAACAAAACAGTTATATTTCAGTCAGGTTTGCCAACGTGCAACAGAAGACCATGTTCTGGAAGCCAGATGAACTCAATAACATTTTAGCACGGATTTTTATTAGGGAATGCGAGAACATAGCTCAGGGGGGTTCAGCTGAATGCACAGTAGAGTACTGCATTTTGTCTAAGTAAATTTTACCAGTTAAAAATAGTCAGAAAATGAAGAAAAATCTCAGCCTACTATCTCATTATTGCTCAATATTTAACTATTCGTTTACAGCCATTTAATGGATATGAGTCACATACATAAATATAGAAAATATTTACAAAATATACAAAAAACATATCTGACCTTAGTCAGATTCTAGATTCTAGTCTAAGAATCAATATGAGGTCTCTTTATCTTACTTCCTAGGAAAAAAGAGTTGAAGTATTCTATAGGAGTTTGAATATATAGAGGTATACATAAGCAAATTACACTGACACACATGTAAAGGTAACAATTGCTTGCAATTTTTTTTCCTTACCCACTAGAGGAATTAGCAGGGCTATTTCAAGACAGTAATCATGAGAACATCTATGTTATTCCACAACTGTGGGTTTTTTTTCTGTTTTTTTGTTTGTTTGTTTGTTTGTTTTTGGTCCATTCCTCAATTTTACCTTTAAGTACATTGAGGTCATTTAGCTGGTGAAGTGCCATCTCAGCTAAGTAGCAAAGAAATACAGTAGTGAAACTAGCCTTGTATAACAACCTGTTCTTAAAAATAGTTTTCTAAATTTCAATAATTTTTAAAACTTTAGTTATTTTCAAAAAACAGAGGAGTAGAAAGAAATACCTAGGTAAAATGAAACAGTTGTATTTGATTTTTTAGGCAGTCCTATGGGGGGAGGAGGGGGAGGATGAAATATTTTCACCAAAAACATACTGTGAATTTCTGTCTTAAGTGAAAGATAGCCTGCCAGTAAAAACTCACTTTCCTGTAGATTAAAAAAAAAAGTAATTTTTGAGAAAATCAGTACAAAATTTGCTGTAACTAGGTAAAACTTCATAAAATGTCAAATATATGTATTATTTTCTTCAGGTAACTGAAAAAGATAGCTAACACTTTCACTATAACCTAGAAACCAAGGAATCATGAAATACACACATGCTGTGTAAACATTCAAGCCATCTTAAAACGCTATGGGTAAAATCTTGGTCCCATTAAAGCTGATGGCAAACTTCCCATTAACTTCAATAGGGACAGGATTTCATCCATTGTGCCAACTCATGAAGCAGAAAAGGGTAAAGAAAAAGCTTTGAAACATAAAACTAAAATAATAAATAAGATTGCTTTAATCACCGCTTCTGATGGCTTTGATCTTCCCTGTGACTTCTGCCCCTCCTTCTAATACACCAACAAGCTGAAGGTTCAATGCATAAGTAGCTGGTTTATCTTACACTAGAACAGTTTTGGACCATGTCTTATCCTTTTCACTTTTTCAGCTACCAGCAAAACAAAACACAACAGATCTTCCACACTTGTATTTTAATAGTTCAGGAAAAGATCCGCAATATTAAAACTCAGTTCTGTGGTGACTCATGTGCAGCAACAATCTGGAGCACTGCACTTCCTAAAACTGTTTGCTTTTGCTTTTTTAAGGTTAGTGGGAAGTTCCCTAGCGATCGGCTTGCAAGATACCTTATCAGAGATGCAGGGAAGCGGGTGGCACCATTTGGTTTCCATTCAAATTCTGTTCTGGTAACAAATGAAAGGGTGTTTTGCGATTATATTGTCACCTCTTCAGATGTACTTCAGAGACTTCAAAGGTAGAACATTTCTGTAAATCAAATGGTTTGGTAGGTCCAAGGGGAGGCATATACCTAAAGGCCAAATGTCTTTCATAAGATACTGGACTTTGACAACAGCTGTTACTCCTATACAAACTACCTACTCATGTGTACCTAGACAGCAACTGTATCACTATATGAAAAGCAGAGCTTTCACACAACACCTTAATGAAATAGCTGGGGCTACATTTACTGGCCTAGTCAAGTGAAAACTAAATTCTGTAGCACTTTAGGAACTTCTACCAAACCACTCTTGCTACAGGGAAGTGCACTGAACTCCAGAACTACTGAATTATTTCTGTTTTCTCAAAAATATATACAGATCTGTTACATTTATAAAAATCTTCAGTTTAGCACACCTGGTTTGTTAAGATTCAACAATAATTACTTTTTGAATACCAACAATATGCCAGACAGAAAAGTAAAACAAAAAAATTTCAGGTCATGCAAACATAAGCAACGTCAGAACTAGACTAAGCACTAAGTTTGCTTGTAACAGCCAATACGGAGACGCAACATTTTCTTAAGTGTTGTCTTTTGAGAAAACAAAATACAAATTTCATTTTTATATTGTTCACTATGCCTTCATGAGACCTTAAAAGTTGTGCAAGTGATGAGAATACGAACAAGAACCATTCAGTATGTTTTGAAGGGAGGACACTCAGTATCCACTATCCCTCTTTTTTTCCTGTATCCTTTATTTCCAAGATCATCTTACTATCCTATTTAACATTATCCTGTATTACACAGTCAATAATTCTGAAATATGTCATTCTCCAGTATGAAAGTGTAACACAGTTTTTAAGAGACTAGCTCTACATGCAAACTCATATGAAGATGCAGATGTACTTGTGTACACCACAATTTCCAATTTTCTAAACTTGTTCTTATTTGCAAGGCTAGTCATGGACTATATGCAATAATAATACAGAATCTCAGCTAGATGTTTCTATGACTGAATTGAACAAGAGCAAATTGGTAGGATATGGTAATTGCTGAGCAGAGAGAAAGCAGGACCAAGAAACACCACCTTACACCAGTATCCTCTTTCTGTCAAGTAATAGAGCTGACATGGTCAAGACCAAGTTCTCAAGGCTACTGCAAGAGGGTTTTTGGATGGACTGAAGGACAAAGGTGGAACTGCTAAAACAGTAAATGCAAAACATTTTTGACTGGAGTCAGTCAAAACCTCAACATTTCACAAAGACATTTTGTGAAATGATTTCTTTAGGAGAATTTTCAAGAAACTCTCATATTCTCCAAAATGTACACGTTACAGCAAATCCAGTCCAGTCCCCTGCTTTCCATAGTCCTGAGCAATCCAGAATAAAAAGGAGCCCAAGTCCTGTGCGTCAGAGTACAGATGGAAGTTGTAAGCACAAATCTCACCAACACCAGGGCTGTAACCACCAAGCCCGCCATCCACATACTTCCCAAACTGAAAATCTCGTGTTGCCACCTGAAAACAGATATTTCAATACATTTAATGCGCCATCTACAGAAAACATTCAAAAGGCTCTTTTCCCCTTTTCCTACACAGAACAGAATTTAATGAAGGAACTTAAAACTTGTCTTGGGAGGGGAAACTCCTCCTGCCACTGCTCCTCTGCTGGAGCAGGCTGTGCAGAGCCCCCACTCATCCACACCTGAGCCAGTGGTTTGAGATAGATGGACCTGGATATGCCTGTGCTCTGCTGCAGCTCTTCTGCAATGAAATGGCAGATATACACAAAGCTATAATCCTTCAGCAAACAGAAAGTTAGCGCTGGCAGTTCATGTTACTCAAAAGGAAAATAGTAACTCCAGGTTTTTAAAAGGTAATGTAGGAAAGATCTGATGAATTTAATTTTAAGCAAAACAAAGACCTCTGATAAATCTGGGTAGATGACACTACTTTGGTGAGGAAGACAGATTATGCTGTAAGGTTTTGAAGAACTTTGGAAAAAAGGAGTAGAAGTGACAGCTTATTTTCAGAAGGAGAGCACATCCCTGGGAGCAGACAGAAAGAAGCAGCTGTCAGAATTTCAAACAGGGATTTCCATATCCTCTTGATTTCAGTGCTGAGGCTCAGGTGGGAGAACAATGATCTACCCTGACTGACAGTCAGCTCAGTTAAAATGACTCCCAGAGAAATATAAACACAGTCAAATACTCCTCCCGCTCTTGTGCTCAGGCACAGAGCACCGCCATTTGTGCTCAAGCCCAGCCATACAATCCAGGAAAAGCCTGGTGTGATGTTAACCATGTGCCAGCCACACTACTTACTCACGTCAACTCCCTGCCACCTCGCATCACAGCAGAGGAAGAAGGAGCCATCCTGCCCGATAGGCAAGCTACTTTCCAGCGGCTGCAGGGCATGAGCAGCACACAGCTGTGCTCCTGCACCCATGGCCCACTCCCAACAGCTCCACAGGGGCAAGGTGCCACTACACACCTTTCATCTCAACATCTTGCCAGCAGGACAAAGATGTAAGAGTGTCAAACTGAATACAGGTAGCAGGGAGAACTGCTCTGTTGCTGGAGGGTAGCATTATTAAACTTTGTCAGGCACACCTAGCTTTTTGGTGTCTTCTTTAGTAAGGCTGATGAGCTTTGCTGACAGCACAGCCGAGCTGTATGGCAGTGGAGGAACAAGCCGTGACCACAGAACACAGATGCAACTGGTAAATTCATGTACATCTAGAAAATATAGGCAATAAGCACAGCTAGCCAACTTTGGAGATATAAATGTTATTTCAACCTGAAGTCTTTAGGATCTTATGCATTCCTTCCAGGGTTACACTGCAAAAACCAAACATGCTAGATTGATTTTTTTAGGCAATCAGAACCACGGCCCTAGGTTTGGTGAGTTTATCCACTGCTGCCTGTCAATCAGAAATCACCTCCCGAATACAGACCCTAACCAGCAGCCCACAAGGTCTGCTCAGCAGACTGCCACTTTCTTCCACTTCCCCAGACTATTTTGAACCTTTCCTCTTCTAGATTACATCTCAAGGTTAGTCACAGAGGCTTCCCCAAGTAGCTGCAAAGTTTCTTTCTGCCAGGTCCCTGCCTTGTTTCACGTGAATTGTGAACGTACCCTGTTGGTACTGAAATTATACATCATTGAAAGAGTTTTTAAGGCTGCTCTGTTCCATGGTTTCAGTGAAGGCACTGGTGCGTATCCTCCCCCCTACCTTTGATTAGTTTCCCTGATCCTTCTACCACAAATCTGCAAATTGGTGTGCTTCCCACCCCCCACCAGATCCACACACTTTTGTTTGATATTTCCTCATCCAATCAACCACACAAATAAGACTTTCACTTGGAAAGGAGATAAAGAACCAAGCCTTGCTTTTAATTACTTCAACCTAGGAGCAATTTGTTGCAAGAGTCTACAGATGGAGTTATGATCATATCTTAATCAAAAATCTGAGTCCACAGTCTTACTGCATATGCCAGCAATGCTGGGCCATAATTAAACAGCTATTAAAGTAAGCACACAGTGACCTACTTATCTCAGTTATACATCAGCTCTGCTTCAGAACAGACTCCTCTGAAAAAGCAGGTGTCCATCTTCCTCAGGCTGCACCACCACTGAAGATCCAGTGTGAAAACACAGAGCGAGGTACTTCACTTTTAGCACCTCCAACACGTCCGTACCTCTCACTAATCAGCTCTCTTCCTAACTCACTTCTGCACCACGCGCGCGCACAACAAATTGCTCTCCAGAGAAGCTTTGAAGCTGGTGTCTGCTATGCGTGTGCATGCTTGTGCCTTCTGAGCAGTGCCCAAAGGCAGACCGATACTTTGAAGCCTAAATGCCACGCACAGCAAGCGGGTTCTTCAGCCTCATGAATCAGGAGCCCTCGGGCCCGGGGAACCAGAGCTCCCTGAAGTGCAGCCCTGCAGAGGAAGCAATCCATTTGCTGCCTTCCGGACGCCCAGGACGATGCTAGGAGATGCACTTTGCCAGACACCTCATTCGGGTCGGGTGTTGCCCTGCTTGAGCCCATGCTAAGCCGGTAAGTCAGGACAGGACCTGCAGGATATCGACGCTTTCTTCATGAAACCAGCTTTTAAACCACCTCTATCTCCAGAACATACTTTGATGAAATAATTGACAAAGTCCAAATGTTTATTAATACTAACAAGAGCCTGCACAACTCCTCTTGTATGGGCTGGCTGCTGCAACAAAATTCATCTACAACAAAAATGCAGAAACAATCAAACTTGTTACTGTGATTCACCAAGTAATTTCAGGTTGTAAAGATGAACAGATGGCACTTGCGAGCTTTACTCAATATCTTGGATTTTTTAATTAGATTCCTGTTCAAGTCAGTTTGCTGGCCTACAGCCGTAGACCCAGGTTTCAAAGTAACCTTAGGAGTCCCATTGCTCTGTCTGATAGAAACCACTACGTCAGGGAACTGCTGCAGGCACTGCTCCTGCTGCTTCCACCCCAGGAACTGGTCAGTAGGTAATTAACACAGCAGAATTAAAGGGATAGTCCAAAAATGCAGCTACGCCTTAGCTAAAATGGAAATTAATGCTTTAATGCACCACATTGCTTTGTAATTTTAGGATGCTTACAGTATCTTTATCATTAGGAAACTGTATACCATAATTTCCTCTTCCATGTCTTCACACAGTTCTCAAATTCACCTTCTGCTGCTGACAAGTTCACTCTACATTTTCTCTACTCTTTTTTTGGAAAACTGCAGGTGATAACAATCAAAATGAAACCTTAACAAATGACCACTAACAAATGTGAAGAACTTGCAAGGCAATAAACAGTGCATTTATGCCCCAGCACTGAAACATAGCAAAAAACACGAGCAGGCTCAGATGGTTGTAGGACCCAATCCCCCAACAGACATTAGTCTTGGTAAATTTAAGAATCAGGTCCAATATTTCCTTTTAACAATACAGATGAAACAAAAATTAAAAACCAAACAAACAACAACCAAAAAAAAAAAACAACAACAAACAACAAAACCCTCCAGGTTGACTAACATGGCAAATTATGACTTTTCATGAATGCTGCAGCGCATAAAATCTCAGTGACACTCACAACTTGAGGCAGCAAAGCATGGCACGTATGCTGGAACAGTAAGTCTGGTTCTGTTAATCACAATGGCACAGCATCACGGCTGTCCTTTTTTCAAAGCCAATTAGAAGCTGCCTGTTTGGGGGTTGTTTGTTTGTATCGTTTTAATTTTTTGAGGAGGGAAAAGTCAGAAATTCAGAAGAGCTTCCAGACTGTTGTAATCGTGTTCAGCATTGCACTGATTGCTCTTGCAAAGCCATTCTGATTTTATAATATTTCCTGAATTTATGAGCTAGTATTAAAAATAACCTCTTTTACAAAAGAATGAGTCAAATACTCTGTTAATCAAACAACAGCAAATGTAGAGCTCGTGCATACTTACTCCAGTGGCATCATTGGTGCCCTAAGTTCCTTTCAAGTTGCAGAGCTCTAAAGTCATTACAAAATGTAGCAAAGCTCCATTATATATTGATTTTAAAAGAGATTAGACAGTTACAAAAAAAGCAACGCTTTTTTTTTTTTTTTTTTTTACTGTTTGAATATCATATAACAATTAGCTCTGAGAGTCACCTGTTTGGTGTGCATCAGCAGAAGAAAAACCTGCAACTTGGAGAATTCCTTTGCTTATGCAGCATCAATTTGCCCCAAAGTAGTTTGTCAGGTGAGAAAAGCAATCCTGTCGCAGCACAGGAAGGGTCATAATCCCTCTGATACTGCACCCCTCGCCAGTGGATGTGCTGAAGATGGCATTACACAGACTCCTGGGGAATGAAGATGAACTGGATGAGTTCACATCCAGCCCTGCTTCCTAGGACTTTGTGATGTGCAGAACTGCCCACGGGCCTGAACTTCTTAAAAGACAGCTTTATCAGGGTTACACAGTTGGTTACTGCTACAAAGCCCAAACATGCCTGGATTTTGTATTAACTAGTCTCACACATAGTGTAGTACATAGCATGGCATTGAGAAAACACTGTGTGTTTGTTTTTTTCTCCAATTCATAACAGCAAACAATGGTAAGGAATTCAAAATAACGAAAAGTTGAACAAACACTCCCCATCACTCTTTTATAAAATACTATGATTAAGCCTTTCAAAATCTCTAAAACAAGCCCTTCACTTCACATGACAAAACTAAAGGGGATGGAGGAAACCTGCCTTCCCAAAAGCACAGTTGCACAAGGTCTTTCAAACTCCCAACAACAGTCTCTCTATCTCTCTCATATGTCATGCATAAAATCTGTGACTAGAGCAGAAAGACATCTGATAATTAGCAGAACTAAAATTTAACACTGCTCTATGCTTTGAGGACAGATCAGGAATAGGGCATCTCTTTGTTGGCAATTTTCTGTCTAATTCTGGAATGATGCAGACTGCAGCAGAAACTGCTCATCCATTCCATCTCCTTTGATAGACAGACATTTACCACATCATAACACTCTTAATAGCTGGGCAGGAAAAAGCCTAAACCCCTCCCTCTCCCTCCTTAAGTTAAGTATAGAAAACTGCATCTATGCTATTTACGGATTTGAACCCTCATCTGTACTGAAGTTTTGTAAATATAGACCATTTTGAAGTCAAAGGCATTAAGAGTTGGATCAACGCCTCAAGAGAAATAATTCAGATGGCCTCCATTTCCCCCAGCGCTGGTGTTTACTACTGGTTGACTCTAAATCTTCAAAGGCACCCAGCCAATATGAAATGTAAGACCCAGGGACCAACGCAAAATTTAAGCTGGTTGTCTCTGGACCTTGGCCTGTAACTGTCTCATAATCCAATTCATACATTCAAAAATAAGCAAACCAACAAAATAGAAACAAACAAACCTTGCATCATTATTTGCTCTCTGCATGCCTTGTTTCCCACAGCATCCTGGAGTAAAAACACAGGGGTGGGGTGTATTCTTAACACTGCCCTTGCTGCTTCATGAGCTGAAGACTTTTCTGCTGGAAGTCTCTGTTTTTGTAGCGTTGGCGATCTGAAAAACAAAAACCATTTTGTTAACATGTGGATGCCCGGAAATAACTTAGAAACTTAACTGGAACTTAGAAATAAGTTTAGTTCTGAACCACTGCCAGCTAAATCGTTAACCTCTCACAGGCAAACACAACAACTCACATGCAAAAAGAGCGGCTAGAAGCACCTTCGCTGAATTCTTACATTGCTTAAGCATTGTGTGCACCGCTCACGCGCAACACCTAAAAACTTTTTTTCTCTATCCAAAGGCAGATTAGAAACCAGTAATGCCACAAATGTCACCATGTGCCTCAAGAGGAATTTTTGTTGAGCTGTCTGGGTTTGCTCTGAGTAGGGGTCTGCTCTGAGATAGCTCCATTATCCCCACCCAGCCCGCTCAACCAGGAAAGGCTTGAAAGCGGCCAGCACCAGCATGGTCCCCTTTCTACAGCAGCGGCACTGACTGCAAACAGTGCCCATCAAATCCCAGCCGTGACCTCTGCAAGATAGCTGTGCCTCAGCTACAAAGATCTCCTGTGGAAGTTTGCTCGCACCAGCCCAGCCAGGCTCTGGAGAGCCACCCTCTGTTTTTGAGCAGACGGACGTGGACTAACCTGCTGCTCTTCTGCCTTAACTGCCTGAAAATGACAAGACAGAAGACCACTCTAATTATTCAATGCAAATACACCAAAGATGATGTCTAACTGAGCTGCCCAAAGCTGGCAAGGAGAACTTCTTGCTCTAAAAATTCTGTCGTTTTCATGCTGCAAAGTGTCAGACTGTATTACAATATTTTCTGTGATGTTTAAACTGGCACGGTTGATTTTCAGCAGCTTCTTCATGGCACCCAGCACCTTGTCATAAAAATATCCTCATTTGTACAACACTTAAACTGACAAACTACAGCAGAATTAAACCTAACACAAGAGTTTTATCATACTTCTGCTTCAAGAGGCAGATCTCACCGAAGAGCCTGGTGATAGAGTCAGCATACAACAGAATAGGTTCTCAGCTAAAACATTACATGTAAACATGTAAAATACTAGCTAGTGGTTGCTCCTCCATCTGAGCTGTCAAGCAGAAAAATAGGGCAACATAGTACTGGAAGTTTTCTTTTAGTAAGATTATTCAGTGGAATGAGAGCACATTCCCTCTCTGCAATAGTCTTAAATTGACTTCACTGAAAACAAAGTCTGCTCCGTTAAAATAAAATGCAGACAAAATAGCAAATAATCCAAGCTGCAAAGCCACAATACAAAAGGGACAAATTAACAATGGGCCAGCAAAGTAAAGAGCAGTATCAGGCTGCAAGTTACACCCAAAAGGAAACATGAGTAACAAGGCTTAAGTAATATACTTCTCAGCTGTTATCATAAAAACCACTTGTAAATTTCCAACTACAAAATAGAGACTTGCTCTGTTGGTGGGGAAGAGTATATATCTATCTACACCAAACATTTAGAGCACACCACCAAAACTCGCCTGATCTTTGTTGTGAGAGTCAAGCACTGCAGAGTAGGGCTGTGAGTGCCACAACGACAGAGTTCAGTTAACACGGTCCTGACCTGTGCAGCACGGATCCCTTCTGTTGCAAAATTCACCGTGATGTTAATGTGACTGATGTATTTTTGTCACACTTAGTTTTCCCACCCAATGGCATGGCATAGCTCTGCTCCTTAAAGGAGACAGCCCTTCCTTCGCCACGGTACCCAGCTCTCGAACACCAGCCACTAAGACTCGAAAGACTTTAACAGCAGCTTGCTCTCACCCACATGAATTTTTGCAAAATGAATTAAGAAGTGCCCTTCCTCTCTCCATGTTCCAGCTCACTGCAGAGTGCTGCTTCGGCATTTTTCCTTTTCTACCGGAAACCCATTTCCAGCTTTATACAGATGAGGCTTAGTTACTGATGCTTTTGATGAGCATACTGCAAGAGCTGAGATTCTAAATGCAATATCTGTGTCAGCATACGCACGTAATTTCAGCAATGCAGAGTTAAACTCTGCCCTCATGTGCAAACCTGACTCACCTGGATTTTTGCTGTCCCATGGCCATAGGAGAAACATAGTTGGCTGTTAGCTAATTACAGTTGTGGTGACCTCATGATACTAAAACTCAGTCATCCAAGATTTGTAAATGTACAGCTAAAACATTTCAATCCAGGCAAAAACTGGCAGGAATGAGAGCACGATGTTTACAGCTGGCATATGGTGTACTACTTTCGATAACGAAAGAATCAACTTATGGGAAAGTAACACAACACCTCCCTACCGGTCAAGTTTTACTTGGAGACTTATTAAGGTCTACATCCTGCCATTTGAAGAAAACTTACTGGCCAGGGAAGGGAGCCAGTTTTTCTGATATGTTCCCAGCACTCCCTGTGAGCTAACTCTCAGAGAGGTCACAATGTCCCCCTCAAAATGTCCACCAAATGCTGAAGGAAGTTTGCCACGGTAAACACAAGCTTCGTGGCAATTATCTGCCAGCTCTGCGATACCCATTCCCCCATATCTGCAGAGTCCTGAATAATAAGGCTTCACATGAGGAAGCTCCCAATAAAGGGTAGCATGTTGCTGCATACATACAAAGCTTTACTCATTCAAGTATCTTTTTATAGCAGGCTAAGAGGAAGCAGGCATTACATCAATGATCTTACAACACTCCTCTTGCCTCTTTCCTAAAACAAGCCTTTTAATACCGACTATTCTCATTAAACAGAGTGAAGCACTTCTGAAGGAATCAATCTGAAAAAATCTTTCATGCATTAAAGAAAAAAAACATGGAGAAAGGTAAAAAAAGAGACAGAAAGAGAAAGAACTGCCACACTAAAGTAACGCTCACATAAACCTCACATATCTCAGAAAGCAGTACTATCCTCCAGTCTACTAAAGATGCCAAAATCCAGTGCACTAAACATGGCAAATACAACACAAAAGGATCTGCCATTCAGTTAAGGACAGACAGGAAGGCATAGCTGATAATGTCTTTAACAGAATAGATTAGACAGTAAGTGCTATGGTATTAGAACCAGAGTTTCCCATTAATCTTGTACTCACACTTTTATTTTCCTGCTGAATAAGGCAGGATAAACAAAAATAAATGTTAGCAAATGGCTAACTGGTATGACAGTGAAGGTCAGATGTAATATCATGGAAACCTGCTCCTGCTTAAAGAAGAAAAAAAAAAACAAAGAAAAAAAAAAATCAGCCCCATCATGCCACTCTAAACGTGCAAATATACTGGACACACATAGCAGTCACTCAGTCATTCCTAACCTTTGACTGATTCTATAAAAAAAAAAAAAAAGAACACCTTGTTAACATTATTTACCTTTAATTCACTGATTCTGCACAAAACCTATGATCATCACTGAAAGCTTCTAACTCTCTCATCAGCAGTTCAATTAGAAAGATGATCATCGATTAATCCACCTGAGTCACTCTGGAGAAGGTGTGACTGAACATAGATCATTCCACCCCAGAGAAATGTCCATTAATTAGTTCTGGATTAAACTGCTTTCCTCTTTATTTGACTTCAAGAAAAAAAAAAAAAAAGAGTAAAAAGCCCCACAACAAACAACAAAAACCCTTCAGTATTACACTTCTGAGGTATTTTTTATTTTACGTTATTCTTTAGGAAGGTCCATGCTTTCTTGCCTTGGATTTCATAGGCATCTATTTCAGTTTTTGAATTACTGTGTTTCTGCAAAATAAACAAACCCAGGCTGGGGGTTCAATACATATTTGTAAAGCCCTGCCAAAAAACTGTATCCATGAATTAGTTGGCTTGGCTGAGCCGTAAAGGATGATACCGATGCTTGACGGGAATGTACATAGTGTTACGTACATACCACAACTGAAACCAGGCATACTCCCATCTAGAAAGTGAGTTTCAGTGTCCCACCTAGGGAGACAATCAAACAGAAAACCTTATTTAAAGCTTTTATCACTCTTTTTTAAGCTCTCAGCCCTCATCAAAAGTTCTCCAGCTGCAGGCTGGCCTATGGCCTGATCCTGAGTCTTTTACACCTGAAGAATGGGTAACCGTTCCTTGACCATATCTGTACACCACAGATCACATTGCCCTTTATTCACTAAAACTCACGTGTCACCTGTCCTTAAGGTCACAATTCTGTCTGCTGATGCTCTGAACAGCGAGCAGGACTGGCTAAGTTTTCTCTTTCCATAAAAATCCCCTCCTGGCCTCTACACGTTAACAGAAAGCATCCCTGTGGAATGACCTTCTGCCTGCTGACTGTTCTGTCTGTGACCAAGGGAGAGGCTGCCTCCTTCCCATAGGTCTGGAGGCAGAATGGCTGATCCCCAGGTAAATTCAACTAAATAACCCTCCTGCTCCATTTCCCTTCATCCAGGAAGGTCTCCTGCAAGGTGGTGACTCAGCTCTGCATACAGGAGCAGCCCAATCCGTCTTCTGGTCACCAGAAAGCGACATTAGAAAGGCAGGCGTGGGGGACACCAGACAGCCAGACAAGGCAGGACAGGGAAGGAGGAGCAGGACTTCGTCTTCCACAGCCTAAATTACATGCTTTGTATCATCTCTTCTCCTGGTACTTTGTATTATTTATTGATTTTCAAAGCCCAAGCCACCACACAGGACATACCAGAGTCCTTCAGAAGTTCTGGTACATGGACAAAAAGCATTTTTCCATTGGCCTCTGTCAACATAATACATAATCAATAAGTGGCGTCAGCAGAAGTCAAGCGAGAAAACTCATCCCACATCAGCATGCCATTTTAAGAGCATCCAGAATAAATCCTCTGTGGATCACTTCTCTGTTGCCACTATGCCCGCTGGTGGAGAGTTTTTTTTCTGAAATCAGTTATTTCAAGGTTATTTCATAAACAAGCTATGGACAGAAGAGAATATGCCTATGTTATCGCAAAAGACTGGGGCCAATAACGGCATCTTATTAAGGCTTCTGACAGTCATAAACACCCATAGATCAGTTCAGTGACGCAGACTTAAAAAGAGGGTAACTGATTGGAAAGGGACACAGAAATATCAGAATTGAGCCTGATCTATTTGAGGTCAAAGACAAAGCCCCAGCTTTCCAGTGCTGATGGGATTCGATCTGCAGAGAGCGCGAGTGAGGCCCCAGCACCAGCTTGGGACTCCAGATTTCAAAACATTTTTGCGGTGAAGCAACTTAAGAAAACAAACATTTCTAGCAAGGCAGAGATCAGTCATAAACGTTTTCTGAAATGGAGATGAACTCCCTTATTGTGTATTTAAAGCAACACTATAAACCAGGCCATATCTATATAAAGCAACACTGTGGGCTTAAAGCGACAGTGGTGTTATTCTCTGTTGGAGCTTGGACTGAACACCCCAGGAGCGACCCACAAACAGTGCTACTGTTCAGGAACAAATCTGCAGATATGGGAAGCTAAGAGGGAAAAAAGATGAGCTTGACAGAAACACTCATTCAAGGGCAATCCATCCATTTCTCATATCTTACATTATAATGAGTGTCCACTAGAAAACACAAGGGAAAAAAGTTACTAAAAAAATAGTAATAATAAAAAGCTGTTCATTTCCTAAGCAAAGTTTCAAAAGAAATTAAAACCTCCAGCAGAAAAGAGTTAGAGATGGTTTCTGTGAAATTCTCCATGAATGTAACAAAGAAAGCTAAAAAAAGTGGTACGTAGGAAGGTGAGCCTCAGATACCCAAAAAGCTAGCAACATTATCAACAGGTCATTGCTCACGTTTGATGGCAGATACCAAATTTAACAGACATCTCCACTTTACAGATACCATGTTGTAAGAAATGCTTGAGAACATAGAATTTTATTTTTTTAAGTACTTTATTTTCCCTCTTCTAGCATATTCATCTTATATAATTTTTTGTTACATTATGTCATACACAAGAAAATAGCTTGGTATTTTAATACTATATTTTCATCGGGACATTCATAATTGATTAAAAATAACCAAAATGGTGGGAGGAACTGACTTCAACATATTAACCTCAAAGGCCAAAATTCTGTCTTTTTGCTTAAATATGTTTGTGAAAAATTTAGCACGTCAACATAAACATTTAAGAGAAACACTAATATTGTTCCTGCTTACCTCAGCACCCGAACTCCCTGGAAAGTCAGCCACCATTAGCTCCAGCTGTCAGGTAGATAAATGTGTAATTCACCCACTGATTAAATCTTACCTAAGATTTTATAACACAGAGGCCTTGAACTGCTTAATTGTTTTAGTTTGCTCTATAGCCCTTATGTTTTTTCCATATTAAAAGCATGAAGTTTACACTGATGATAACATTTTCACTCACACAAGTTTTAATTAAAGAGCATTTTTGTTGGTGGGAGCATGCTTTCAAGGAGCTAAGCATGTTCCTTACTGCTAAGGAAAAGACCTTACAGAATATCCCAATGGCCTAATAGTGTATCGTGACTGCTGCAGGTTGCTAGGACATCCACGGTAACATTCACCTTTGGGTGTAAAAAGTCAATCAGAAAGTCGACAAAACACCATTCTTCGTCACTGTTAGTGCAGTAAATTAGTAGTAAGATCATAAAAGCAACCTAGGCATTTATACTCAGCAGGCAATTACCTATTTGTTGCGATCCTGAACTATTTCTTAGCCCACTAACTCAGCCAAGACTAGAGGCTGGCAAGTGCTCCGCTCTCCCTATCCACCTCGCCTGCCCAAATACAAACTCTCCGTTCCAGAAAAGCTCCTGGTGTCTCTCAGTTATCACATCTTCGAAAGCAGAGATCTGTTTTAGTTACTGTAATCAAAAGCATTCCCTCTATGATTGCTTATACCAGTTAGCACTTCACACTAGCAGGAGTGTTTTGTGCCTTCTGAGTGAGTTAAACTTCTGAAAAAGGCTTAAGACAAGGAAAAGCGGGAGTCACCAATACTATTATAAATCTGAAAGAACAATAGAAATGGGGGAGCAAAGAATCCCAACTACATGGAGCCTTCAGACTCTGACTGGAGCGATGCTGATGCATCAGCGACCACTTCATTCCCACCCTCCAGAACTCCTCAGAGCTGCCCTTAGTCTTGCCATCAGCCTCAAGCCATCGAACTCTGTTAGCCCTATTTCTTCAATAGCTTAAAGTTAACATGCATTAGAGTTTGTTTGGTTTTCTTTTTGCTTCAACCTTCTTGAAACATCTCAGTAGCATTTTCATACTTTGCTATTTTTAAATAAAATAGACAGATCCACCCCTTCTACAGAGAGCTGAACTCCTTTCAACTCCCAGAGCTGTGACTTTAAAATAACAAAGAATTAATGGTAAAATCCTAAAACTTGGCAGTCCTAGAGCCCCACTGCAAACTGGGAGAAAAAAAAAACTTAAAAGACAGAAAGTTGATTTTCAAAGCTTGCTCCCAAACTTTGTGCATTGTCTCTTGTCCTAGGCGCTTCTGAGAGTGGTATATGGGCTGGACTATAAATTCTACTCCCAGCTTCATCAGAAATTATTGCGTGAATGATTACAGTAGTGAATGAATGAAGTAGTAATTTCAACTGCGTTTCAATTACTGTCTCAAGTATGCCTTGGCATAAAGCTCTACTGAATTTGGAAGACCATTAAACACCCAGATACCTTCTTCTCTGACAAAAGCAGAGGCAGCTGGCACTGCAGGGCTGCCCAGCCTGGCACTCGGTACCACCGATCATATTCCTTACCCCAGGCATACACAGAGGCTGGTGGGGTTGAAGCATGTTTTATATAGTGGGCGTATTAAAAGATATTATCACTGAGCCTCTAACCTGCTCTCATGAGCATGCGCAAATAATGATTTTTACCAGTCTACCCAAGTTGGTGAATCTGGGTTAATTTCCACGGGGCTGCAAAAGGTATCCTGACTCCTCTCTCTACTCCCTGAAGCTATAACAACTCTTTGAAGGAATGGCTGGCTAAATAAGGTTGACAAACCTCTCTAATTTCTGTAATGCATTCTTTCAAAAGCAGTTGGAGTTATTCTGTTGAAAATCTTTCCAAGAGGTTTCAGCCTGAAGCAGAAAAAACACTGTGGAAATTTTTCATATGAATGACTGAAGGCTGGCAGGAACTAAACACAGGTGAAAATATGATGTTATAACAGAACATAGGAGGCATGCTTAAAGGTGCTCCTACCACCTCCACCTACAACATTTTATATATAATATTGTATAATGCAGTTGGAAATGTAAAGGCATATTAAAACAGCTTTAAAACACTAACACCCCCTCCCCTCCGCCTTCTTGTTGTTGCTTTGATATTTTACACAGCGGAAAGCAGGACTACTGCAGATGTAGCAATGTAAAGAAAGAAAATTTATCCTGTGTCCTACTATAACACAGGATTTTCTATGTTAAATGGCATGGCTCTATTGCTGATTTCCATCATCCACGGGAAGAAAAAAAAAAAAAAAGGCAACCCACTAACTCCTAAAAAGGAATTTTGACCCAAGTTTCATACAGCATGTGTCACTAATCACAGCAGGCCCTGTACCTACCAACCCATCCCATCTGGATTCCTAAACTAGGATGCACCCTACACCACCTCTGATGCTAATAGGGTCGTGGTGGGATGGGACTCTCAGCCGAAAGATGACAAAGATTGTAACTGAGCAGAGTCTCCTCTGGAGATGAATCTCTCCTCTATTCATACAGAGAGCCTGGAAGTCCAAGCTCCTAACTTAGGCACCTCAGGGAATTCCTTACCTGAAGTCAGACAAATCTGAGCCACAGAGTATCTTTACTACTTCTTTTTGAGCAACAAGAAGAATAAAATAAGAAAAATTAAAAAAAAAAAAAGAAGAAAATTATTTTCCATTGGAAATGTAGAATAAGCAGCTGACACCCTGGTAAAAACTGAAAGTTATAATGAATCCCAGGATTCATTCAAGTACTCCATTCTTAAAAAACACAATAATGACAGGCTTACATATGAAATTTAGTAGTAATAACTTTGGGGTCAAATCCATAGAGATTTCTTTGGCAAAGCTTCCACTGATGACACTTAAATGTGATTTCAGTGGGTGTTCTGCCTGAGAAAGGACTTTGGGATTGGCCCACACTCTGTATATTTAAGTCACCCCACTCCCAGTATTATATAGCGCCAACCAGTCACAAAACCCAGCATTATTTAGACCATTTGCAGGCCAGAATCTCCAATTGCAGGGTGCAAAAACCAGCAGGAAGCATTGATCATTCCCTTAGTAGCAAACAAAAATGCAATCTTTTTTACTTGGCTTTCTTATGATATCATTTACCTTCTATAATAGCAATTGCTTTTTTTAAAATGTGGATTTGCACAGTATTCAATTTGCCAGTTTCCCCATATAGATGTAAATTTACTGAAATAGCTGCTCACAAAATCCAAAGCCCAAGGGTGGAGACCTAAAAATAAATGTATGTTGTTTAAGATCTTTTATATCCATACATGATAAGAAATCTGGTTCTCTTCTGGTGAGCCATAAAAGAGGAAGAATGGGAAAACCACAAACAAGCAAACAGAAAATAAAAATCTGTATCTTTTGCCCTACCCCCCTCAAAATTGTATGGATACTTCAATGAAACCACTTGGCTAAATGTTTCAAATATTGGTTTTTCAAAGTATTTAGCCATATAAACTATCCTTTTGTTTCTGTTGGCTTCACATGTTCTTAGGCTCATGAATTCTTCCTTACATCTTATTATTCAAAAAAAAAGAAAAATACAGCCAACATTGCCTTTATGGAGCAAGAAAAACCTGAGTATCATTTTCCAGTTAACTCTTCTATATCTGTCTTGAAGTGAAATCAGCAACAACAGTTGCAGGCCAGGTCTTCTAATCATTGCACATAATCACTACCATTTAATAGTATTTTATTTCCCAAGCAGTACTATAGAAAAGTCTCCACAGTTATAAGGCAAGCTCCAGTCACAAGAGTGGTGGAGCACACACTCTAAAAATTAGTAATTGACAGCAAAATGCACAGCAAAACCAATAAGCAGTAGCAGGCAACACTTACTGCCCTACTGAATGCCACAACCCTAGAAATATTTCAAACAGCTTTTAATTTAAAAGACTTAAGTCAGACTTGATACAGATCTGTGAACATAGACTTCATCAGTACTTCTATGCCGTATTTTTAAACTATCTTAAAAGGAAATTTTATAATCATCACCTTCTTAATCTTTCAAGTATTTTTTCATTCTTTTGTACAACTTCTCTAATCTGAGATATCAATGACTAAACAAGCTGTTCGTCTCTATTTTCACATTTTCCACTTGTTTAACCCTACACCCGAATGACAGATTTGTGACCTATCTATTCCCACAGCACATTAATGACTTCACAGCCAACAGTTGTCACTGAGTGTCTAAACAAGTCAGCGAAGTGGCTGCTTCCAACACAAACCACTCTAACAGGAACAGAGACACTACAAAGCACTGAGGTTTGCCCCCTTAAATGCCACATGTGCTCTATTTGCAAGTCTTTCCCTTCATTCCCCTCAATCTTCCTTCCTCTTGTGTTCTTCAGAAGCAGAAGAGCCAGCCAGGAGGAACTTGACATGACTCCAGACAGAAACACACTTTCACTTGCAGGCATCTCAGTTTCCCTAACCAAGCCGAGGAACAAACTCAGCAACACTGCAGTGAGAATTTGCACGCCACTGTTTTTTAGAAGAAGCACTGCCCATCCCAGCAATTCCTGGATTAGGATCCAGTACTCAAACTACAGAAACATAAGCTTATGAGTTGACTCATTAGTCAGAGAAATGTGATGTCTTCCAACGTTAAGGAATGTGACAATAACAGCAAATCTTATTCTGCTTGATAAGCTGCAGGCGATTCTCCATATAAGGTGAAAAATGTGCTATAGCAGCTCATGCAGCACTGTTAATTCTTTGCCTGTTCTTAATATTCAAGAATATAAATGAACATATGAATCGATTTTGTAAGCAAACCTAGGAAGTCCATTTTGCATGCTGATAGCTATAAACCATCTAAACCATGCTAGGCGCACAAGAAATTTTGAACTTAACCCTTTTAAACACAGAGTGCATTTAAGCCTGGTAAGTACATCTTGCCAAACTGAATGTAAGTCTGAAAGGTCTTGGCCCTGTTCAGTTCCTAAATTCCCTTTATACTTCACTATTCCCCTGTAATCCCGCACATTCCAGCCCCTGACTGACAGCCTTGTGGCCAGCAGCACATCCAGCACGTGAGGACACCTGGGGTAGGGAAGCCTGGCAGCCCGACAAAACCATCGGTCCTTCGCTCTGCGCATCCTCCGGGTTGAGCAGCGGCGGGAGCGCCGGGACGGCAGGGTATTGGCACAGGACTACTGCTAGTACTTTATCTTAGCTCTTCACGTCCCCTAATCTCTGTATAGTAGCAACAAAAATAAGTAGCATTTATGAAGTTGTCTGTGCATTCGAAAAAAACTGCAGACATCACCCACTAAGAGACTGATGTAAAGACTTCTATTGATTTTAATGGGCTCCACACCAGGCTGTAACAGCAGAGAAAAACTACTTTATATGAAACCCTTTGTACAAAGCAAATGGCATCTGCAAAAGATATATCAGACCTGACAATGAAATCCACTTCATTTTGAAATTAGATCTAAGCTCCGGTCTCCCCTCGTTTCTCTGTTTTTGACACAGAGTGTCACCACCCCTACGAGTCCTCACATTGGTCTGACAAATTACCTAATGAACCAGCTGGTTCCTTTGGAGCCAATGGACCTTTATTTGGGAACGAAATGTTAATGGCCAATATTCTGCCTGGCTTTGGGACTGGCATGTTCAGAGGTGGGATGTAGCAGGCTATGATACCTGCCAAGAAGATGGTTTCCTCTGCAGAGGGTGTCAGGAAAAGAAGGAGAACACAGAGGTAGCCAGAAGCTTTGCTCACATTTCTTCAACTATTGATTTAATGGTAAGGAAGAAATGTCAATGACTTCCTGAAGAGTCCATCAGCAAACAAGAGGCCATAAAACAGGCCTGACAGTAGGAGGGTATAAGAGGAGACTCATAAAAAAATCCCCAGGGATCTTTCAGAAAAGACCCAAAGCTGATGCAATTATCAGGGGACAGAAAACTCAAAACCTAGCTGGCAATGGGGAGAGAAAACAAAAGGATGAATAGAATTAAATGATTTTTTTTAAAAAAAAACAAAATCTTGAAATCCATGAAACATACTGCAGAAGCTGTACTCTAGGAGTTGGTAACTTCTATGAGAAGAAAGGCACAGAGGGGAAGTTTCCACACACACGGTGCATATACCTACAAAATGTGGATGTTCACATGAAAGGAATACTAGAAAAAAAAAAAAAGACAATAACTTTCTTTAACCTTGATGAAAAGACATGGAAATTTTTGATTATTTTAGTCCCAGAAATTTCTTTACATCAAAGAAAAATCAAGTGACTGCTTCAGATTGCCAACACCTTCCTAGTTTATCTACATTCAGCCAGTAAATGTAATGTGACCTGCTGAAAAGACAGTACAGACTGCTTTATTGCTACTATAAACGTAATACTCTATTGCATAGACTACGTCAAATACTTAACAGCCAGAAGGAGAACATGGGCTGGAAAGGAGAAATAGGTATTTAGAACACATTAAATGTCTCAAACAACAGGGATGGAAAGTACAATCAGCACATGAATTACATTAGTCTTTCACACAGCTTTCCTTATTGCATGTCCCCTAAAGTTCAGGTTGGAGTTCAGCAAAGAGCGTAACAATGCTGCAACGTCATAGCTATTAAGAAATGCACCAATGAGGGATGACTAGCTACAGCTATTTCTTCTGAGTTTTTGAGAGGTTTCTCTCCATCCGTTAACATTGAACACCTTGTCAAAGGTCTTCCACCTCTCCTGTAAAGCATTTCTTGTCTTATCCAAAGAACCAGCTTCGTGCTCCAGCCAGGTCTTCTGCGTGGCCTCTAGCCTCTCTGCGTGGCAGTGCCCTGACACACAAATGATCTAGAACTGAGGGGGCTGAAAACGAAGAAAATTTACCAGATAATTTAACTTCATGCATTTCAGCTTGCACATCTGTAAAATGACAGTAGTGCCAAACCAACACATGAATGAATTGTCTCAGTCCGTGACCCACTCATTACTCCTACTGTTACTGGGCTATTTCACTGTTTACTTTTCAGAAATATCTTGAAAATTACACATCCTATTATTGACTCTTTATTCCTATGATTTCAACATTCAACCAATTCTAATTATTAAAATACCCTATCTATTATACCTGGAATAGCAAGTTACTATCTAAGAGACAACTTTGTTACTTGACAAGTTCAGATTAATTTTTGAAACGTAACTTGCAGAACTTCATTTGAAGAAGTGCTAATAAATCCACCAAAACCCCTGAAACAAAATAAAAAAAGTCCAACTTTGCTGACATGATCATTCCACACATACTCCATAACCTGTCTTTATTGCCATTTATGAAGCATTAAGAGCATACTTCATAATTCAGGAATTTGACTCCTCTATTATTTTACGTTTTGGAAAAGGCAAATACATGGTACAATAGAAACCTGCTTAAAAAAAAAAAAAATCAATAAATAAATAACCAGGGGTTCTGTACCATACCCCTTTCCAAACAGCTGCAAAACTGACTATAATACAAACAGAACAACTATCTTGGCGGTTTCAAAGAATCATAAAATGGCTTTAACAAACTATCAAAAATACATCCATGATGAAGAAAGGATGCATCAGGAAAACTTCATGGAACAGATGAACAGCTTTGAGAGAACAGTATGTTTAATATATTTCCGGGAAAAAGAAAGCAAAGAAGGGCTCTACGCTAATCACAATACTTACTTGCCTGCAAAAGTACAAAACAAACCAATCAACAACACCAACAAAACACTCAAGGTGAAACGTTCCTTTTTGCAAGTATAAAACCAAAAGAGACTCAGTTAACTGGATAACAAGCTAATATTCTGCAGTCACATGAGCTTTAAGCCAGCAAGGTTAGTGAACATGGACATAATCACAGGCACACGTCTGCTCCCATCTAAAACATTAAAAATCCAGGTATACTGGGCTCACTGGAACAACCAACCATTCCATTCAGCCGAAGCTGCTAGTATAATTAAAAGTACAAAATAACACATCAGAAAGAGTAGTTTTAACCTATGGACAGGCAGAGAGTGTCAACACTTATCGCTGAAAGATGAACAATGAGAAGTTTTTGCCCCAGTAAGGACTCCAGGGAACTAGCAACCTGCCTTCAGACCTGTGACCTAGAGTTGAAGGCATCCTTTCCTATTCCTAATCAGGTAGGGCACAAAATTCTCACCTGCTAAAAAACTTCTCCAGAGGTTTCTGGCTGTCAGAGATTCTGTTTTGTTGACTCCCACACATAGCACCTATTGCCCTGCTATGTAAGCAAGTATAGCCCATGAATTGCTACCAGGCAGCAAGCACTGCAGGGATGCACATCTGGATTTTAGGAGTCAAGTTACACTGTTTGCTGTGTTCTGCGAAAGGAGAAGGAAAAAAAAAAAAACAGTAAAATTAACTCCAAACGTTACTTAATTCTTACAGAATGACTCTTTAAGCATGTTTACAGTCATTCACATCTAAGGCTCATTCTCATTTCCTGGAACCTTATCTAATCTGAATTCCATGCGGAAGTTTTCAGTCGTATATGAAGATGCATGCAAACTAACCATACTCCAAATCATTCAGATAAAACAGTGAATTGAACTGTAAAGAAACTAGAGCCGTCAAATTATATCTGAACTAAGAAAAAAAATTCTGAGCTTTTTATACAAATTTACTCTGAAAGGAACTATTACACATCCTTAATTCAGATGGTAACTCTGATGTGGCTAAGCACAACTGTGCTTACAGTTCTCTCTCTTTTTATAAAGAGAATGCAAAATGGAATGCCTATTATCCATGTGATAGCAAAGCGCTCACATGGCTAACCACTAACTTGGAGCTTTTCAGGGTTTAGAGTGTCAACTTTGGCTCCTGCTCCAAAAGCAGCCCAGAAGAGTAGCAAGAACCAGGATATGACATAGCAGAGAGAACTTCTGCTGTACCTGTACTGACAACGGCTCCCCCGTAAACTTCCCCTGTGAACTTTTGAGGATGACATTTAATCATTCCTGGTTTTATTCTGCAAGATTTTAAATATTAAATACACCTATAAGTATTATAAGTGTATATTAACAGCACATATGATAATACTTATAATATATATACACTTATAATAAAACACCAATAATGAATTGAAAAAACTTACTTTACTCAAAACAACCATGACTAAATTATCATGAATACTTCATTCCACAACACTAAGTTCAATATGATAAATGATGTATTACAACTCCGGCTTCCATTAACAAGCAACCTCAACTACAGCAATTCCACAAAGAAATTCTTAGAAAGGAATGGAAAAAAACGTCAGCAAAACATAAAAGTTCCTCAGAAAAAGATCTTTGGCTGAGGAAGATAGCTGCTCTATAAGAACATCCTATCTCAACAGGATATAGAGAATACAAGTGAACAAAAAGTTAATGTCAAGCTCCCATCTTGAGATCCAAAAACAGTTAGCTCTACATAGTTTCTTGAAGTATTTACCAAACATGTATTATTTGTGAGACGGTCTTCCCTATAACACAGAAGTCCCAGTCTTACATGAAATACTGCAAGAAATAAAAACAATGTCAGACTGTGGAGCAGAGGAAATAAAAAACTGTTCCAAAACAAAGTAAATTATTTTAAAAGAAACAAAATGTTTAAATACGCTTACTAGTCAAGCACAGTTCAGAAACTGAAAAAATCTTTTATTGTAATCTTGTGAGGGAAAAAAAAAAGTAGCAGAAGTATTTTAAGTAACCCAGACACTTTTTGTGATGACTCAGCCCTTATTGTGACTTTTTATAGCTGACAGGCTGAACATTTTAATTTCTGTGCCAGTTTTACACAGGCAAGAAGTAGCCACTGATTAAGAGTTGGCTTAGTCTGAATTCAATGAATGACGATTAATATCTCCCCTCCTGTACAGCTTTGAGCTAACGTTCATAAAGCCATAAAGCGCAGGGGGGGAAAAAGTAATTGACTAAAGGCAAATTTGAAAGCAGCGATAAAAGGGTGCTCAAAGTCACCCTTTAAACTTGTTCTTGGCCTACAATACACACTGCCATTTACAACAAAGGGTTTAGTGAATGGGCCATCATTATTGGCCTTGGGTGACACACTTTTTACAAAGATAAGTGCGTACATGGAGATCTTGCAGGACTCGTTTTCACACAAAAATGTTGGCTCCCAGATGTAACAGTGACAATTCATCACAGATATTTGCATCCCAAGCATTATATCAACAAAACCCCAAATGTTTTATAGTCCTAAACCCCCTTTTGTACCATTCCAGGAAACATTTCATCATAACAAAATTGCTGACAACCAAATATCGTAGGCAATCCTAATCCTGCCAGTGAAGGACTGGCTCCCAGCAGTACATGCTCCAAGCAGTACGTTCCGTGTAGCCTAAATCTGAGCATCTCTAGAGACCAGGCTGTTATCACTTCCCAGAAGAAATGCTCTACTATGTATGAGATCTGACTGTGAAAATATTCTTCCTTTTATTCAGATTGAACTCACTACGTCCAATTTTTACCATTCACGATCCCTCGCAACATCTTAAGTAACAGCCCCTTCCGCATAAGACTTACAGCTTTCAGGTACGCAAACTATTACGCTAGCCCTCTCCCCCACCATTACCACTGAGCTAAGCTATCCCAGGTAGGCAACTTAATTCACTCCACTTGAATCAGACTTCAGTATTCAACCATTTGTTACACTTCTACAAATTCTCTCCAAAATACACACAATGTCCCAAACACCGTAATTTTTTAGACCACTATGAAGTGCCTGACAGCTATTACATCCCTTCCTACTGCTCCCACACCTGGACGCAAGAATCCAGATGCAGCCCTATCACAGCTGCAATGGGCAAGCAGCCTTCTTCACGTCCTCATCTCTATAACTCAATTTCTGGTGGTCAGTTTGTGTTTACACAAAACACTGGTTTGCCACACGAGAATATTCTCTGCCTACAAGCACCACTGCCATCCCACGGCTATCCCAGTGGGCCCAGTCCTGTCTCCTCCAGCTACTCTCAATTTCAGCAGTATGCCTCAAATTCAGCTCTGTCTCCTAAACACTTAGATCACCCTGACGATTTGCAGAGTATCTTGAACTGTTTACAAGTACCAGTCTTATTCCTCCTCTCTCTCCAGAGCAATCTCGCACTACTTTTGAAGAATGCCTGCTGGATCACTGGAGATCATTAGGCACATCCCTCCCTTGCCGGCGTGGGGGCCAAACGCTGGTGACTGCTAGGGTCACGCACAGCGGCGCTCTCGAAACGTCGCCTGAAGCCCTCACTCACGCCGCAAAATTAGCGAAATCTTTTCCATTACCAGTGGTAACAGATAAAACCCAATGAAGCAAAAGGATCTGTGGCTTTATAATATGCTACTCAAAATATCTGCTGATGGTCACAAGACAGAAAGAATAAGCCAAAGAAACTGTATGATGTAGTCAGTTGGCAACCGGGGAAAAATCACATACAAAATGAAATGCGTTCGCTGTAAAAACAGGGCTGTGGGAAATTGTTGGTTCTCCATATAAGGATCCAATATTTTTTCAATTTGCCAGCATAACATAAAGCATATAAAATCTTAAAATAAAATTCTAAATGTTAAACATGAAGAATAGTTTTTACAGTATTTCTTAAGAATGTTAATTCTGCATACCCACGAGTCTTGATTTTACAATTTGTAGCCAGCCTAAATGAAAAATGAGGATTTTTTTTTAACTTTCCATATAAAAAGTCAGCCACCTTTTTAATTGAGAGTTAGAAAAGCATAATTGAAAATTACTAACCTCAACTTACTCATTAGTGACAAACCCTAACCCTAGTTAAACACAGCCCTAATAGGATTAAAGCAGCATGCAGGATGATGTATACAGCCCTGGTATGCAAGAAAAGCTGAAGAAAAATCTGGATCCATTTGCAGAGCAGTGATCAGAAAGCAGCTCGGTGCCTGAGGTGCACACGCACCCTCCGCAGCACCTCCCTTCCTTGCTGGAGCTGCAGACGCTGCCGCGGAGGCTCCACCACGGGAACAGTCGAGTACACCCAGGCGGATCATGCTCATCCCCATCTGCCCGCAGCACGCAGCCATCCGTCTGCCACCAGCCTGGTTTTCCACACACCAGCTGGGGAGGGCAGCACGGCCACTCTTCCCATGCCCTTTGCACAGCCACGCTCCCAGCACAACCCTGCCACTCCATGCACTGGTTGCCCCTTCCACGTCCTTCAGCATCTACCCCTCCACAAAGTTGTTCAGCTTGTGAGCATGCCATTTTGTCCACCACAGCTACAAAAATTGCACGCGCAGGTAAGCAGAACCCATGCTAAGCTTCAGGGTCTCAAAGTCCTTCAGTGAGCATCAAAATCATCCAACATGAGATTTTCTATTGATCACATGCCACTGGCCACACATCTAAGGAGGCTCAGGAGGGTAAATAATTTTTTCCCAAGTCAATTGTAAATTGGCTTCCCAAATTGTCTCCAGATCCTTTCCAGACAGCAGAATGGAAATAATTAGAGGTGGTTGGAAAATGGAATTTTTGTCCTGAGGGGAAAGTCTGATAGTCCCATGCTTATTTTTATCCTGACACAGGCTAGAGTAAAATATTTAGTAGAGCAAAATATTGCAAGGTATTCTGGCATACTGAAACACTAACATAAAAACGTTTGGACCCATTTTGCCACTAGACAAGAAGTCAAACAGAAACCATTTTGAGCTGAATTATCGCCGTGCCAGCTGGGAGAGGACGGGCGAGGGGTACAAGAGCTGGCAAGCATTACAGCACGCAAGCACTGCAAAGTGACCAGGGATGGGAAACGCGAGGACGCGGTGGATGCAGGGAAGCAGCAGGAGGAGGGAGCAGCCAGACAAAGTGCTCAACATTAGGGTGAGACCTGGTCTGGGCCAGTGGCTACACCAAGAGCACCAAAGGGCACAAAGGATTACACAAAGGGATTACACGATTACAGCTGTAGCAACACACTCCCACCTCCGGCACAGCCCAGCACTGGGCTGCTCCCAAGCCCCCTCACACTAAGTCCATGCTCAAAGCCTTGGGAGAAACCAGGCCACCACTGCAACTGCTGACAGACAGAGCTGCTCTCCTCCAGCAAAGAGAGCAACCGAATCACACACGTGGATGATGAGGACTGGGGTAAGGTGTCACTGCCTGGACAAGGCTGACAGAGGACCAGGGAGGCTTCCACAGCCCAGGGCGCAGATGCCTATGCCTCCACCCCTACAGCACCACCCTGCCCCATGCAACTCACACAAGCATCACCCATCGCTCACATGGACACAACACCAGCCCATGTACACTAACTAGCTTCCTCCCCGAGATCCTTTTCCCCCATCATGACCAGGCAGCCATCACTAGCACTGTCAACACAAGCTGTCCAACTGTCCATACACCTCCTTTTATCACACTGGGTGTGAGGCAGGAGGATGGGGGGATTACACTTAACGACCACTCCTTTGTTAAGCTTCTGAAGACAAATTTAAACAAGACGTTCTGGAGGTTTCAGCAGGGAGCTTCCCCCCATTTTAAAATCATCCTTTGCTTTTTCAGTAAGCAGTGGTTCACCCCTAACTCTTCCTGCTCTGACTTTGCAGGCAACGTTTGCACACCACCTGCGTACATACTGGCTTCTTCACGGAGAACTGAGATGCCATGGGGAAATCTGCAGAGAATTGACCTGGGAAAGTTGTACACAAACTGCGAACAAGCATAGAGGATGGGATTCACCCTCAACACATATCTAGGGAAAGGAAGAAGACCTCTCCCGTCCTATTCTACGCATACAGCACAATGGTTTCTGCTGCCTAACCACAGACATACTGTTGAACCAAGGACCTAGGTAACTCTGAGACAAGTAAAATTCTTTCTTCCTGACACCTTGGAGATGGCTGCTTCATGCAAGTAGGATCTCTCACGGGAAAACATCCAGGATCAACCTGCTAGGGGTCATCCCTTCAGCTTTTTAGCTGATAGAGCTATGGAAATCCCAAGCAGAGGTGAATTCTGCATCACCTGATTTTTGGATTCAACAAAATGCCCTTGGCTAGTACTCATGATGAAGATGACATCTCTAACTTGCTGCTAAGCCACCATTCCTTGCATGCAACTTTTCACTGTGCAGCTAAGGAGGTCTCCTTGGCATCTCCTCTTCCTCTTCAGGTCATCTGGCAACCGTGACCAGAGGTACCTGCAGCACACCATCCACGCACAGCTGAAGCGGATGGGGCCTGTAGCACGAAATGACTAGACACGGACACCAGCAGAAATGCTTAGACCTTTGTATCTTTCTCCAAAAGCTCTCTCCAAGCTAGACCAAGGTAGTGAGACAAAGGAGTCCTCGAAGCTCACCACCTTCCTAACACTCAGTCCTTTTGTCCCCCAACACAGGGATTCATGACTTCCATCTCTCTGTGTAGCAACACGCAGACTCTCAAAGGTACAGCAGGAAGTATGCAAGGTTGGGTTTGGTTTGATTTTTAAACTCACAGAGGGCAGCACAGTAGTTGCCTACTGAAAAAGAGATTCTGTCACTGTTTCTCACCCAATGGATACAGCAGACACCCAGCCAACATCGGGCTTCTGGGGCCATTTACCTGCATTTACTCTTGCAACACAGGCTGCAGCAGTACATGCGTACGTATGGTAGGCACACGTACATGGCAGTCAAGAGACCCTCTGTGTGAAACCAGATGCAGTCATAACACCTCCATCTCAAAAAGTACATCCACATCAGACACCATCAAGGCCACATTGCTAACCTCATCCTGCCAGAAGCCAGGACATTTTGTGCTCTCAGCATATGCTCCACTACTCTCCGTGGAATGTGCCTTATGGCTTCTGCCAACAGCCAAAGTCGAGATTTTTTTCTGTTGCATACCCACAAGCAATTTTTTTCCCTAATTTAGGGGGCTGACTAAAAATTAAGTGTTTGCCACTGTCTCTCAAGGCAGGTTGGCTAGCTAGCTTAGCCCACTTGAAGGGTAAAGCTACCCTTGTGTTACAGACATGCACTCCAGTTACTCCCCACATCTGTGCCCCTAGACTGGGAGAAGGGCAAGGAAAAAAGCCATGGCTGCCCTATCTCTCAAAACCTGGCAAGGGCCTCAACACTGAAATGCTGTCAGACCCATCAGGATACTGTTTCCAGCTAGGAAGGCCTGATGCTCACACGCAGTAAAGCAGCACTACCTTCTTTATTCAGTGTCCATGCCAAGGTCTCATCCGACAGGAAAAAAAAGACCGTAACTCCTCGTTCTCCTTACTGGACAGGCATGAGTGACAGACACTTGGGAAGCCTTCCCTTCCAAAAGCAGAGCATTACAAAGTTTTATCAAAAGCAGTCTCTGTACACAAGACCGATACAATTCAGGCTCTAAAAGAAAAGAAACCTTCGAGAGTGTTAGACAAAATTGGTCTTACTAACAAGAACAAGGAGGAAAATGAGGCATTTTTTCTTCATCTTTACTGGGCATTGTTCCAAGGAAATCCTTCTTTGCAAAGCAGCAGCTTGTCCCAGGGACAGAGAGTTTCACTCCTCACAGAAGTCAAGTCCTAAGGAACAGCTGCAGATGGGAAGGGAGCAATTGCACCAGGCGAGGTTCAAAAACTTCACTTCTTCTAACCTTCCCATGTGGAGATGCTGCTTCCAAGCAGCTTTGTGCTAGAGACTGCTGATTCTGCAAGTACAGGGCTCAGAAAATGATTGATGAAGAAAGTGAAATACTGTCCTGAAAAGATCTTGTTTTGGTGTTTTGGACTCAGATGGCCACCAAATCAGAAAATTAATTGTTTCTTCCTCTTTTAATATTTCTACACAGTAGGACAAGCTTCACAAGGCAAAAAAAAAGAAAAAATCAATTAAATGTATGCAGTCAAAGAGAGAGGCAAGACACCAAACGATGCCAGTTTCCTTTCATTAAAGATGCAGATTTAGAGGATATGTCTATGGGTGATGACGCCAACAGGTACAAACTTGCTCTGAGCAGGCGCAAGCAGTCCCTGCCCACACTCGGAGATAACCAGAAGTCTTTTGAACACTTAGCACAGCTCTGGGCCAAACTAATACGCTCTGCTGAGCCGCAGGTACATCACCTTTAGCTCTGTGCCATTACCTTGGGCTCAGCACATGCTGGCAATGTTCACAGCACTTCGTGCTGGCTCAAAGCACAGGCAGAGTTCATTCCCGTCCACCTTCACCGCAAGACACAGATGGAGCTGCCGTCACACTCATGGCTTCATCTTTAAGCCCTGACTTCAGTTGTGTGGCCACTCACACCAATCACTTGCATTATCAATCTAACAAAAAAACATCTCGGGACAGTTTTTGACTCGAGCATGTGTATTGACATCAAAATAAACGTTCTTCGCATTAAGTTGCTAAAAGACGTTGAACTGAGCATCTAACTAAACTAATATGCTTGGCTTTAATTTTGAATTATATGTCTGTACCACAGCTTTTCTATTGAAAATAAGGAATTTACACATTCAAACGAAGCTTCTTAAACAAAGCAGTGTTCTTATTCAAGTGTTTCTTTGGAAATACTTCCTCCACCCTCTGAACAGGGGCTGTGTTTAGCCGGCTGGGTGGGGAGCAGGAAGAAGGGGAGGATGAGAATCACGCCACGCTTGTGGCAGGTAGAGCTTCCACATGGCTTTCAGGCTCTCAGACTTTGCGAGCTCTTGTGTCTGCTCTTTGACTCAGAAATGACATCTCTACAGACAGACAGAGGGGTATGGGACTGTAAAACCAAAACATATTTTCTTAACACTGCTCCAGAAATATCCTCTGCTAAACGTGTAACAGATGCATGTTCCTCATTAAAAAAAGTGTTGCTATACATTATGTCTTGGCTGTAGACAGATTCTGGCAAAGCCTGATACACTGTGGACACATAATTCATGTGTATAGTAAGTGAACTCTGTACCCCGCTTCTCAACCTGCTGGGCTCCTATCGTGGCTCTCAGGCTGTGGAAACGGGAGCAAAGGGAGAAAGCATCAGTGTGTAGCTGATGCTTTAACGGAGAAAACAACCATTCAAAGCTTTTGAACATACCTCTCAATACACAATCCCCAGGCATCCAGTTTTCATTCCCACACGTGTCATGAACTGGAAAAGCCACACCAATTCCAGCTACCTTTTTCTGAGAGGAAAAAGAAATCATCACTTCACATTGACCGTTTTGTTCCTTGAGTCATCTCTCTCCTTTTGTTAAAATTTAACTTTTGGTTTCTTGGAAAGGTAAGTCCTAATGATGAATTACAATATTTTTGGCTGATTGGTGCTTAAAACCAGCCCATGCTAAGCATAACTTCATAATCCACAGGGAGACCCTCAGTTTTATTCCTTGCCTGGTATCCAGACTTCCATTTAATTACTGGTTATTTAGATTTATAGGCAGATTTGCTAAAAACAGTGACTCTCTGTGTGCAGACAATAACCTTTTGATGGGTACGGTAGTAAAACTGAAATTGCTATGTAAACAGGACCAAATTTTAAAAGTAGCTGGTGTAGCTCTATAATGAAATTGGCAGCACTGTGTGGGTACTTTGTCTGAGAGAATGCTAAATGGTGCGTAGCCAGCGTTTGCTCCATAAACTGTCAAACAAGAGAACCGCAACTGTTCAGCGATTTGTTTTTCTAATGTAGTTCTCCACTATGGGAAATGTCTTTTCCATGGCCAAACGCAGAAGCCGTCAGGATCCAAAAGAAATACAAGGGAGAAAGATGATGTCTATAGGTTGTCTCCCAACAGAGGAAAAAAGGTAAAGAAAAAGTTTCTGAAAGACTCAGGTTTGGTAGTGGTATTGAAAAAATACAACGCGCAGGCAAGAATTACTTTCAGGATGCTATCATTCATTGTTGAGTATCAATAATGCTACTATAACACCTAAATATTTCTTTTCATTCAATAGGCAATGCTGAGATAAAACTGAGGCCTACATCAACAGAAAGATTAAACAACAGCACTTGTATCTGGTAACGTTCTGCTGAGGGCCTTTTACTACTTTACACAATGAAGCAGTCCCCATCACCTTTGAAAGGTAGAAAAAACTAATACCCACCTTTGATTACTGAAGAAACAAACACTTTGCAAGTAAGTGATATCTGAGCTACACCTGAGCAAATAAAGTGGTACATGAGCACTGGTCGCAAGTTTCCTATTTTGTTCTATATCTTTTTGTCATTTCTTTGCAGTTTTATAGCTCATGTCAGTACAACAACCAACAACAAATATTGTTTTGTTCATAATAATGGAGGGCTGGTAGAAAGGGAAAATCTTCACTACTGGTGAAAGAATGTCCCCAATTCAGATTTTAAAAGCAATTGATACAGGCTGACTTTATTTCACTTAGGTGCCCCAGTGAAGTCTCTCTCTCTCACTCTCTCTCAGTAATGGAAAAGACAGCACAGCTCTCCTTTTTTCCTACTTCTTTTTGGACCAGACAAAAAGAAAGAAAAGATAATACACAGATTTCATCATCTGAATTGAAACCTCATCTGACCTGGTACTTCGGAAGATGCATTGCGTTTATGTATTTGTGATAGCTTTTAAGGGGCTGATTCTGGAGAAGTAATCAGATACACAATATTTTTTACTGGGGTTCAAGTGTCCACAATACCCAGTGAAATAATCAAGGCAACCCCGAGTAGACTGCAAGACTCCTCTGTACATGTAAAGGTGCTTCCCAATGGTGCAATTGTAGCCGGTAATCAAGCCTTGCATGCTATCCATTGCACGCTATCTAGTGGCAGATGTAACAGTTATTTGCCCACTACCCTACAATTTCCCTGCCTGCTGCCAGACTAGGAACTGGTTGTTCATAACGTGAGCAAAGGTAGGACGGGACTACTGTGAGCCACTGGAGAGCTATCAGCAGCAATACACCAACTGCAACAAATCGGCTCAACGAGAAGGGAGCGTCAACACATATCAGTAGCCTAGATCGTGATAGCTGAGAACCAAAGTTCACATCATTTTATGTTCCTGAAATGTCAGCCCAATGGCAAATTTAAAAAGAATAGTTGTATCACTTTGCCAGTTATAAGACAAATCTTAATAACCTTAGTAACATTGTATTGATCCTGACCTGGCCCGAGACAAGGAAGTCACAGACACAGAGAAAACCATAAGCCTAGAGAGTAATTACAGGAAATAAAAATCGCAGCCATGATATGACATGCCAAATCCCTGTTCAATCCCTATTACCGGTTGCAATCTATACTGTCCTTGGGTGATACTTCTAGATAAAGATGCCTGCTAGCAGCATCTTTTTTTATTGAATGCCCAGTGTGTTACTAGCATTATATAAATACATAAGCCTTACAGAGGAGACAGCATTGTGAGCTTTGTGCAGATATTTCCCTTTATGGCTGTTAATTATTGGATTGTGATACAACTCAAAAATTGTCATGAATCACAGAATGGTTTGGGTTGGAAGGGGCCTTAAAGATCACCTAGTTCCAAACCCCTTGCCATGGGCAGGGACACCTCCCACCAGACCAGGTTGCCCAAAGCCCCATCCAACCTGGTCTGGAACACTTCCAGGGATGGGGCAACCACAGCTTCTCTGGGCAACCTGTTCCAGTGCCTCACCACCCTCATATCAAAAAATTTCTTCCTTATATCTAATCTAAATCTACCCTCTTTCAGTTTAAAGCCAGTTCTCTAATTCAGAACCCCATGAGCTCAATGCATTTAGTGAAGACAAAGTTTTTACTTTCAGCAAGAAAAATAATACTCTCATCACATAAAACAATACTGAGGGAGGGGAAAAGATTCATGGCAAGATCACACACGAGGTCATGAAAGCCTGGACAAAGAAGGAGTTTAAAAAGCAAATAAATAAAAGGTCAGCATGAGTAATTGCTCTATTGAAAAGAAGAAAAAAAAAGCTACCTTATAATTATAATAATTTAGCTTTTCAGGCATTATTTGTGCTTTGCAAAAATGAAAAAGCAAAATAACACTTAGCACTATTTAATATTTTCCCATACATACACAAAGGTTTTTATAGATACAGTATGCCAAATGGGAACCACAGTTATGTGGACAAATAGCTGAAATCACTGTTGCCAGGTGCCACTGATTTATTTCATTAGAGAAAGTGAATCTCGCAAAAGCCACATCCATTTCATCATCAGTTTCTGTGCTTTAGCACCACTACCATTAGAACTGGAACTTCAAAGCTTGCATACAAAAGAAGAGTGATGCAGTTAAATGAGCAAATGTATTCCTCCTACAAAAATAACTGCTGTGATTGCTGAGTATCAAAGCGTTAGAAAAAAAACTTGCTGGACTTTCAGCAATAATATTCCCTCTTGCTTGCCTGTATACTGCAGGGCAGGAATTTCCTTCCCTTTTTTGGCACTTTCCTCCAAAGCAGATGCTGAATTCATGATAATAAGGAGAATAAAAGGCAGGGGCAGACATCTCCCATATATCCTATTCTTCTACCAGCCAAATACGATAGACAACTAGAAGGGAATATAGAGTAAGCTGATACATTTATTCAGTAACAGGAAATAAGTCCTGATGGAAGAGGAATCCACTCAAACTGTATCTGATCACACCTGCTGGCGAGCAGCGGGGTGGAGGTGAACTCAAGACTGCATGCACCTTAAGCGGAAGTGCGAGGACCAAACTAATAAGACCCCATGTACCACAATGAGAAGAATTTTAGAAAGCTAACATCCAGACCAAGTCAATGCAACACAGGCATTGATGGTTTCAACTTAATTATTTTAGACTGAAATGCCTGCAACTAACTAATGCATTACTTACCTGAAAACTTGTACATCTTTAAGCAAATATTTTCCCCCTCAAAATCTGATAAAGGGGAAGGTATACAAAATATTTCAGTTCAAATAAAACATTCCTATCGGTTTGAAACCACAGGAAAAAAAAATTAATGATTTTAACAGTTTCTTTTTTCAAGCAAGATGCCTTGCAGTCAGTTGGTAAAGCTTGAAAGCTTATAATTACTTAAGAAGCTTTGTATTCCAAACAATGGTATCTTAATGGTTCAAGTTTCTCTTCTTTCTGCTGTCATATATACAATGATCACACAAGTTAATTATAGAGGGTTGACATTGCCAAATATCACACACTAAAATTGTGATACAGTTCTACTAGAAATCATGACAACTATACCCTAATTACTGATGGAACTGCCACGTTAAAGTACTCACTCTAACTATGGGCAGGTCACATCTATGGTCAAGACCAACCTTGAACCAACTGGCCTAAACGCTCTGAAACAAGAGCACAGCTGCACCAATGTCAGCACTGGATCCAGGACTCAATCTTTCTGCAGTAGATTTGCTTCTTGAACGAGAATGAGAGGTGAATGTTCAACTTCTGGAGAGCTGTGTTTAGTGTTTCCTTCTAAAAGCTATCTTACTACTCTTGTAGTGCTCTGTAAAGGAAACTACGTCTGTATATGGTTAATGCACACAAGCATGCCTCCTATCTCTGAAGAGAGAGAATTTAAGAGTATTTTCAAGTGACTAATATGAAAACAAGGAAGCAATTTAAACTTTATAGCATCAACTGAAGCAGACATTTTGGCATGTATCTAAACTCTTCACAGTGTCCCTGCTGAACACATCTATAATTCTCATTTTTATACTAGATTAGATACACACTGCCTTTGGTGTGTATTGGTGGTGATGCAATTTAAATGACTTAATTAGAATAATATGCCCTAGTCCTTGGCCACTCTCTTGCTATAAAGTAGGAATTTCCTTTGGGCAGGCACTGCACAAAAGCTAAGTTGCGACTGCTTTTCCCAGCTCCAAAGAATGTAGTCTTACTTCCCATTCCTGCCAGACACCAAAAGGGTCCACTAGTTTCTTTGACGTGCTTCCTTTCTCCAAGCCTAAATCCATCCCAACAGTATAAGGAAAGCAGAAGCAGTTGTCACCATGATACTGAGTTTAAAATATTAATAAGGACTACTGAAAAGCATGTAATTTGTACTGCTTTCTGACTTACTATTAGAATCAAAACCATAAGGAAATTCTTGCTTATTCTAAGACTTTATAATCTGAATCTCTCTTTTTCTGGGGAAGGGAAGGGGGGAAAGACATGAGAAACCCTATCACCACCTTAAATTTAATCACAAATTCTACACTTTGTAAAGATTGATTTCTCTAAAACCTGATACCAATAAAGAGATTTCCTTTTTATTACTACAGCAAAAAACTCTTTTTACATAATCTCTCCTTAGCAGTGCTTAAATATTTGAGAGTGACAAAGCTAAATTCAATTTATTTCATTTCCAAGAAGCAGTACGGAAGAAAAAGAAGCAGCAAGAACAATGGATATTTAAGCTTTCTTGCTTTCAATTTCCATTAATGATTCACAAGAATTAATTTCTTTACACACACAAGACAAAGTTGCTGACTTGAGTGAGCGACAAACTTCCACAAGTGACTTCAGTGGAGTCCCAACTAACATCCTCAAGGAGAACATTTGCCTTCTCATTCCTAACTGAAGAGAAGTTCATCTCTAAACTGCATCCTAGAGACATTTGACTACAAGTGTTTTCCCCCAGGCAAAAAGTAAACATCTATAAACATTTTATACTAACTTTGCAAAGCAAAAAAACAGACTATACACTATTAACATGTACTTTTTTTTTTCCCCTCTTCTCAGCATTTATAAGAAACAGGCAGTGATGCACGCCACAAGGCTGGGATCTAATCAGACACAGTAAGGCCCTGTCTAGACAGGCAAAAGTTATCACAATCAGTTAACGTGGTTGAAGAACTCCATTAAGATGCAGGCTGGCCAGGATGAAACCACATTAGCAAGCTACGCAGCACAGCGAGGCAGCAAGACAGCCATGAGGCCTTCTGATGCCTTCTCCCACCACCTAGGAAGCGACGGCAGTAACACACATCACGGATGGGCCACTGGAGCTCGGCTGCACCAGGCTAAAGTGACTGGGAACCATAATACAAAAACAAAGCCCAAAAGTAAGCCAAAACAAAGCGCAACTTAGCAAGCTCACCCCTCCAAAACCGAGACTCTCTTCTGACCATTTCTACGTGGCCGGTGTCGCAGCAGGGCTGATGAATCACCGCCAAACGCGACAAACTACAGGCACGCGTACAGCCCAGCTCCATGGTTCTTCGGCCCAAGCAGGGTGGCAGACCCATACAGTCCACAGGCGCTCGTGAGCAGAGAGGAGCCACGCTGCTGTACGATGCTGTGCCCAGACGCATGCTGACCCAGCACCAACAGCAAGATTCCAGGCGCCCACAACAGAGAAGCCATCACCTACCCAACAGGTAAGCACCTGGTGAGGGTTTTCAATCTCACCCTCCATTCCCTGGAATTGCACCACTCCTGTTTGCAGGAAAACGCGCTTCCCCAGTGTTTGGGATATAAGCACATATATCCTAATAATAAGAAACCCTATACACACCAAAAAAAGAAAAACACACACCATGAAAGGAATGAAAAATTAAAGATGAGCAATTAGAATTACATCTAACACAAAGCAAACTTGCTTCCTTTGCTGTGATCTTCCCCATAATCTCAAAAAAATTAAAGCTTCTTAATATCACCTATTTACTTTGCAAACTGCATATCACAGCATATTTGATTCAGCAGTAAATGTGATAAAACAAAACCACAAGCAGTCTATTCATTACTCTTATTTTATTACTCTTTTTCAAATACTTGATTTTAAAATAAACAAAGAAATTGAGAACGCTAAGGAGAGAAAGGAGGAAATAAGAGTGCCTATTAAATCATTATCGTGAAGTCTATAGGCAGTAGGAGCACTTTTAAATCCAGACACTCTAATATTTAATCATGGCCCACCAAGAAAAAGGAACAAAGCTCAGAGAAGTGCTCATATTTTAATTGCCCTGACAATAAAACCTACTTTCAGCTATGCTGTCCCAAGCAACAAATGGCAAGCTTTATAACTGCTGCTAAAGGCCTCACAAACCATTTGCCGGAGAGGAGTAAGCATATACTTCTGTGGTTACACAATACCGTACGTACACTTTGGGGAGGGGAGAGGAAGCTATAAACTATCCACAATCCACCAGGGAAAATCATTCGTCTTTGAATCAAGAACAGGCTTCATAATAAATTCCTTAGCTATTGTATTATATAATCGCATTGGTAGCATTTGTCAAAACTTTTCCAGTGCATTACTTTGAGTGGCTGCAATTTAGTTTACGGAGGAAAAATAATCCCACAGAGAATTTGACAGTATATACAGGAACACTGGCAACTTCTCTGTTCCATTATTATTGTACTTCTGTCCTCCCATTAACAGAAGCAATGCACTTCACTGGCACTAGCAGAATCTCACCTTTGTCTCTAAACGGTCAGGCAACCCTGTAAATCTGTAAAGGTGTTTCATGGCACCATGAAAGATCCTTACTGATGTGTCTATGCACTATCACACCTAAGATCCGAGATGAATTTGTCACTGCAAAGGCAAGCAGACAGCTCAGGGAGCTCAACAACAGCTAGTGGGAAGGACTGAAGACTGGGCATCCACATCACCCTCTGCAAGCACCTCACTGAAGGTGATTCAGCGATTGACTGAAGAACAAGTATTGGGTGGTAACAGCATCAACAGAGCATGGAAGAGCTCGAATCTGGCTAATAAATGCAGGTTTTGGATGCACATCTGAAATTCGAATATGAAAATCAAGCATGGTTCTTCAACCAATCCATGGCAAGTGCCATGAAGAGCTGCACCGTGACACAAGGGTAAGAGCACGCAGATACCATAATTCAATATTGCAAAGCTCTGTATGCAAGCTCACAGCCTCTACTTCCCTTTGGTAGCCAACAAGTAACAAGAACTAATTATCATTTGCACTTGCAGCAACAGTTATTACTTCCAGATCATCCGAACATGTATGGTAGGGATCTAACATGAGACAGCAGGAATGCTCCCAAGGACCTGAACACCAATGAACACCCTTTGCCAGCTTTTCAAGGGACTGCACTAAGTGCAATGGGAGCGGTAACTGCACTAACAGCTTAAGATGATCTAACACTGTCCTGCCACTGTAAGGAGTGGTCTCAGAGCACCTGCCATCCCTGGCCGTGGATTTCCACCTCCTGTTGCAAGGCCACACTACTACGAGTGTTGAAACAGGAGGAGTCCAGTCAGTATACTGATGCCTTCTCGGTAGTGAGAAGAAGCCATTTTCAGCCGGATTAGTGACCGGATCTGACTCACAGCACACCCACCAGAGCCCACACAAGCAATGTGGTGGGATGGTGCAACCAGGAAGGGAAAGGCTGGATTCTCTGCTTCTGGGGGGAGCAAGGGCTTTGCTGCCTTATGCTGGGGACCAGCTTCTACTTTCCAGCCAGCTCCAGGATTGAGAAATACACACAGCTTATTTCACCCGGTGGATCAGCACCCATTGCTGTCACAAGCCCATGTGATCATGACTTAGTACAAGCATCATGAGAGCCTGTAAAACTTCTAGCTCACCCTCTGCACTAAGTTCTAGACAGACACTGCAAAGAACAGCAAGAACGTGTAAGAGCTTACAAACAGCACGCTTTTTACAAAACTGCGCACTCTACTGTGCTATCTACGGTGTTTACTGTTATCTAAAGCAACAATTATGTAAATGCTTGTGCACTCACTTAATTTTTCTGTTACAAACTACTCCATTACACTTAATGGAGTCATTTACAAAGGCTCGTTTTTACCCAGGGAGACCAGGCTCCCCAGGCTTCATGCAGAAGCACTGGAGAGGCTTCTGGGGGAGGCAACGCTGGCAGGAGGCTGTTAAGAGCACCTACAGCCACCCTGCAGCTCCACACGCAGTTTTGGCAGCGATATCAAGTTTTGCCTGCTTAAAAAAGTAGCCTTACCTTCCACACACCCTCTTCTCTTACCCCCCAGTGAACCAAATCATGGAAACGATCCAGGTTAAAATTAAATCTGGGGGTTTTTTTTGCTCCGTGCTTCAATCCAGTTCACCGCAGGGCAGCATAAGTGTTCGTGCTGGTATGAATGGGGAAAGGAGGCAGAGGTAGGCACGAGCTGCCAGGGCAACACCAGGTTATGCCAGTTCAAACCACTCGAAGCACAGCCATACCCTGGCGCTGCACTTTCAGCCCCATTACACCCACCCGACAGCCACTGGCGGTGCAGTGGTCCCCCCTCCCTGCCCTCTCCCCATGGCACTGGGGCTTGGCAGCGCCCACAGACCCTCCCCTGGGAAGCTACAGCAGCAGAAAACTCCTGCAGGTGTTCTGGGGCTGGGTTACGTTTTTGCTGCATTAGCTCCCCGAGCTGGCTTTGCTCAGGGTCAGATGCACCGGTGCAAGGGAGAGAGTGCAATGGGACCACAGTTGCTCATTCTAGCACGAGAGCACCCAGAGCAAGATATCTGTGTCTCCCGCAGCTACAGAGGCAATCCTCTCCAGGAACAGCAGATGCCTCCCACAGGGACCAGCCACAGAAGTAAACCTAAATACAGAAATGCCTGCAGGATTGTAAGTTTCGCTCGTGCAAAAAAACATAAAAGGACATTACTGAAAGTAAAGTTAGATTAAAAAAGGTCATGCAAAGTACTGGTTTCCTTTTACATTCTTCGCATATACAAAGATCCCAACGGTTCCAGGGGGATTTTCTCGTATAGTCCTACTGAAAGCTGATTAAAGAAAATGACCATAATCCTGCTGTTAACTTAAAACAAATTATTAAATTAATCCAGTGGGAGTTCTGGGTGTGTAAAGAACGCAACATGGCACCCATGGAGTCACACACACAGATGTCTGGGGAAATGACAAGAGCCCTGTGGGCATATAAAAAGGCAAGATTTACTGCACATTATGAAAACTCAGAACAAAAATCACCTACCTCAAAACATCTTCGCCCGACTTCAAACTACCTACAAGAGCCTGACATTTGAAAACTGGCACGTTAGCCATGCTATTTCCCTTTTTACCCCCAGTCACCTCCAAACCGAGATTTGCAGCAGCAAGCGCTTCTATTTTACTACAGTTCTGACCTGCGTTTCCTCAGACTGCTAAGCCCCGTGTTGCAGGGACTACCCGTGCCGGAGTAAGGCTTCCAAGCAAACGCTCATTAGGAAGCCGGGCACGGACGAAGATCGCACGCCGCAGCTGCCTGCCCGGCTGCAGGGGCTCTGAAGTAACCCGGCCGCCCCGCGCGTCCCTGCGAGGGGCACCGACCGCAGCGGCCGGGGGGAGGAGGGCGCCCGGAGCCGGGGGCCCCGGGGCCGCAGCAGCCGCCGCCGCTC